>JAQGDQ010000341.1:0-255338 GCA_030141605.1 Tubiluchus corallicola
GTGTGTGTGTGTGTGTGTGTGTGTGTGTGTGTGGGTGTGTGTGTGTGTGTGTGTGTGTGTGTGTGTGTGTGTGTGTGTGTGTGTGTGTGTGTGTGTGTGCGTGTATGCGTGTGTGCGTGTGCGTGTGCGTGTTTATTGACTGATTAAGAGATAGTCGAACATGATACTTTAGTTCAGTCCATAGATCACTACAAAAAAGGACTTTTGATCATATAACATGATCATTTCTGTCAAAAACTAACTGAAAAATTATTTACAAATTCCCACTACACACTTATTATCGCCTAACATGATCATTACTGTCCAAAAACAGCTAAAAAGTTATTTACAAATTCACAATATGACATTGGGTTTCCATTGAAAAATTCATGCAAATCGTTGAAGTTCAGTTCAGTGTTATCTTCACATTTTAGATTACATAATGGTCAAATAAGCGTTTGATTATCGTAGCTTACTATGTCGAATTATTTTAGAGAACGTGCAAAGTAAATGTCTTTTTGGTACCAGCTCCTAACACAGAAACACTGAGTTCACTTTCTTGATGTTCTAAGTTCTAACTTTACAACTGTTGGGCCTAGCACACGAATTTTCTATTGGACAGTTTTTTTATCACAAACCCTGCGTAGGGTTCCTCTATTCCATGATGCATGTGTTTGGGACAAGTTGCTTTGGAACAAAACTCGTTACTCTTAACGCATATAATAAATTCCCGGGATGAAGCCAGTCGGCAGACCTCCAAATACATAATTCATTGTTAACGCTTATAAATTTGCCTTGCAGTGATTCATTATATACAGCAGGCATCTTATTTGACAGGCGTTCAGGGAAATTACCTAGGTGCCCGTATAGAATGTTAATCGCACCTCGTTGTGTGCTAATACTGGCTTTCGATGATGGACATGGTCTCTCTGTCTCTCACCTGCCTAAGTGTTTCGGTTTTATCGTTGATCGAAATTACTAAGCAATAAATCGCTCGTTTTACGCGCGACAAGCGTTGCACGCGATGACTCGTGCGACAAGTGTCATCATGAGATACATGAACTTGTCATCCGTGGATAGTTTGCAGGTTAATAACACCAACGCAGCTTTAGTCACCTTTTTAGCTTTGTGGCAGACAAATACCTGTCATTCAAGCTGTTTTCTTTGCTGAAATGCCATTCTTTTAACCTGTATGCATTCTTTCATTTATTTGTTCATTCGTTTGCTTATTCTATCATTCACTCATTCATTGTGTAATATGCAGTCAGCAATGTGCCACAGTAAGTGCAACCACCGTATCAGTATCTGCTTTGTACGTTCGAGGGCAGGATTCGCCCATCAGGGTCATCCGAAAATGGCATTAATGCATAACTTACTATGCCTGCACTGTGCAACAATATACAAATACGAAACGCATGTAAAGAGTTTTCATATCCTTAAAATTACAAGAACTATATGGCGTTATTGTGAGCTATTTAACGAACAAAATGCCTGTCGTTTGCTTTTGTCAAAATCTTGGGGGAGGCGTTTTTTACTCTAGGTGTCAGTATAGTGGTGGATGTGAGTTAATTAATGTATAAGTGGGAATGCTTATGTGTGAAGCAGATGCTAGAGCATTATCGTTATTGACCCACTTCTAATGCGAGTCGTTTGACCCGCCCCAAGACGTAACGCATTTAATTGATTGCGATATATTGAGTAAGGTCTAGAGAGTATGGCATATGTAATCGTGCACTTCTGGTTGGTAATAATTTCCAATGTAAATGTCAAAGCGTCTGAATTAAGTCGTTGTCCAAGTGCAACAATTTACTCAGGCGGGTATTGTCCAGTTACATTATAAACACGTGTCTAGTGGCTTCACTTTGCTTGACAAACATTGGATGAATATTTATTGAAGCTCGACACCTCTGTGGCAGCAGTCAGCATTGAAAAACACGATGCTGATCAGATAAACGCTTGATTACACTCCAAGTGCTTACATACAATTTAAAATAATGTACATTTTAATCGGGAATTAACACTATTATGTTATTAGAATGTGTACTTTTTGGTTGTTTGGTTAACTTGCTGCCAGTGTACTTTTTGGTTAACTTGCTGCCAGTTTACTTTTGGTTGTTTGGTTAACCTGCTGTCAGTGTACTTTTTGGTTGATTGGTTAACATGCTGCCAGTGTACTTTTTGGTTGCTTGGTTAACCTACTCCAGTGTACTTTTTGGTTGCTTGGTTAACTTGCTGCCTGTGTACTTTTTGGTTGATTGGTTAACATGCTGCCTGTGTACTTTTTGGTTGATTGGTTAACATGCTGCCAGTGTACTTTTTGGTTGCTTGGTTAACTTGCTACCTGTGCAGTTTTTGGTTGCTTGGTTAACCTACTTCCAGTGTACTTTTTGGTTGCTTGGTTAACTTGCTGCCTGTGTACTTTTTGGTTGATTGGTTAACATGCTGCCTGTGTACTTTTTGGTTGATTGATTAACATGCTGCCTGTGTACTTTTTGGTTGATTGGTTAACATGCTGCCAGTGTACTTTTTGGTTGCCAGTAAAGGACAATGCTGTTAATAAGATAATGCGCTCTTAATCTCTATCAAGCTACATGTATTTGAAAGCTTCAATGCATAACAGTTTATTATTTCTGTTATAGATAGTACTGTGGCAGTATGATATTCTGAGAAAAAAACGTCACTAGTAAAATTGAATTATCCATATTTAGCAAATAGATGTAACTACACCAAAATTCAATTTGTTGCTGACCGGTTTCAAACACACTGTTCATTGTCAAGGCATCTAAAACAACAAACAAACAAGAATTTGGAAACAACAACGAAATGCAATTCAGTATTTAGATAGCCAAAAGATATATGATAAACCATTATATAGATAATTTGGCAATTTGCAAGTGTAATCTGCAAGGTAAATTGCTAAATTTAGATGCCTTGACAATTAATAGTTTGTTCAAAACCGGTCGGCAATAAATTCAATTTTGGACTAGTAAAATTATTGCTGATGTCTTTCAGGTGTTTTAGTGTAATTCAGTGTTTGACGGTATTGTAATTCTGTTTTACGTAATTAATACAATTGCCTGAATAGATATCAAAATGCTCAGATCTTTCAATTTTTCAAGGATTTCGTAGTTTTTAGGATATGAAAACTCTTTACATGCGTTTCGTATTTGTATATTGTTGCACAGTGCAGGCATAGTAAGTTATGCATTAATGCCATTTTCGGATGACCCTGATGGGCGAATCCTGCCCTCGAACGTACAAAGCAGATACTGATACGGTGGTTGCACTTACTGTGGCACATTGCTGACTGCATATTACACAATGAATGAGTGAATGATAGAATAAGCAAACGAATGAACAAATAAATGAAAGAATGCATACAGGTTAAAAGAATGGCATTTCAGCAAAGAAAACAGCTTGAATGACAGGTATTTGTCTGCCACAAAGCTAAAAAGGTGACTAAAGCTGCGTTGGTGTTATTAACCTGCAAACTATCCACGGATGACAAGTTCATGTATCTCATGATGACACTTGTCGCACGAGTCATCGCGTGCAACGCTTGTCGCGCGTAAAACGAGCGATTTATTGCTTAGTAATTTCGATCAACGATAAAACCGAAACACTTAGGCAGGTGAGAGACAGAGAGACCATGTCCATCATCGAAAGCCAGTATTAGCACACAACGAGGTGCGATTAACATTCTATACGGGCACCTAGGTAATTTCCCTGAACGCCTGTCAAATAAGATGCCTGCTGTATATAATGAATCACTGCAAGGCAAATTTATAAGCGTTAACAATGAATTATGTATTTGGAGGTCTGCCGACTGGCTTCATCCCGGGAATTTATTATATGCGTTAAGAGTAACGAGTTTTGTTCCAAAGCAACTTGTCCCAAACACATGCATCATGGAATAGAGGAACCCTACGCAGGGTTTGTGATAAAAAAACTGTCCAATAGAAAATTCGTGTGCTAGGCCCAACAGTTGTAAAGTTAGAACTTAGAACATCAAGAAAGTGAACTCAGTGTTTCTGTGTTAGGAGCTGGTACCAAAAAGACATTTACTTTGCACGTTCTCTAAAATAATTAGACATAGTAAGCTACGATAATCAAACGCTTATTTGACCATTATGTAATCTAAAATGTGAAGATAACACTGAACTGAACTTCAACGATTTGCATGAATTTTTCAATGGAAACCCAATGTCATATTGTGAATTTGTAAATAACTTTTTAGCTGTTTTTGGACAGTAATGATCATGTTAGGCGATAATAAGTGTGTAGTGGGAATTTGTAAATAATTTTTCAGTTAGTTTTTGACAGAAATGATCATGTTATATGATCAAAAGTCCTTTTTTGTAGTGATCTATGGACTGAACTAAAGTATCATGTCTTAATCAGTCAATAAACACACACACGCACACGCACACGCACACCCACACCCACACCCACACCCACACCCACACCACACACACACACACACACACACACACGCACACGCACCCCCCCCCCCCACACACACACATCAATTGTATAACAACATTATAACTCATTTTATTATCTTTGTCGAGAATACATAACGATGTTTGCAGCATCACGAGATGAACGTTTCCCTGGTTACTCGCTCGTTGTCATCATCATAGGAAAACGAGAAGCTGAAAATTTTTAATGAACCTCGCGGGAATACAGGGAAAATATGAAAGCAGACGTGATGATGTTAATTATTGATGATAATTGCTTGCAAAATCAGAGATTGCGAAAGGACTGAGTGATGGAATCGATTAAATGAACATAAAGTGAGCAGGTAACGATTTAAAAACTGACAGTCAACAGGTAACGATTTAAAAACTGACAGTCATCGGGTAACGATTTAAAAACTGATAGTCAGCAGGTAACGATTTAAAAACTGACAGTCATCGGGTAACGATTTAAAAACTGACAGTCAGCAGGTAACGATTTAAAAACTGACAGTCAGCAGGTAACGATTTAAAAACTGACAGTCATCAGGTAACGATTTAAAAACTGACAGTCATGCGAGGTCACAAAACGCGACAAAATACTGCAAATCGTGCAAGTCAGATCTAACAAGATATCCAGATGCACAATGGATTCCTTATACCGGGTTCAGACCGCTGAAGAGGGGACCAAGAGGGGTACACGTTTGAAGGAAGAAACTAGTAATTCTGCGGAGACAGAACAAAACTGTCAAAAAGGCGAAAACTTATGTAAAGACACTTAACTTGAGTTGTCGATCGTTTTGCTTATTTTACAAGGCAGTTAAAAAGGACGAAAAAGCAGAGTTAGCAACTCAGCATCTACCACTAACAGCTAATCTGGACCGAATGTGTATTAATTTGGTAAGGGTTAGATTTGAGAGTAGAAATTAGTTAATTTGCAGACTTCTTTGTGAGTATAATAACATCCGATATACTTAGAATTAGTTTCACGACTAAACTGTATGTCGTATCAAATGCAAAATTGTGATACTACGAAGCAAAATTAGCCATAGCAAACGCAAGAACAGCTACGCTATTGCGAGAATGTGGCGACAGCAAACTTCAAAACGAAGCAACTTCGAGAAAATCCGAACCCATTATCAGACTCAATTGCTAACGATAGTACTTTAAGCAATTAATTTTCCGTGCTATTAGTCAGCGTCGCGTGGCCATTCTCTAAGAATTTAATGGCCGCATTGACGTGTAAATCCAGTGAAGCAAACGTTAGATTAACGGTGTTTCTCTTGTCCTCGCTGTTCAATAATGCAGGATGGCAACATTTACAACCCGTAACTGTCAAAGTGCAAACTTTATAGCGTTTGATAGGCGAGTGAATTCCTCGTTAAAAAGACGCACCCGTTCACAAATTCAGTAGAATCAGTTAAGCGGGGAAGCCATTGCGCGACATTGCATTCAGCGCAGTTCAAATTGAAGGATGAAAAATTGTGCGTGAGGGACGGTGAATGACAACGCCATGAACAACAGCAACAGCGGCAACGGCAAAAACAAGAGCAAAGGCAAGGACAACGACGACGACGACGACAACAACAACAATAAGAGCATTAGTAACGGGGATATTGTTACGTGAACTGTTTATTAAATTTTTGGTAAAAGATAAAAATATCTGATAAAATTAATTTTACTGGAAACAGAACAAGCTTACGAATATTAAAGAAGTTATAAACCAAAAGGTATATTTTCAATAAACGCCACCATATAGAGACAAATTATATTATTGCATTCAGGCACTTAGTGGTATCATCTTACCATATAGTTGACATACTGACGTTTTTTAAAGACAAACCGTTTCCAAAATAACATATATTAAAAATTGATAATGTACGCAATAAGCGTTTCCATAATAAAACCACACTATCTCTAAGTTGTAATCTTTCACTACACATCAAAGGATCGTAAATGGGAATAATGTTAAGTTATAACGAGAATGTTCGTTAAATTTTGATTATTTGTCGTTAAAGTCTGCAATGTGTGGATTCTGAAGTGGAAATATAAAAGCAACTGAGACAAGCTGTTACGAGCTGCAGCAATGGTTGAGTCGAACGCGCTTTTGTTGTTTCTCATACAGCGAGGTTGCGTCAGAAACCTATCAATCATTCAAGTGCTCTTCTTTTCTTATTTATTACCTCTTACGAAAACATAAAACGTGTAGAGAGTAGGGAGAGAAAATCGGAGGGACGGAGAGGGAGGGGGAGAGAGAGAGAGAGAGAGAGAGAGAGAGAGACAGAGTGAGAGAGTGAGAGAGTGAGAGAGTGAGAGTGTGAGAGAGTGAGAGAGTGAGAGAGTGAGAGAGTGAGAGTGTGAGAGTGTGAGAGAGTGAGAGAGTGAGAGAGTGAGAGAGTGAGAGAGAGAGAGAGAGAGAGAGAGAGAGAGAGAGAGAGAGAGAGAGAGAGAGAGAGAGAGAGAGAGAGAGAGAGAGAGAGAGTGAGAGAGAGAGAGAGAGAGAGTGAGAGAGTGAGAGAGAGAGAGAGAGAGAGAGAGAGAGAGAGAGAGAGAGAGAGAGAGAGAGAGAGAGAGAGAGAGAGAGAGAGAGAGAGAGAGAGAGAGAGAGAGAGAGAGAGAGTGAGAGAGAGAGAGAGAGAGAGAGAGAGAGAGAGAGAGAGAGAGAGAGAGAGAGAGAGAGAGAGAGAGAGAGAGAGAGAGAGAGAGAGAGAGAGAGAGAGAGAGAGAGAGAGAGAGAGAGAGAGAGAGGAGGAAAGAGAGGAGAGGGAGGGGGCGGGAGAGAGAGGGAGTGGGAGAGAGAGAAAGCGACGAGAAGAGAGGGTCAGAGGAGAGAAAGAGAGAGAGGGAGGGGGAGAGAGAGAAAGCGACGAGAAGAGAGGGAGAGAGAGAGAGAGAGAGAGAGAGAGAGAGAGAGAGAGAGAGAGAGAGAGAGAGAGAGGGGAGAGAGAGAGAGAGAGAGAAATATAGACGGGAGGAAGGAAATATAGACGGGAGGAGGGAGGAAGGTAGAAGGAAAAAAGCAAAAATATTCTGCCAGGTTTTTCCAGCTCTCCCGTCATTTTACTCGCTTACCATACTCTACTGTGACTCTTCCATTCTGACAGAGCAGTGTTTAGGTTCAAGTAACAAAGAAAACAGCGCGACCTTTCTGATAAAAACTGCTACATTTTTACAATGTATGTAACAACTTCCGAGACGATTCATAGCAAGCACGTTCAAAAGAGCTATGGAAAGGATTCCATTCGTTTCACATTAATAGCAGGATGATAGCCGGGATTTACACAAATCATGGCTGTTACTGTTAATCGCACAGCTAAAGGAAATCTAAATTCCAGACGAAGTGAGAATTTTGTCTAATCCTAGGCAAATTAAGCAATTTCAGACCTTTACAGATGAATCACATTAACACCGCCCCATGACCCGCTGACTTGTGACCTGGCTGCTGAAGTCTGGGCACTCTCTCTGAAGAAGCCATGTTATTTTTATATGGTTGGTTTTGTGGTGCCACTAACCTTAGAAATTGGCTTCCCTATAGAGGCTGTACATTTGCTGTACAGGAGTAGGTTTCAGTTGACATTGTAAGCCATAAACACACATACGTAAATATAAACAAAATCGTGACACCAGTAAACAAACTTCTACAGTCTACCACAGTTAAGAACACACAGTAATACGACAATGTTAAACTGGAAGTGGCACTTGTCTTATCATAAGCATCAGAGTTAATATATTCACAGCTTCCTGAATGCTCTTAATTGCATTCATTTACTGTGAATCCTATATCGCATAATGAGCTCTTCATTCAGTTGTAGTACACATATAGAGATATGAGATACTACAAAAAGTAACATGTTTATTTATGTCAAAAATGTGTTGATTTTTAACTACTAACATGATTTTATTATATAACATGATAACTACAAAAACGTAAGAGTCTTACAAGCTTCTAATAGCACTACCACCACTACAAAATATTTTCTTCTTTATTCATATCAAAATGTATGATTTCTTCTATTTCTTCTAGTATGTAACATAAAAGTAAGCATTTTAAATCTTTATAGTAAAAAATTTCTATGAACCAAAAATACCCAATTAACAAAATGTGACAAAAAGGGATCAATTTTGTTGATTGGGTATGGAGTAAAATTAGACAAGTTGATGGTCGGCTTATATACGGGTTTTTGCAAAAACTGGCCATTTTAAAGCAGTTTTAGGGGGACGGCTTATATGCGATGTAGGCTTATATGCGAGTATATACGGTAAGTTAATTAAATACAGTAGTAATGTTTTATAAATAGGGGTGGCTGCTAGGTGACCATCATGGTCTTTCGCCACCCAGTCTCAAAGAAATTATAATAAATAGTGTGTAATTAGACAGTATATGTATGCATATGGAATGAGACAAATAAACTAGTCTGGTCTGATCTAAACTAATCGTATGTTTACGCATATGAGCTATAATGCATTCAAATGCAATTCTGTGCAACTACACAATTACTGTATTTGATAAACAATTACTCTAGCAACTGTGATGAAAAATTTCACCCAAGTTGTCATACACATAATACACTAATAAAGCATTTTGTAAATGCATTTATTTACTATATACCTACATTTGCACACGGACAATGCATTTCGTACAGTGTATTTGTGCACGTAGTCTTTACAACACATCTAAAATGTCGCATGATATATTATGCATACGTATATACGATTAGTCTATATTATGTCATCGTGTATTTATACTAAAATGAAGCAAGTAACGTTAAAATTACACTGTATTTGAAAGTTAATGACCTTGCAAAGAGACCGTTAGACAAGAGTTATTTAAGAGATTTCTACGGAAAATACTAATTAGTGCCAGAAGTCACATACATCATCAGTTCATCATGAGTGACCGTTACTGATCGCAGTGTTGATAAAACTGTTTACTGAGAGTGCAAGCAATGGCAAGTTCACTGAGGTCATGGACGAAAGTTTCAGCTGCTTAGCGCCAGACAGGAACGCAAGTCAGGCAGATCCAAAGAAGGTTGTGTAATTAAACTACAGCAATTTGCAAGTCTGTTAACTGAAACAGGCCTAAATACAATGATAACTTTGATGTAACGTGTAAAAAGGAACAAATTTCCTTTGCTAAACTAGTTATTTTTACAATGACAGCTGAATTCTTACTTAATGCCATAAATACATAAAAATAACCGATGACATTAAAGTTATAAAATTCCTAGATTCAGTACTAACAAAAAGATTACGCGGAATAATAAAAGTGCTAATATAAAACTCTAATAGCAAAACTAACAAAACCGTTTTTCAAACCTGTACCACAGCTAATATAGCACCAAAACTATTCGACCAAGTAACTTAAAAATCATTCTTTATGTTTCGCAAATAAATTCATGTTTCATTTTAATAAATTTCATTAAATTTTATCATTTACTGATTGTATAATCACGATTTCAGGAACTAGTGAATGCCGGCTATACAGATTATAAAAAAAGCAAAAGATCGTGTACGAAACATGTACGAAAAACTATAAAAATGCCAAGCTAACAACTATTAAATCAGTATTAGCCTGTTCCAGAGCTATAAATTTTAAATTCGTAGAAAACTGTGAAATCATGACTCATCATTGCAGGGTGACCTTAAACGTGAAGTAGTTTTTCTCAGCTAATATCACTTTTGTTTGAGTATTACAATTAGTACAACATTCCGGATTCCCAGTTCATGGGGGAAAATCTTTACCTCATTCGGTTCAATCTTTTGATGTCTAGGCTGCACACCATTAACCTTGTACACTAATAGTCTGGCACTACACACTCTGCATTTCTGTTATCCCACAATCCCCAGGGCGGATGTGCATGTCTGCGACCTTCAAGATTTCATCTACTTGTAAATTCTCTCAGCCAACATTTGCGTAAACTTAACTATCAAATCACTTTTGCGATTGAAGTCTGCAAAATTAGTCGCATGATAATCACGGCAGGCTTCTCTAGTGAAGTACATTGTGTCTTGTGAGAAGAAATTGAACGAAGAAGGAAAAAGATTCAAACAAAATCTTCCGAAAATGGTCAATCTAAGTAGACAATTTAGTGGACAACTAAAAGTCTGATCAAAGGGAATGTGTAACTGATCAATGAAAGTGAAGAGTATCTTGACCTTAATCTCATTAGCGCTCTCTTAGAATAAGCCAAGAAATTTTAGGTTTCCGTTAATGGAGTTTAAGCAGTTTAACACTTAGTAGGAAGCCAGCAGTTTGTGCCGTTAATCCAACGGATATTCTTCAACGGATGTTAAACAATAGAACAAGGTAAAGTCTCAATAAAAAGCTAAACTAACAAAGTATTTTTTAATTAAAAGCAAACAAAAATCCACTTTAAAACACAATTACAAAAACGTTCTTGGCTTCTTTGCAAGTAGTTGCACAGGTCATGTGATGAAATATCAGTTATTGCAAGTCATAATAATGCGATGATGTAATACACTGCCTGTAACTAATTAAATACATAATGACCCGGCAATGGATTTCATATGGCTCGAATTTTAACTTGCTAAGTTTATTCAGAAGTTAAGCGTTTAACATCATAAACACACTATATTTAAATAAGCGGAAATCATTTTTTAAAAGAGTATACGTGTCTGCTCATGCAAGCTCAACACTGACATTCAAAATAGTATTACAGGTTCAGTGAAAAATAAGTTCCATAGCAAAAAACAAGAAAATAAATTAGACTTCAGAAAAAACATGATCAACTGATCTAGACACAAATATACAAAAACATAATGATTGCTGTAAATCGTTCAGATCTGCCGTTTGTTTGGATGTGAAAGTTTTGGAAAAAAATTGACATGCCATACGCATCTACAATAGTCTCTCTCTCTCTCTCTCTCTCTCTCTCTCTCTCTCTCTCTCTCTCTCTCTCTCTCTCTCTCTCTCTCTCTCTCTCTCTCTCTCTCTCTCTCACTTACACCCCCTCTCTCTTCTCTCTCTCTTTCCCTTACCTTTTCTCTTTTTCTCTCACTCTTTCTCTCTCTCCCTCTCTCCCCATTCCTCCTCTCCTCTTTCTTTCTCTCTCTCTCTCTCGCTCTCTCTCTTTCCTCTCTCTCTCTCTCTCTCTCTCTCTCTCTCTCTCTCTCTCTCTCTCTCTCTCTCTCTCTCTCTCTCTCTCTGCAGACTTTCGCTGACCATACAACTACTCTTTAAAGTGTCCTGTGAACACTTCAGGTTGACAACCGGACTTATGGTTAATACATATACGTATTTTAATTAGGTACTGAACTAACGTGTGTCGAATTGTAACAATAAATTTTTCACTCAAAACAGCTCGAGTAACTATAAAATTAATGGTTATGAATTACGGGTAATTTTCAATAAAAATCCAAGCTAAATTTTCTTAGCAGCAAAACTAATAATCTGTTACACTTTTATCAGGAGTATGCACAAATTGCACCTATGTATTGTATTACACCCTGCTCTGTATCTGGGTCACCCGAAGTGTACATTATGAATTGAGGATTAGTGGTCTTTCAGTGGCGGATTAATTAGTACATGGTCAGCTTCCCAAATTAATTGGGACAAGACACAGATAAATGGATAGTAATACGAACAACTGCAACGGGTGGAAAAATTTTTGAAAAGAGTTCATCTGGCCAGGTATTAAAACGCTGCAAGTTTATTCCTAGTGAGGATTTCTTATGCAAAAACCTGCGACTTGGAAGGTACAAAAACGTCAATAGGAAGATTTTCTTCCTATTTTTTATGAAAGTAAATACAATGTTGTTCCTTTAGTGACTGCATGTCCTTTCGTCTACCTGCCAAAAATCTCAAAACCAGCGTATGTCAACAAGGACAATACTGAAAAAAATAACGACCAACGAGTGTAAGTAAGGATATTCTTCTACGAGTAATAATCAGAAAGCCATCAAGTAGTGCTCCACTTGTGTTCTTATTCCAAATATGTTACATACTAGTAAATATCTAACCAGCAGCACTTGAAAATGTCATGCACACGACCACACGTGCATTAAAATTGCATTCAGTTTCATCGCTTCGTTATCGCTAATTAACAAGCTGTGTAATTATGCTGGTGAATACGGCGCCTGCATCCATGAAGAGAAAACGACATTTCAATTTAACGCTTCATTAAACGTTATTTTCATAATAAACAGCAAAATTAATGCACACCTGCGTCATTTGCCAGTGCTGTGTAAGAGAATTCACTCTCACTGGCTTGCCAACGAAAAAACCCAATAAGTGTCATTGATTGAGAATCCTACAAACCAATCGCCAGGCAGGCAACCAAAAAAAACATCCACCAATCTACAAGTAACCATTTCTTCAGAGTGCCAGATAGCTTAAATGTGGCAAAAACAGTAACAATGGAGGGAGCTAAGCCCAAATGGATAAATCTGTTTATCCTTACCTAAGCTTAAATTTATTCATTAAACGTTAAATTTATCAGGAAAAATTTTCGGCTAAAAAATAAAAGATATTGGCAAACTTATTCTCTCGGAGTCTCAGTGCTGGTCCAAAAATTTTCATAAATTTTCGATAACAATGTCAAGGTTGATTGGATTGGAACAAAATGTTAAACGAATGCAGCTATATGGAAAATGTTCTTCCTGTGTGCAAACATGTAAAGTTAATCAATGGTCCAGTGAAATGGCTTGAACAAGATGATAAATGACGTTTGAATAACTCCGTTATGAAGCCATGACTATGTCGAAAGTGAAGCCACAAAAGAAAGGTTGAAGCGAGAAAGAGAAGGTCAGCGAAACTCGATTCTACTTCTGACGAACTGAAGGGCTTGTTTGCCACAGAAACTTGATTATTGGGTACTATGAACGTTTCTGTTCACAGGAAATTACTATAAGCATAATTTACTTATCAGTAAATACGGAAACAAATCTGTAAAACTGACTGTAGCATGGGTAACATTAAAATGGTAGTATGTCTATTGTTTAATCGCTGCACAATGTAAACGTCGTAAATGTTTATAATATGAGGCTTAGAAATTTGGCGAAACAGTCTATTCAGCCATTGTTTCAAAGGTTATGTAGCCTTATACAGCTGCCTAAAATCTGCCAAACAAACCCTACAAGCGTCATAACAGATAAACATGTACATCTAAAATGAGCAGTAATCTGCATTCTCTATCCCTTCCCTACCACAGCTCAATAAAAGTAATTTTCATCACGTGTGGACGCTTTAACTGATTTCTAACGGAATCTGTAACACGCTCACCCAATCTCAATAACTTACATACAACACTTGCTTATCGGAAGTTAACTGCCATTAGATCCATCATCATCATCATCATCATCATCATATGCCCATTACGTCTACTGTAGACACTGGGCAAGCAGAACTCTATTGCATCTCAATGGCGCAATGTGCTAGGCAATTGTGCTCATACAGCGGAACATGAAGAAAGCCTGCTTATACAGTAGAAGATGAAGAAAGCGTACTCACAGAGTAGAACAGAAAGAAATTGTACTCATCAAGTGGAACATGAATCATGGAATACACTGGACCAAGAGGTGAAGTATCAAGATTAATGCCACCGGTCGTGGTCACACTTTCTATAAACTTGGAAGCTGTTCAGACTGATAACACCAAATTTGCTCGTATTATTTCCAAATGATAATATGAAGGACATAAGAGAGAATATAATCAGATGCAACCATTGTGTTTGCCTTAAATGTTGGAAGTTACCGATACTGTTATCACCAAACTTGAATAAGTTATTAACCTTGAGGTGTATTTTTTATACAAACGTTAGATGAAAGGTTAAAGGTCCAGGTTACAAAGTTCATCTATCCATCTGCCCAGAGGAATATTGTACCAAAATGCTTTGATTGTAAAGTGACCAACTTGGATATGGCATGAAGTTACCTGCAGAAATGTAGCAACATTTAGTATAATTATCGTATACACTGAAGGTTGTCTGGTTGAGAAAGGAAGTGCTCTGGGTTAACTTGGCACGACTGCCAAATTACTATACTAACTAATGGCTGTAACTTCTGAGAACAACCATACGCCGCCACACGAATAAACTGTTTATGCGACTAATGCATCCAGTCAAGATTTTATAAACACCTTTGACAGATTGAATCAGGGAATCGGGAAAATGGGCATCTATATTCAGTAACACAGGAAACAGAAAGCAATAAGTAAAAACTGTTAACACATCATGGTAGTGGTACTAAGCTGGATGTAAGTAACTGTAAGTTTTAACAACTAGTTAGCACAAAATGGCCGAAAAGTCACATTCCTAACCAAAATAAGGTTAAGGTTAGAAACATTTTAAAGGAACAGTAACTATGTGGTGTAACCAGCAGACATGATTACAACGAGTTTTGATATAAATTGTAATCCATGTGCTAATTTATGAGGTTATCAGAGACTTTTCTTACACATTGCTGTAAGGTTGTAAGGGTCTTGCAGCTGCACCACTGGGGCCGCCGCTTCCTCTGTCACTAGCACTACCACCATGTCATCATCATCGTTGCTGTGTGCGTCATCTTCGCCATCATTATCACTGTCAACATCATTGCATTGTGTCGTCGTCATCATCATCATTATCATCATCGTCGTCGTCGTCGTGATCACCGCCATCATCACTCTCACTCACCATGACATGGCACGTTTCATTTGTGATAGTTGTCATTTGCATATGAACGGCACTGGTCATTCATCCATCTTGAATACATAGAGACAAATAACAGTATGCAATGTTTCTAAATAATTTAGCAGAACATTCCAGACAACATCAAGAGTAATGCGGGTATTACTAACTGCACAGCTACGGGCTGAGTTGGTAATCATATGTGAATGTGAATTCTATGCGATGAAGGCAACTGCATTCTAAACCCCTACTAAATAACTTTTTATGCACTGTTCGTGTGAATTTTATACACAAGTTTGTCGGTAAAAAGTTATTCTACGAAGATGTTAAGTATGCATATTAAGCACTTTTGTTTCTTTAAACCAGTACGTTAGTTTAGAAGCTCTGAAGCTATAGGGTAAATTCGTGGGATTTTTTATTTTACTTTATTTCAGTGCAAATTGTATTTTCGGTCAGAACCGAACCCAGAACCTTTTGCTAGCAGCTGGTACCTCCTCTGTCAATGTTCTGTTAGACGATTTCAATCTCTATCTGCTGCAGTATGATATTAAAGTTTAATTATTGAGGCATATTTTTGCTTGTCATACATTAAGAGTAAAATTAATCAAAAAATTTGCACCCGAAGTTAGCTTTCTATGGCTGGTGAACATATAGCTACTATAGCCATTTATTTATAGGGATGTATTAAGTTGTCCACAAAAATTATCACATTGTTGCCCTAGCTTGACACAAGATTACGCTATTACTGTAGCGCCAGCAGAACATTAGACCTGTAAGTATAGTTCAGCTCATGGGAATTTAAGCCATCAGACGCAGCAGTTTCTGGTGCTTAGAATGTTTCAGCGCCTGTCAAAACGTCACCCACGGCAAACAATATATATGTATCAGTCACAATAAGCTCATGAAAGATTAATGATATTCTATACAGTAATGCTGGTTGCTTTTTTATCTTATCTTAAAAGTCATTTTTACAGGTAAGTGGCTCACGTTCGTGCGATTCTGTGAAATAAAAAGCAAAATCCTAGGGGAAAATATCGGTTGCAATCACACCACAGCTTTCTCTAATTATTAGTTCTTCACAGAAAAACAATTTCACGTTTTTACCCATAACCAATACTTTTTTGTCATTTCACCAAACCCTTCTGACAGAAACTAATTTATTTAAAAATTGGTGCAGATGCAATTGTAAGAAAAAATTCAATTTGAGTTACAAGTCTTATGACTATTTTGAAATCATGATGTGAGTTACGTAAGTTTAGCACAAGCGTTGCTAGCTCATGCTTAAGCTCAAGCTGTCTTCTGTCAGACAAATTTCATTCCACCCAGCAACAAGAATGCAGCAAATCATTCAACCGCTAAGTTGTTAACCTGTTGCAAATAACACAAGATGAATCTTCTAGACGCAGAGCTCTGAAAATCACTTTACTGCAGAAAAGTTTGCTTGTAAACTTGGAGAACCCTCAGGCTACACATCTTGAGTAAATTAGCAATTTAAAGCGGAACGCTCTTGCAGCTGACTACCACTGTTAAATTGATGGCTTCATGCTTTCCAGTGACCTGCCAGTCAATAACAAGCCTTGAACATCAAATATTCAACAATGTCTTTACTGACGAATGACGTAATAATAGATGACGAGAAACAATGACAGCCTTTAAACCTGGATACAGTTCTACTAGAACGAATTTACAGTCGAGTACTCTAGCAAACCTCAAAAACACTTTTCAAGGCTTTCTAGTTGGAATGCTTCTGCAACTATCATACTGAATTATAACATGTAAATATACTGTGTATCTTTTTTGTAAGTACTGGCATCAACAACACTACTCTAAGATTTTGCATATTATACTTTTCCCTACATACTCTTTAGAGCCACTGGCATAGCGGAGTCTAGTTTTTTGCTGGATTAACTGCCGTGTTTACCAGTCTTAATGGCAGATTTCTTTTATTTTAGAGTTCTGTCCGCCCAATGTCTACAATAGACGTAATGGGCATATGATGATGATGATAATGATGATTAGAAGGACGCAATACCGAAATATGGATATAATAAAATAAAAATACTTTTACTGCAACAAACGTCGTTATTTTTTGTATACGTGATACAATTCACTTTTACAGTACTTATTTTTGGTGGTGGGCGTCGTATATATTAGATGAGCCACTACTCACAGCTGACACTCAAGAAAAGCTCATAACAATGCAAAAACATCAAGACAGGAAAAAGAAGATGAATAATTTTTTTATCTTACAGAAAATTCTTTAATAGGTAGCTCAGACAATAGTGTTAGGCGAGAATAACTAACGCTACAGTAAACAGAAAGATGCAAAAAGTTAAGCTGAGTGGAGGTAAATAAGAAGATTACAGAGCCAATCTGTGTAAATTAATTTTCGTGAGCCCTTGATGGAAATAAACAAACAAACATTTTCAACTGCACCAGAAAAGCTCAACTTTCACTAGACTCTTCAGTGATTAAATCAGCTGAGTGCTTTTTATATTTATGTATTCGCGATTATGTATTTATGTATTCAAGTGTAGCAAGTCAACCAAACAACCATAATAGAATGTATAGCACACATAGCACATTACAGTAATAAAATACAAAGAAAGTTTGTAAAGATAAATGACTATCATTAGATTTTGGATAAAGTTTCCAGATAAAAGATCACTTATAGTACATATTTCTTTTTTACAACGTAGGGCGATTGATCTCATTCAACACCCAACGTCAATTTATAGTTACCATAAAAATACAATTGTATCGTCGTGAATAGCCAATACACTGTTTGAGTACATTAAATGTATGTGACTTTAAGAGTGTCTTGTGAGTCCAGCAGTCAATGGCTAAGAGGCTCCAGGATTTAACGAAGAATTATTTTATAAGAAGTGATAAATTTCTTTCTGATAGGCACATTTAAATGTCAGGACAAATATTTCTAATTTAGATGGTAGTTAATGGACAAATTTTAACGCCTTGGTGAAAAGCGATGGCTTACAGCATTAAAGACAGCAGAAAGAACGACTAAAATTAGAAGAAGCATCTCGTGTTTAATGAGTGGTGACTTCACAAGTGGAATACATCGCAGAATTCAGAAAGGGCAAATACACTCTGTAAATAAGGGACAAAACGAATACAGGTAAAAAAGGCACGGGAAAAAGGAATAACCCCAACCCTAGCTCTAACCCTAACCGTAGCCAAAATTAATAGTGCATTTTTTCCTAACCGAAACTGTGAGTTTTTTCCGGAAACAGATAGCATTAGTCATAGCTGTTATGACTCCTAACGAACACAACCACACTAAAATGACCCAAATAAATAGCAAAGATAAGAATTGTTTGCATCGACACAGGCGGTCAGGAGATTCGAACACGGGCCGTAAGCAGAGTAACACCCTGTCTTAAACACCCGGCCACCCGTACCGACGCGACTTGTGAGTAGTTGCAAGACAAGATTTTTAATTAAAGTGTAGCTTTAAAAATAAAACTAAATTGAATTTATAATCTACATTAAGCTGATAACTGGATTATATTTTGTCGAAGGATCGTGGTCGCGACTAATCTAATCATTCTAATGCTTCCGTACAATGAGCTTTATCTGAGTCCAACTGATGCAAACCACTGACATCCCTGAATGTTACGCAATTGTTACGAAGGACGGAGTAACTTTATTATACACAGAGCTGATTTTAATTAGCAAATATAGCATGAATTCATTGTTTCGGGCAGGGTGAAGAAAATATTCTGACAGGATCGCGCATTTGTTTACGCGTCAGGGCTTTTGTTTTTCAAGGTCATAGTACCAAACAAAAACTTGTACCATTAACGTCCATATAGTTAAAACACAATAATAAAGTACCATGCAATAAGTTGTCATAAGCATCAAGACACTTAATGCCAAGTATATACTCTTTGGTTAGTAGCAACTTAAAGCACGTTTTCTTTGTCTTCTGCCGCTGGCTAAAAGTCCTAAATGGAATATCGTGGATTGCAAAAACGGTGTTGAACAACCCTAAATCATCTCTGTCACTTGCCTCCAGGACAAAATGCAGGACATAATCGCCTTTTGAGCAAACTTTGCAGCGAATTTTGTCAACCCTGGTGGGCGTTAACTGGTTGCTAAGGACTTCTCACTAAAATAGCTGTATTTTTTGAAAACTAGAGAGAAATTCTTTGAAACTGGCATGGTCGAAACAAGCTGGGAAAGCATTCAGACATGTTTTGTGACGCCATGAAGACTAATCATATATGACTTTGTTTATTCCAGGCCTGTTATTAGTAAATCTGTGACTGTCACACAGTTGCATTACCAGATTTTGTGTTAGTGTATTCACTTCTTCATTAATTCATTTATTTCATTACTCTGACTGCTAAACATAAATCGGAAACCAAATTGCTGGCAACTGAGTTGTTTTTCTTCCAGTAATATAAAATAATTGGCAAAGGCAGATCATCCATTTTGATACTCCAAAACCTGTACGCTGTGCATATAACAAACTTATTTTGTTATCTCAAATGTGATGTCTGGTAAATGTAACCATGCGGCATGATGTGCACTATGTGATGCGTGGTCTGTGCGACTTTAGCCTAAAGCTTGTTACTTTTGCAAAAGGGAATGTTGTACAGTGTATACAGCACTCACCCGCAACTTTTCAATGAGGCTACCACTGTCTGTGACAGATGTCCGACTGACACTTGGACTCTGGTTGTGTTGGTGTCTTTGTGCTTTTCGATATTGCTTCTGTGCTGAGTATCTGTGCATGGGACATATCTTGAAAAGACAGTCTGAAAAGCGAAATACACGTATTAGTAAATAAGTGAGACAAATTGTTTTCATTGCCTCATTTTCATACAACTAATATTATGATGTGAAAAGTGTGATAACTTGAAGTGAAAGCAAAACTACTAAATCCAAAAAAGCAGAGCAAATTTCAGTACCGGAAATTAAAAATTTGAAATTAATAACGTGAACAGTCTTCTTGAAACATTCGCTTAGTGCATATGCACAAATGTAGTACAAAACTTACAATTTTGACTAACACTTGAAGAATACTACACCATTACCACCCTTGTTGTTTATTATGAAATTCTAGTTAATTTGTAGGAAGGGGACTTTCAAACTTAGAAACACGCAAATTTTCATTGACTCAACAATTATATTGTGTGACATAGTGCAGGTGAGAGGAAACTAACTGATTATTTTGTAGAAAGCTCAGTAGAATTCACTTGTGTGACTCACAGTTTCTAGTACAGACTATGAAAAACATTTTTGGCTGAATTAGTTTCATTGAGCTCTGTTTATTTCTTTGTTTATTTGTCTCCCTTTTGGCTTAATTGTTGAACAACAATAACTGAGTTTTGCACATGGGGTCACATGTTTTTCAAAGATAGACCGTTTAGTTCAAGAAAGATAAATTGCAACAGTTTAATGAATGAAACAGAGATTATCGACCGAATCATCTTTTAATCAAAAATAATTGTCACGAGTCTGCTTTAACCTAAACGTTGAAACGCTGAGGGAAAATGATAAGAAATCTAAGCCTAGCAGGATAATGGGAAAGCAGGGTCTGAAATCAATCACACAATTGCGTTGATTTAGAAAACTGAGAATTTCTTCTCTTCAAAATAAGAATTTGTTTGAGCCACCAGATAAAATTAAAGCAAAAAGAAGCAAAGATAGTTAGCATTGTGTTAGTTCATGATTTTAACCTAGACGACGCAACTCACTTTAACAAGAGAGTTGAAACTGAATCCACCAAAAGAACTGGAAGTCTGGAATGTGAAAAAAACAAAAAAGATTTATAACTTAACAAGGGATTAGCAAAATGGAAGCAAAATGTTGACAAGTAACAGTCAGATACTCCTTGAGATTATCTCCCAATTACCAATAACTTACTTTCTTACATAGCTGAGGAAATAATTATTTTTGTACTTTTAGTATTGTCTGTTCTACTAAGTTGGTCATGATATTAATATATTAATATTTATGTTTATCACACATGCACTACTCGTTTGTTGGCCAAAGTAACTTAGCAAATCGTAACATTTGGATGCTATATAATAAAAAAAACATATCTGAGTGACTGATTTCAGCAATAGTGAATAATGAATTTTTGCAAAAATAACATAAAATATAATAATAAACTTCTCTCCATTTTGATGTTCAAAACTTCAAGAAAATATTTTATTATATCAAAGTCATATATGGTACTGTAGTTGGTGATAAAATCAATCATGTAAAATTAACCAGGCAGCTTCTAGTAGGGCAGTAACAAGCAAGTTTTTCAATTGAAGCTCAGGAAAGGCAATCATTTATAATTATCAGACGGGATTATTTCTTTGGGATAAGCAATATTTTTCCCAGTCTTATGACTCGTTAATCCAATTTAGCAGGTGAAATTGGTTTACTTGTCCTATTTCACCATTAATTTTGGTGATATTTTGAGTCTGGACACAAATTTTACTTTCTACAAGGATAAGGTTGGTCACGCTTGAATGCGTTTCAGCCTAGCAAGCAAACAAGCAGCTACATTAGTGGCTTCAATTGACAAACCATTAACAGGCTTCATTTTACTGAACAGCAACAAAATAGCCTTTGATGAGAACAGATGTTTTTGTTGCTTACAGAGAAATTTGGAAACTGGAAATGCAGGGCGCAAGAAAACTTCGTATAAAAACAAACGGGGTGGGATGGACAAATCAATGGGTGTAAGCTTTTGCCCTATATGACAACTTTTTGGCTTTAGGTGCCCAGTTGTGCTTTAGTTCACGCACCATGAACACTAGATGTGCTTAGAAAATGCTCAATGACTGGGTCAGTAAGAACTTAGACGTGAAGTGTTTTATATATGACATGCTATTTAAAATTGTACAATAGTAAATCAGAGTCACAACGACTGAATACTGGAGGTGTACAGAAAACTGTCCTTGGGACAGCAGCAATTTTGCCTGCAGTCATGTAAGAAGATTTTATGTACAACCTGCCGTGCACAGTTATTGCAAAATAGTGAAATCAGGATCACAAGGATTCCAGCACACCTACACGAACAGTGTAAAGTACATAGGAATAGTGTACTTTACAAAGCCCGTAAATCAAAACAGTTGCTGTTTTTATCTTAAAAAATGAGCCGCTGAACGAGTTAACGACCGGTCTTTTGTTATAACTACTCACTTACATACTGAAATTGCTACTTATTTACCTGAAATGAATGTTGAGGAAATAAAATTGAACTGACCTGAACTAATTTGAATTGAGTACAATTGGGATTATATGGTTGTCTATGCATGTTGATAAATGAATTAGCTATAAATGGGATACAGAAACTTGTGTGAGGCTTTTGCCTAAAAATTTTGTGGCATCCTCATTCAAATTTATATTATAATCTTAACAAAATGAGAGCAGTTATCTTTAGTGACTAAAATACTAATTGAGAAAAGAATTTCAGTCTTCATTGCTTTAACTGTTCTCAATTAAGTGCCTACATTGGGGTTTAGACTCCACTGTTTTAAAAAAATATCCAAGTTGAAAGCTAGCTCTCTTTCAGCAGAGATGACTGCAAACTTGCTCTAGCAAATAAGCTATTTTAAGTACCACAAGAACTAAAAAATGCAAAACCCGTGCAGAATGTCTAGCTCAATGATTTCCCATGAGGCAAAGGCCTAATGCATTTACACTTCTCAAAACCACAGCAGTGAATTTCGAATCTCTTTCAACAGGGAATTTGCCTTTATATTGTAAGTAGTTCAGTTCTAAATTCTAATCCTATATGTATAACCTCAGAAATGGCATTTCTGTTATCAGATTTTGTTTTTGTTAGAAGTTATAGCCCTGTACCATCTGTGATATGTAACAATTCTCCAAGTGCAAATTCATGGGCACAAACGTGTGAGATTCTAAGTAAAATTCGAAAAATAAACAAAACGTTTTCCTCTGATTTATTTTTTACTGTAGTAGTTCAATTATCATTTATACTCGCTTCTGGAAAGGACGTAAAGAAATTGTGTATTTTTACCATTTTTAGTCTTTTTACTTGTTAGTCACAATCGTGTAAAATATTACACCATCTTTATGAAATTTAATTTCTTTCAGTTTTTATGACTGAAAAGGCTAATTTACTTGAAATGTAACCCAAAGTCCTAATATAAGAAATGGCTTCATTATTCATTGTATCCTGGTGTATATGAAGAAACACATTTAATCTCCAGAGAACATCACATGAGAGTATCTCATAACAGCCAGCGCTTACAAGCAATAAGCATTGAATGTGGCAACTACTAGATGACAAATGCACAGGTAATAATTACAGGTAATATTGTCCAGAGTTATTAATGTCGCATGAAAATATATTTCATTCCCTTGTGTAAAGTGGGGCAAAGCGAGCTGTCTATTGAGCATTCATGTTGAACAATAACATTCGTGTACATGTGCATCTTTTGTACATAAGAGAAAAAATATTGTTAGCATATTATGGAATTTTATTTACAGTTATTGTTTTTATTGTTATAGTTTTTGCAAACATTACTATTAGCTGTAGTCAATATTATATACTCAATAGAAATAGCTTATACGTCTATTTACAATACATTTAATCACTCCAAGCGAAGTTCTGGCCTCTCTCACTACAAATATTTAACAATACCAGTGTGTCAAACTTTATTTAAAAAGTTAAATTGGAGTTGCTGATTTTTTATCCAGCCTCCCTTTGAAAAATTTAAGGGAAGCCTGCCTATACCGGCATAGTATAGTTGAAAGTTTAATGAAGCCTGTTTCATTATTCATTGGAACCTGGACATAAATCAAACTGGTTCTTGCCTTTATGGTAAAAATCTAGTTAGCCAGGGAAAGTAAGCTGTTGATTCAACTTTTAAAGGTTGCCAATTCAAATATCACAACTGGCTTTTCTATTTGGTGGATGTCACCAAGTATGGGACAGCATACTCACCATGACCATCATCATGACCGTTTCTTTAGCCATTTTGATTAAGCTTTAGTTTTTGGCTATAAATTATATAAGACAGGCGGTTTCAGCACCGTTGGTTACAGATACGTTTACTCACCCCGAAATTTTTTAGGAGGATCATTCAGGTTTCCCGCTTCTGGATTCACCACACACCTATCATCCACCAATCTGCAAAAAAATACAGGTATTAATCAGTGATGCCTGAACAGTTCTGGACATTGTAGCAGTGAATCAAGGATGTACCTTAGCCCAAAGGGTTATTAACTTCTGGACAATATGACCACAGTCTTAAAATTGAGGAAACCTTACCGACAGCAATGTATGTCAAGCTTAAGTTTAGAAAGTTCCAATCTCTGTCAGTTCTTGCTTATAATTGTGAACATATTAGTCTAGCAAATAGCTCTTGCAAAGTTGCAGTCTTAGCTTACAACTGTTATCAGCTTGGGTAATTCAAGTGGACAAACACATATCTTGCATAACAGACTGCATTTGGTCTGTTTGTCTTCCTGCTAGCAATTGCTTTCCTGGCACATCAACTTCCGACTTCTCTGACAGGATCTTGTTTTTCTTCCTTCATAGAATTCAAAACATCTACTGGAGCCAGTTTACCACCATTACGTACATTTATTTTTTACTTACTGTTTATTTGTCGTTTGGTAAAGGTGTACTCTAAGCATTTCTGGATACGTTACACAATAATATGGGGGCATTTTTGGATATGTTACGCAAAAATATGGGGACAACGGACAGATGTGAATTAAGTGAAATATGCTCAGTTGTTTGGTCATTTTCAGTAGATTCCAGTTCGTGGAACCCAAAGGTTCAAGTGCATTTGTCTTCTATGAAAGTTACATAAAAAAATTAGCTCCACGACCCTCGCGAGAGCCCATAATCCAAAATGGACTCCATCGAGTTCTTTGAAAACTCTGTTTACAATGATTTGGCCTATAGTGCTGCACAGCATATTGAATCTAAGACATTTTGGGTCAAGGAATTCATTTTCCATGTTATTTTATGGTTTAACTTACTTCTGAAATTCATATCCAAAATGGCGGCCATCCCCGTTTTGGCCTACAAAGCTACATAGTATGTGGTTTCTTAGAAAGTTGTAGTCAGTGATGCCATTTTTATAATTTGACATACTTTTTGTGTTTCGTCGGTCATTTTGGATTTTATGCTTCTAAGTGGTTTAGCATAAAAAGGCTGCATAGATAGTGTATGGTTTATGAGACACCTGGAATCGAAGAATTCATATTTGATGTAATTCTGATGATTTGACCTATTTTGTCCTTTATGTCCAAGATAGCAGCCTTATGCCTGGTTAAGTCATTTATTCAAAGTTAACGAAAACTCTGTTCATGCTGAGCTGTGAATATATTCAAATTGCAAATGAACAGTATAACATTTCTTTTTCAGCACAGTGAGTGTTAATGAAAATTTGTAGCTAAACTAGGTATGTGGTTTCGATAAGAGCTTGGGGAGAGGTAGGATTTGACTTAATTTTTGAAATTTTCCTAGATTTAGTCTAGGCATCTTAGTTATATAATGCAAAACAGCTAGTAGCTTAGAGGAGGGAGTAAATCAGCGACGTAGTCAGTGAACAGTAAAGTTACAAGAGACTACTAAGCCGAGTACTGTTGGTTCTGCTTTTGGAATCCTAGCTGAAAAACACAGCAAAGTGAATAACACAAACACAACAGGTGATGTGTCACTCAGTAAGAGCTTTTAGCTGTTCCCAACTTTTTCATTGCATTCTGGCGTTAAGTAAGCGCTTCAGGGCGTGCAGTCTCTCAATACACGAGATTTCATTTATTTATAGATGCCAAGAATTAACAGTAGAAAACGTTGCTATAAATTCCACCAAGAAACACACAGGCCCAGAGGGTCTAAGCTTACGATAACTAAACCCAGATAGAGCCCTAGCTGTTACATTAGCTGAATGCAAACCCTTGGTTTGATTATTACAATGCGGACCGGAATGAACCCCATTTCCAGACCTCGAGTTTGATGTGCCCAAAACGTCTAGTATCTCCCCACTATCTGCATTAAATTGGTGCAATCACGTTTAAATGGAAAATTATGTGTCGTCCTCCCCAAACCTTGTCCCAGCAACTATCAACACTACTACATTTGGCAAGTTCACAGACAAGGCACCAGAAGAAGGTTCGTGTGTGGGTTTGAAGACTAGCGCATGTACCAAGAAAACGGCGGAAACACAAGGTGACTGACAGAACTTTGTCAGTGCATTTGTTATTAAAACCAACATGATTTTTTGCTTAAGTTTAGGAATTTGGTCAAAGTAAACAGATGTCTTGTAGTGTCAGAATGTTTCTAGTGAATACGATTCTGAATTAAAATTAGAGAAAACACATTTTAGATGTTAGTGTTACTTAATTTGTACGTAGTTTCTCACGTGAGATATTTTGCTGCTATACAACGAAAGGTTTGTGAACCACAAAAGTCGTTATTGCCACCTGCCAGAAGCTTCTGCGCACTTGCGCACACTTACCCGAGCGTAGACAGAAGCTTCTGCGCACTTGCGCACACTTACCCGAGCGTAGACAGAAGCTTCTGCGCACTTGCGCACACTTACCCGAGCGTAGACAGATACCCGCTGTAACCGTCACCATCAGCATAAAGAGAAGCCAGATCACCGATACAGAGAGGCGTGTGCAGCCCCAGTCCTCCCATCACTACACCATGGTCCAACATAGATTTCAACACATCCATGTGACTGATTTACAAAGCCGAATAATACCCAGGTCTAACTTTTACTAAGGTTTGATCATAAAATAAATATTAACACGCCAACACGCGGGCGACTATTTGCACGCTCAGATTAGCATCGCAAAACAAACGTTTAGAGGACATTACGGCGATAAAAGCAAACGTTTGTTTGCTTAGGAACTTTTGAAGCGTTGAAAATAAACAATCCGATTAAGTATCGAAAACAAAAAACGTTTCACTGCAAAGATATATCTCTCTTCGCGTTAAGAACAACAAACACACAATCTATGGTAACATTTATATTAATTTCAGTTATTAAAAGTTGTCAACAACTAAAATACTTCATTAGAAAGCAAAATCACTCCATGTGAGCAACAACTGAGCACTACAATGTTGAAATGGCAAGCAACAAACTGATTCACACAATGTCAAGCAGCAGCTAACTGATGACAATAGGAGTTTTTCTTGGCTTAAAGCAACACACGCAGCGTGGGCTTCCTGAAATCTATTGACGTTTTAATCAAGGTGTAAACTAATAGCATACGCAGCACAACAGCATTGGTCACTTTAACGTAATCGCCAAGACAGAGAAACGTCACAACACAAGCCTTGAAGACGACAAGAACTTAACCAAGATGATGTCCGATTCACTACACAAATCTTGAATACAACAAGTTCTTAATCAAGAAGAAGTCTAGGTCACAACATCATGAAGACGAAAAGATCTTAACCTAAAAGGCAACTAGCACAAGGATGAAACGCCTTTTAAGGCGACTCGTTTGACACTTTAGAAATAATTTTTCCACGCACGAAAGAACAGACTGATGTCCATTCCTAACCAACCTCATAACTCAGAACAAAAGCCTCGAGGCAGAGTCGACAACAGCATTACAAACGCACTTTGAAATGTCCCAGCATTATTCATGCGTAAGCAAGAGGAAGATGCGACTCCGTAGAGATTTTCCTGCAAATGTCTATAAAAGATGCAACGACAAGACTTTACTGCCGCTTCAAATTGAAGGCTGACGCACGGAATATAATTGCGATAAAGGGTTTTCAGATTGAACAGGCGCTCAGTGCGCCAGGACCCGAGAGATCTATGCAAATCCACAATTAATGTACCTCAGGTCACAGAGCGTATCAAAACCTTCATTAAATTATGATACGAATTTGAGAGTGAGAGGTTGTTCAAAATTTTGCGAATTTTCGCGAGAAACATGGTGGCCTAGTGGGATTAGGCGGGCAATATAATGAAGCCATTGTTCCTAACAGAAGAAAAGCAATCACGGTAATTGCCTCGCGCTGGCCGATGCTTGCTGTTCCCATTTAACTTATTGCATCCTGCCATGTCAACTGCCATCATTCAATACTTTTCAAAAGTTTATATACTAATTTTATTCTCTCTCTCTCTCTCTCTCTCTCTCTCTCTCTCTCTCTCTCTCTCTCTCTCTCGCTCTCTCTCTCTCTCTCTCTCTCTCTCTCTCTCTCTCTCTCTCTCTCTCTCTCTCTCTCTCTCTCTCTCTCTCTCTCTCTCTCTCTCTCTCTCTCTCTCTCTCTCTCTCTCTCTCTCTCTCTCCCTCTCTCTATTATCTACCTCTTTTTTTAAAATCTTTCTGGAAAATGTTCATAATTGTTTACACACTCAAATGCCAACACTGAGTTTTTTTCCAGTAAGTTTAGTGTAATATTGCAAAAATGCAATGTAAACCACGTGAAACTCATAAAAAGTTATTAGGCCACACACATAGACACACACACACACACACACACACACACACGTGCCAGATAACCAAGCTCATACACGTACTCCTTTTATAAGAAGTCTGATCAAACAAGGCTGATATCAGAGTGAAAGATACGGAAAGTTTTAGGATAACCACGACCTCTCCACAACTGAGTTCCAGACATGTTAGAATCAATAAACTGAAGGTAGGTAGAATGGCCACGACCACTGAGTTCCATGCACATACGCTAGAATAACCGAAGGTCGTTAGAATGACCACGACGGACATGACCTCTCCGTAAACGAGTTCCAAACGTGACAGAATAAAACGAGTATCATCAGAGTGACCATGACCCCTCCATAACCGTGTTCTAAACACGTTAGAATAAAACGAATGTCTGCGACTTTTACACAACTGAGTTCCAAACATGCTAGAATAACCATTTCAACAAAGATTCACGAGGAAGAGAAATTAATTCCCAGCTGTCTTAAAGGCAATAATGGTGAAACTTTCTTCAACAAGATTTTATTTCATTTCAGTCTGCAAGTTCTTGCAAATCGAATTATTTGCAAATAGTTTAGATCCTGATATTTCCGAAACGCTATCAATATTCCAAGCATCAAAGTTACACGGAATAATGATAAAGCAACAAAGACTATCATTATTTTAGCTGTCAGTCCTTACTTATATCAACTATAAGTTGAGCTATCATGTCACGTTTGAAATTGAATAGCACACGTACACGGCGCCTGGAGTCCTAAATCAGATAACTTTTCTTTTCAAATTGCGTAAAACATTTATGAGCCTTATACGAAAGTGCAAAGAATGCCACAGCTATACCAGCGGGTTTGGCCGACGGAAGTCAAAATCGCATGAACAAAAACATAGTTTGGCTATTCTTTAGAATTCATAATTATAATACAAATATTCTAATAATGGGAATATACTGTAAATGTGTATGACACTGATAGTTTGACATATCAAGTTAATGTATGAGCTAATTTTAATTAAAAAGAACAGTTTGCTTATGCACAATATTGCTAACTTGCTTAATGCAATTCATTAAGTAGACATTCATTATGTGAATATCCGCGTTGTATAGATGACAAAGTTACTGGTTATACACGATTTTTGCAAAGCTCTTGACAAAGGCTTGGCTAATTAAAATGAATGAGTTATTAGAGTTACGCCCATAACTGGTTGGACTTTTTAAAGCCGGAAAGCTGCGCGCGACTCAGGAACCGCCCTGTGAAGATTGCAGCTCCGGAATTCAGCTAGTGACTGTTCCTACTGGAAAATTTCTCTGACTCGTAACTGCAATTAATTAACAAATCAATCTTTATAACGACTGGCGAGTTTATAAAATATCATTTATCGCTCTTATCAGCTATAAATTAAAATGAATGCGAGTTAGTTGAGTAAACGTATGTTATTTTGAGCAATGTTCTAGTACTGTACCAGGAAATGGACTTTGCAGGAAATTTGCATGAAGTATTACACCAGTGCTGCGTGTAGGATATAGCATGAGATACACACTTCGTGCATTTGCTAGTTATTCTTTAATATCTGAACTAGCTATTACAATTACGCATACAAAATACTTCCTTCATTTGATGATAGGAATCTGTTTGTTATTAAACTAATACGAGAAGCCGCTACTATAATTAGATTTTTGGTACTCGTTACTGTAGTAGTAAATTTTGAACAATACTTAATTAAAAACGGTAATCACTCGTTTAACGTGTAGGCCAACCACAACAAGGCATTCAAATGTCAAAATGTCAAAAGTTTATTTATTACATAAACAAGTGAAATCTACAGATCATAGTACAACTTTAGACTTAGTACAACCACCAGCATAATTGCTGGGATTTGACTGCCATTATTATCAGAGCTGCGATATTCATTATCCTTTGTAATTTTTCAATGAAAATCAGTTACTAGCTTACTAACTAACTTAGAATAAGCAAACTACAGCTGTACAAATGCTATACAGTATAGGTGTGTCCTTTCTTTAAAAAATTATTGTATCTTTATAGTTAATATCAAATCTCTAGATTCCATGACTGAATTAACAGCATTCGTGAAAGTTGCATAACACTACCGAAATATGCTAGAATGTTTGAGTTTTGGGGACCTAATGGTCGCAGGAAGAATAGATGAGCGATCACGGCGAGAAGAGTTGAGTGGTCACAGCGAGAATCAAGAAGAGCTGAGTGGTCATGGCGAGTATAGCTGAATTGTCATGACGAGAATAGCTGAGTAATCATAGCAAGAATAGCTGAGTGGTCGAGAAAGATATGATATAGTGTCTGCTTAGCAGCAGAAATTATTCCGAGGCTTGGAGACTGAAGTACTCATTCTGTGTAATTTCACTTGCCATACCGATTCTGGTTATTTACCTCGTTGACGGATGAGCTAAGCACCTCTGTCAGTTCAGTGTCTCATCTTAGAACATCCAGGTTAAGTAGCCAACCACACTAAGGGCTGGAATATGACTTGCAGTATGAAGTTATAAAAATTTACCCATTGGGGAGTTTACTGGCATAAAGACAGACAAATGTAATACTTTTTTGTCTGTATCTACAACAGATGGTCCACAACAGATTGCCCTGCAGTCACCATCTAAGCACCAGCTACAAACAGTGCAGCTTGCCCTTAGAAATGTAGTCCTACTTCATGTTCTTTTAGTATCGCAAGAATGATACTGAGCCCCTCATTACTGTAGGAGTAATTAATGTTTCTTCCAAACAAATTAGAGTATGACTAATTTGTTCGCAGTAGATCATATATGCACGCTATAACTTTAATTGCTGGTATTTGACTTGAGTACACATATTATCAAGAGGTTGAATATTATATGACATCATCATTATATAACTAAATATTTATTTTTCTTAGGTAGTAACAAGAGATTATGTATTGGTGGTTCAATTTTATGTATGCTGTGTAGTATGCTATGCTTATCATGTTTACCTGTAGTAAGCTAACGAATTTAGCAAGCCTACTAAATAACACAGTCAGCTGAGAACACGACCTTGGACAGCTCAAAGACCCTCGGCTAGTAAGAGAACCGGCTACTCAGAGTAAACAACACACTGAACGCACATCTGTACACGCACGTCCTCTCATGTACGTTACAATCATAATTGACAGGCCCATACAGTGCAACAATAATTACTGAGTTACCAAAGGTCATTGTATAGAATGTGTCCATTACCTACTATGAAAAGGCACGTTAGAAGACAATTTCCATCAAATAGGAAAAACAAATTAAGGCAAATGCAATCATTTAAATCCATATAATTTTATCAATACATACATAAATGGATATTCGTTCACATATACAGATACCAAAAAACATAATGAAGTTTAAATTTAATCATAAAATTTCAGAGATTTTGCATACTTTTCAATTCTTTATTCGTAGTTATTTTATTAATTTTTCCGTACTTGTATAGGATTTTTTATATAAAGCTTTTTGGACTGAGGAGTCAAAACCTACAGTGGCCAAAAGGTATCAGCCTTCCAAAAATTCCAATGATTACAACTAAATAATAATTATCAGTCTTATTATGTTAATTTTATATAAATTTCTCTCACAATACAGAATTGCACCAATTTTTCAATGAGCATTTAAAATCAAGAATATTTTCACCAGTTAGCATGGTTTTTATTACATGGTCTACCCTCATTATCATTTTTTATTTAATCCTGGAAGTCAGAGATGCAATCATGCTAATGCAACAGTTACTTTAACCTATTAGACTTTATAACTGGTACAGTAGCATTCACGATTATTTATGTGGATAATTTGTAGAAATACTTTAAAGGAAAAGAGTAGGCCCTTGCTCAATTTGGAAGAAACTTTAAGTAAAAGCATCACTGCATCACAAAAATTAAAAAGGCTGGATTTGTGGCTATTTCTGAGTGAAACATCGTGTAAGGTGCAGAAGTTTGCATTAGTTTTAATGAAGTACTTAAAAAAAGGTTGGACACTTGGCCAGCTTACGTCGTACTTTTCAAACATGACCTCATCGAGATTTGTTTGGCAAGAAGTAAGAACGATCATAATTTTGTTTTATTTATTGAACGAAACGCATGTCTATCATACTGTAATTTCAAGATTTTTAATTGAATATTATGTAAAATAAACTGGAGTTAACTTTGAAATCGTTTAACCTTAATGCCATTGTTTTTTCAAAAGACCAACAAATTGTTAATTAGTAATTTGGCAGTGACAAAGATGGGCAATTAAGGATCTTTGTTGTTTACAGCACAAGATAAGGCATAATTATTTTGATTAGGGTTAGGGATTTCAAATCTTACCTAGGAACTAAGTATTCTTTATCATATTTAAGTTATTCATGGGTATTTCAATTCTTGAGACTTGCGGAGAGCTCTTACAAATTAGTTCTGTTTTAATTAAGCTTATAAAATAAGGGAAAACAAGTAATGAAATGAAACAAATAATTATAAAAAAATAACATCAATGCTTTAAACTAAACATTTTTAAGCTTACCCAAGTGTGGACATGAATCCATTGACACTACCCTCAGCATAGAGGGATATAGTGTCAGCCATGTGCAAAAAAGTTGTCACTGTGTGTGCGACAGTGTCCGACATGATGGCTGATTGATGTGTCACCAAATGATCTAACTAAAACTAAACACAATGAAGAGAATATGGAACACTTGGTGTACCGTGCAGTACAAGATCACGAAGCAGAATGAACTGCTATCGGATCATGCTCATATCCATCAGGGTATTGAGTGCACAAACACCTTCTATTTCAGCAGTCGATTACTTCTTAATCCACCTTCATTTCCAGCTGTTTCCAATGATGACATGCAAATAAATTCCTAAACCAAAGAATAAAATATACATGCTACATATAGTTTAACCTTGCTGAAAGGTATTGACTAGGCCACAAGCAATTTAAACAATACTAATACTACTATGTCAAACAGCAACAGACTGAGTAGAGTTAAAACATAAAAACCCTGATGAGTACAATATATGAGCATAAAACAAAAAACACCATATACCGGTATATTATTTATAAATATAAGCACATCATGCAAACAAATCGCGTACTGCGTGAATTAATACATAATGATGGAGGTTGGTAACTTAAAATATACACAAGTTTCTACACTCCAAATCTTGACCATAATGCGCTTAATATGGCTTATTTATGCAAGATAATTCAATCATCTGCCAAAAAACGAGAAAGATGCGTTGCGGTAAAACCACCACTTATAGTTATACGCAACCAATGTGCTTACGTGATTTACTTGACAAATACCCCAGACCTGGATATGAAAAGCAAGCTCACGAAATGTCATTACGATGCAAAACTCCTCTATACAAACTTTTGAAACCAAAACTTGAGCTACCACGAAACTGTGCACGCATGAAGCCCAAGAACTGCTATGTAAACATCGTTCATCCGCAGAACTAACCCGCGTCGTAAAAATAAGTCTTGAGCGTATTTAAGCAGAAGTTTCACAGTTTTAAGAATCGTGTTGTTTCTGGCATAATAATAAATTGTCATTACTTGATCTTTCTTCGGTCCTGAATGACTTATTATTTACTCATTTTGTTGAACAAAGTACGCCGAACCACCGACTTTAGAAGTTCCAGACTTTGCTACTAGGTAGCAGCACATAACGACACTTGTTGCTTTTCAGTCAGAGTTTTACCCTCTCGCTTATAATTACCAACACCTAGACGTATTAACAGACCTAGAGGATAGGGTGCGTGCTGACTGCTGGGTATTAGGATGCTGTTCAGTGCAATATGACACAATTTAATTTAATAAAGTTTATTTGTTTTTTAACAAAGTGCGCTATATAATCAACGATTAATAAAATAGATAGAGACTGGATGACGAAAAGCCAAACTAAAATCATCTAAGCTATATTATCAAGATTTATGTTGGAGAGCCACGTTATTTTTATGTAATATATAAACGTCAGGCTGGATTGACTGCAGTATATATTGAAAGTTTTTACGTGTGCTTTCTATATTATTAATATAAATATAATTACTATCGATACTATTATTATAGTATTTACATTATACACTTACTGTAAGTTTGAATTATTTTGTATTGTTTAAAATGCAAGTGTGATTATGTCTGTCAAAAAAAATAAAACTATGAGTTGCCAATGTTTTGCTAGTTATGTGTAAAGTAAGGAAATGAAAAAATTACTCAAGTTACACTACCAGAAATTGTTGAATGCATTGTAGTTAATTTTGTAGATATAATGAGCAGGCAGAAATTGTGTTTAGGACGGATGTACATGTAGATCAAAGGACTACCAGATAGAATGACCAGTAAAAAGTATCAATACTTTACTTTGAGATAATTATAATTATTTGCAGATGTAAGAAAGAAATCTGAGGCACACACCAAAGTTTGTTTCCATAAGAATGACACACCTGCATGAAGTTTTGATTGTAATGATGCGGCTACATTATTTCAGAATCTGTCACTGACGGACAGTAATTAAGAGTAAAATATGGGAGTAACATGTTTTACACCTTCCTTGCAACCACTGCATACGCTAAAACAAGCATCATAATTTTAAATTTATAGATTATTTGTTAATAACAAGATAGACAAAGGTGAAAAGTCCATTTGGTTTCTTTCTATTTAACAAATATAATTTTAGCATTTGCTATAGTATTGCAGTTTCAGAAAATTTTTTTACAAGTTAGCAATGTTATTTTATAATGTCTGTAATTACCATTGTTATCATGTTAATATTTTAAATGTTCTCACAATATAATAAAATGCATCACCAGTTAAATTTTATTATGTTAATTCTGTTAAAATGGATGTATTGTTAGTGTCTTTTCTGCCCTTGTTCTAAATATTTGTAGTTTATTATTAAACGATGAGTCAACATGGAATACATATGATCTACCTATTGATCTATTAATCGGCAACTTGTCTAAGCTTCCCGATGCTTCCAACTCTCTACTCGTGTCGTATGTCAAAAAGTAGTAAATTGAAGGAAACTGTTTGCAATAATTTTTTATCATTGACTCTTACTTGTCTTATTTGTCGTTTCATCTTATTGCCTTCTTATATTTTTCGGTTTGCTTTTTTCATTTATTGTCTTTGTTATTTTTGTCTTCTTGCATCATCAGTAGTAATTTTTGCTATAGTATTGCAAAAGTTAGAATGCTGAGAAACCTTTTAAAGTTTCTGATAACTTAACTTGGTACAAGTTCAAGCGAACACTACAGCATTTCGTATCACTGATCGACACAAAACGGCATATATCACTTAAGCATAGTTGTCCCTGAAGTAGTTCATGCATCTGTCCTAGATGAACTGCACACTAGAAATTTTTATGGTGAAAAAGTGCAAAAAGATATGTGATAGCTGGCTGAAAGGTGACTATGAGTTTGAAATGTATGCTAATCTATGTTGTCAAACACTCCATGGCAGAAAATACAGTTGAAGACCAGTTGAGAAACTGTCCTTACTTGTTGAGGCATTTTCAAAATAGCTAGGACTGATTAACCAAAATAGTACTGCAGATGAAGTTATTGAATTGTATGCTGTCCATTGTAGTTTTAGATACAGTGGGCCTCAGTTTTGCTGATTGAAGCTTGGCCTAATCTAATTTTTTGGATATAGTAATGAGGTGGGAATCTGACATAGGAAACCACAAGTGCCCATACTAGCAGTGATGTAAAAACTAATTTATTTTCATTCTTAATGTTTTGATGATAACATGTTCTTTATTGTCCACAATCTGCAAAATCTGAAGACAATTTTTTTTAGAAATTAAACGGATAAGAAAGTTATTTGGATAAGTTAGCAGTGATTTTCAAGTGTTCACTGCTCTACCATCATAGTTTCAAATAGTTTCACAACCGAGATTTCGTGCAGATTTAAAATTATCTGAGATCCACTTCAAGTTAAGTTTGATAAAAGTTTTGCTATAGCTACAGTATAACAATTAACAGAAAAAAATAAATAAAATCAATGCTAGGATGTATGCTTTCTACCCTGCTAAATAAATTAGATAGTATTAGTACATAGCTTAATAATTTTTCTGATTTCACAGTTTTAAAATTATGGCATGGAAACTACAATTCAGAAAACGGGTACCCTGCACAAGCAATAAGCTCGTGAAATGTTTTTAAAGAGACGTTGTTGTTTGACTCTCTGAGCTATTGAGATAATATTATCACATTCAAGACAGTCCATTATTTGATAAATCATCTTACTAGGAAACACACATCCACTTTTTTAAAATCTGAACTTGGCAACAATAAACAACTGTAGTTAAAAGCTTCATTTATGTAACAAAAATGTAAATAATGAACTTCTACCATTAAGAAATGTTGACTTACAAAGTGATTAGTATAATCCTTGCTACAAACTCTTATGAGTTCTTAGATAATGCTTTTTTAAATTAGAGGAATCAATGCAGGACATTTCGCACTTGTCACACTTGAATGGCCGTTCGCCAGTGTGGCTCCTCCTATGCACTTTTAAAGAAGACAAACAAGTGAAAGTAGCATTACAACCAATATCACACTTATAAGGCTTTTCGCCGGTATGAACCCTCATGTGGCGCTTCAAACTGGCCGAATAACTGAAGCTCATCTCACACATACTGCACAAAAATGGCTTCTCACCAGTGTGGCTTCTTAAGTGGTAACGCAAAATCGATGAGCCGATAAAAGACATCTCACACATATTACATTTAAATGGTTTGTCCCCTGTGTGAATTTTTAAGTGCCGATTTAAACCAGAAGATGTGGTAAAAACTGCACCGCAGGTGCTGCAAGTGTATGGTCTAATACCTTTATGAATTCTCAGATGACATTTTAAATCAGATGAACTAGCAAAAGCCATGCAACATTCATCACATTTATAAGGTTTCTCACCTGTGTGAGATCTCATGTGCATTTTCATATGAGATGATTGTTTAAATGACGCAGCACACTCAATACACATAAACGGTTTCTCACCTGAATGAGTTCTCAAATGCTTTTGTAACCCAGATGAGCGAGTAAAGGATAATTCACACTGACCACATTGGAATGGTTTTTTGTTGCTGTGAACTTGAAGATGACGTTTCAGGTCTGATGGTTTTTTGAATCTCAACTCACATATATCACATTTATGTGGTTTGAAAAACGGTTTTACTGCAGAGAGCGAACCACATTCAGAGATTAGTCGCACACACTTATTCTGTTTAAGGAATCCATTGTTTGAAGACTGTGTTACTCTTGGACAAAAGAGTGTTGTATCTTCTGATGTCATAGTTGGTTCACTTTTATCAGTTTCAGACTCTAACACTATAGAGTTTTTCTTGCTGTTGAAATCTGACCCCACTACATTTTGACAACTATATACATTACATTCTAATACCACATTTGGCTCATTTGACACATCAGATGTCCTCAACACCATTCGTTTATTCTGACTATATAACTTGCCAGCAGATGAGGAAATTTCTTTTACGTCATGACAGCAATCTTTCTTAGTTTTTTGTGATGTACTTGCCTCACTTTTATTTATTTTGGACTTTATGTGTTTGTCAAAGTGCCCGTTCTCACACAAAGCTCCATTATATTCAGTTTTTTTAAAGCAGTCCATTTCATCTTTCAACAGTGCATTTGGTTCTCTTGAATCTGCATCTAGTTTTATCGGTTTAGATCCACTCGGATCACATGTTCCAATAAATGTCCAAGTTTGTTCTTCATCTTGATAACTGTTCATTTTGTTTACTGACATTGCATTCAACGTGCTTGTGCCAGCTTCATGATTTATAAATTTGGTTAGATCTTGAGTAAATGTGCATTCACTGAATACTAGAGGTTGTTTTACGTCTTTACAATACTCTAATTTCTCACCTGGTGTTATATTTGGCTCAGTTTTAATGGTAGTGGTACTTATTATTTCATTTGTTATTGATTCATTGTTTGTATGAATGTGAATGTTCTTTTTGAATTCTTCCATTTTTCAGTTTGCAAATAAAGTCAGATAATACGCAACCTTGGTAGTCATTTTTGTGCAATAAGCCGAGCTTCTTCAAATGCCATATCTGTTCACATTTTAAAAACATATTAGACTTCTAAATGTTGGCGTCTGTGGATTATTATCAGTCAGATTGCTCCCTTGTCACGTTTTAATTTCACACTAATCAGCGTGATTACGAAACTAAAACAAAATAAAAATAATGCATCATTATTGTCATCAGAATAGAAAAAAGTCAATAAATGAATCAAGACTTCAACTGTGAAATTCTAAAATATTTCTGTTCCACAGTCATTGCCTTTACGTTTGTACACAGATGCACAGCCAAAAAATAGATGGGTGTGGATGTGCAGCGATAGCTGGACCTAAAGAAAAGTATACTTCCTATGATGTCTGGGGACAAAAGATCAAAATTGTTATTTAACTATGGATGTCATATCATGTCAATTAAAAATCGAGTGAAATGAGACTGTATATAGAGACTGAAATGAGACACACGCACGCGCACGCACACACACACACACACACACACACACACACACAATCTCATTATTTTACATAATTATGAAATTTAGCATGAAAATTATTGTATTTCACAATCAACTATCTTTTGGCAATTATTTTTTAATTGCTTTTACAGTTAAAAAGAAAAACCGATGAAAAACTTAATCTAAAGTTTCTGTTGCCACGTCTTTGCCTACCTACAGAAAACTAGTATAGTAAATTAATAAACTTTAGTGTACTATGAGTATTATATAATATATAAGTTAGACTTTTTTACTTCAGGGCTTCATTTAATATTTAACTTAAAAAATCACTAAATAGATTTAAACGTAATAGTTTTTCTTTATTATATGTAATACAGTATGACACTTTGCAAGCCAGGATGATACAAAATTCAAAGGCAAGGCCTAGAACGCCCTATGACTGTTGTAATATCCTTGCTCCGTATTTGAAGAATCACACTCCACGGGCGGAATGAAACATACGACCATTAATGGGTGCTTAAACCACAACTTTTTTTATTCATCATACAGGGAAGGATTAGATAACAACTGGTGGTGCCATCTACTGACAGCTGTATAAAAGAATGAGCAATATCATTATAATATAATTATGTTATCACTGTTGATGCGTGTGTATGGGAAAGATGGAACTTAGCTCATCATCTACGATAATCATCTAAAATGAGACGCTGATATAGCCGACAGGACTTACCCGGATGTACAATACATCAAACTGCCAATAAGAAGTATTTCACATATAGACCAAGTTCAGCATTACTTAGCCCACGCCGTACCTTCTCAGCTTTACTCTCGGTTACCCCTGATTTTCCTGGCAGTTTTACTCAAATTACTTCCATACCCAGAACTCCTACCAGGCTTCTGGTACAATTGATGAACTAGTATGGACTAAGCATAATATCAGGTGGCACAAAAAACATGACAAATCAGTCATTACGATATTATAAGAAAAAAGTGAAATAAATTGAAAATCACCACATTGATGTTAGTTAGACACGATTATGAAGAAACATAAAAAATGTTAAGTCATTTCCTTAGTCTCTTAAGTTCTTACAAAGAAACAGAGATTTTAAATCAACAAGTGAAAAAATGAGTACCGGAAAATATTTCGTTACTATTGTTAAAAGTTACTGATAAGGTTTGTCACTTCTTCAAGGGGCATTTGCCTCAACAATTTGCCTTTAGTTCCTCTGCATAAAACAGTTCTATTCAGCTGTGATATACTCTCTTTATGAGAAATTCTAGAAACCGTACTCCAGAAGATTAAGTCCACTTCTTGATGACAACCCTTTATCAGTGCTTTATCTTTTGTGATAAAGACCATTATCAGTGCTTTATCTTTTGTGATAAAGGCCATTATCAGTGCTTTATCTTTTGTGATAAAGACCACAATTTATTGTGATGAAGACCATGATTTGAAGTGATTGATTTTTCTTTTTTGGCAATAATTTGAAAACTGCTAAAGTTATGACTTTCACATGCAAAAGCCAATGAAGTGGTAGTAGAAACAAACTTTGAAATTTCCGCTGTAGAGCACGTTTATGTAATCACTTCAGCTATAAATATTAAAATTAATTTATAGCGAAATACAGCCATTGTTTCTAGTTAAACTAACAAAGAAACTCAATAATTTAATTTAATAGCTTAGCAATTTTCTATTAAGTATTATAAATGCAAGTGTTGCAAGAGCCAAATACATCAAATCAGTCAACTGAGTGACTCTAGCAAGTGCCAAGTAACAACCATCAGGCATCATCATCATCATACGCCCGTCGCGTCTAAGTCGTCTATTGTAGACATTGGGCAGACAGAATTCTAAAATGAAAGAAATCTGCCTTCAAACAGGTAAACGCAGCAGTAATCCAGCAAAAAAAACTAGACACTGCTACGCCAGTGGCTTGTCAGCACCACTTCCGTTGAAGGCTGGATAGCAACTGGGAGCTTTTTTATGGTAATACGGAAATCTTTTAAGTTGACAAAATAAAAAGTCCCACGATTTCTTATTTAGTTTCTCACGTCCCTCTCCACTTATAGGGGTAAACAATGAAATCTACATATTATAAGGACGGTTCAGCGTTGTGGGGCATTTATTCTTTAAAGTCTGTTTCTTAAACTTCATTTATAATATTTCCCTTGTAACACAATTAAGCTCTGGGGTTATTGTGACGTGTTTTGTTGTCGTGATTGCTTAGGATGCAATTTTTTATGGCTCGTGATGTCGGGTGTTAGGGAATAAACCATTATCATGCTCCAAACATGAGAATACGTGTGATCAAAGAGCATAAAACATTTTAGTGTTCTAACATCATGATCTTATCTAAGACTGTTGCACACAAGAACTGCATAGGAGCAGGGCAAGATTGTGACCTGCTCCGGGCGCCTAGATTAATGTAATTATAGCCGGACCCCTCAGATGGAGCCACCCTCTAATTTGCTCGCACTCGTCTCGAATATTTTTACTGTGATTTATTCTAGCAACATTTGCATAGCTGGGGGGCATATTTCAAATAAAGGGCTTCAAAGAGGTGCCCTTGTTTCAAATAAAGGACCTCAAACAAGTGCCCTTTGTCCAAAAATAAAACGCCTCAGCAGTAGGGGTGAGCATTCTCTACTAGAAAGCGAATTCAAATCGAACCGAATTTGTGACTTTCGAATTCGAATCGAACCGAACTTCAGTGTTTCGATTTCGAACAGAATTCGAATTGAGATTGAATGATTTTCGAACTAGTTTTCGAACCACCAGTAAAAATTAGTCTTACAAAGATCATGCATATCACTAGATTTTGTTTTGGATAGAGACTTCTCTATCTTTTGTAATGTTCCCTTTATTGTTTTCCAGAAATTTTAATTAGCATTTTTGTTGCGTTTGTCTTATATTACCAATTTAATTTTGATTTTTATCACTTTTTCTGTTCAGATTTCCTTTGATTCTTCATGTATTCATTATCAACATGGGTTTGGATTGTGTTTTTCATTGCAGTGTTCCTCCATCAGAAGTTTAACAGAACACATATAGAAAGCAATATTGCATAGTTTCTAGATATAGGTTATATTTTTAATGATATAAATATTGAAATACATGGTGCGACTATTATATATATATTCCTTGAAAATATGTGATTAAAAATGTTAGCACATTTTTTACTTTCATGGGCCATGGTTTGTAAAAAAAGCTTATGTAATGTCAAACATGTTTTAAGCTTTAACAAATGCAAAACATTTGCTGAACCTAATTAGACTTAATATTGTTTAACTAAGATAGATACTGTTATCCTCCAGCTGTTCTTCCATTCTTGAAAAGGAAAAGAACTAAGCCGCAGAAGGAATTACAAGTTAATGCATAATTGTCATGCAAAGATACCAAAACTGGCTTCAGAAAATGATACAGCTTTTGAAGTAAAATATTTATGAACTAAGCTAACATGGATTCCACGAATTCATAGCACTGCCATTGAATATTTTTGACAAATAATAAATTTAACTTTTTTTACTTTTTCTAGTTATATAAATTTCAATAGCTGACTTTATATAATATCATCATTTGTGCATGTGCTTTAGACTCCATCCCATTTCCAGCTGCTGACGCTCAAAACGAAGTCTAATACTTTCATACACATACCAAATGGACGTCCACTGCATTCAAATACACGTACTGAATGGATGTAAATCAGGTCCATCAAATTAGATCGCCAATTTGGCGAATGGACGCTCGAAGTTACGTCTATCAAGTCCAAGATTACATATGTCCCTCAGTTTAGTAAACGAGTGCTCAACTTACATCTACTGCGTCCAAAATTATGTCCAACAAGTCCATTGAAATAGTAGACTGAGTCTATCACGTCCATCGGAACGTGTCCATCAGTTTAGTGAATGGACGCTCTAAACTGCGTCCATCGCGCCCGAAACTATACCTTCGCTTCGCTTGGTATTAACTCCAAGTTGTGGAGTTAATAAAATGAATTGAATTTTTATGATTTTCCATATCACTGGCACGATGATTTTCCATAGTGACTCTCATTTTAGTTAAAACTAAGATAATATCGTACAATCTTTACGTAGTTCTACAGGAAGAGGAGACTCTTGGGGTAATTTTAGTGCTTGCTCAATCCAATGCGTATTCTTAATTACTTGTATTTGTTTACTCCAAGTTAATAAGTTAACACCTGGACTGAGAGCTGATCAGCTACTTACTTATGTAGCTAGATATATTGCAAAAAGATTTAGCAAACTACAACTCTAGATTTGAGAGATGATGCATTGTGGGCTGTGGCAGTGGACTGGAATGTGTGGCATCAACAGGTGGGGCGTGCCATGTTTTTTAGAATATAGCAGCACCTAGACGACGATCCTGCAATTCGGCTTCCTGGTTTAATCACAATTAGTAATTTAATTTTAAAATAACCACCAAAACTTACATAAGTGTATTTGTTAATTTGGCACTCCACGCACTTTTATATGAATATTGTTATAAATTTATTGACCACTAAAAATTTATGCCATACAAGTTTGCACATTTAAAAATCACAATCTTCTATCATTAATTCCAAAAACTGAAAAACAGCTACACTGGGAATAGTTGTGTGACGCCAGCGTGCAATTTGTATCCGCCAAACAACGTCCACTCGATTTCATAAAGGAACAAGGTGCTAAATTAACATGTGTTAGATGAGGTTATTAATGCTTTTAAAACATCTGTAAATTTTACAATCTTCCCATGTAAGCAGGCGTAAATCGTTGCACAATTTAAATCTACGATGAACATTGTAGTTTGACATATATTCACTAACTTGTGTGGTTATCATGATACAAAAGTGTTACATGTCTAAAATTACAACGTTTATGGTGATATCTAGTATACTACATTATATTGCAATAGTAATCCAGGAACAAAGTTCTATTCATGTAGGCATGTTAATATTTGATACTTCTGTGGTTTTTTTATACTCAAACCCAGTTGCTTTCAGGACTGATTGACTGAGATTACTGATTACATAGGCACAAGACATGTGTGCTAAAGTGGAGTATTGATTTTTAGCTCCAGCAGGTAAAAACTGTACCAGCAACATGCTGGTAGTGAGCCAAGTGACATCATCACCCATTTACCTTGCATTGATGTTGCATGTGTGTCACGGCAATTGTATGGTACAAAGGAGTCCTTAAAGTAATGTGTTAGTACGGTTGAATTGGCCTTTAGATATACAGCTGTTTCTCAGTTTTTGCCTTTTGTGTTTGTATGCACAGCTTGTTTTGCTGAATTGATTATATGGAATATTCCAGAAGGAATTAACAGTGCAGTAGAATTAGGCTGATGTGTATGTATTGGAATATACAAAAACCGTTATGTGGCAGGACAATTGGAGTCACATAAATAAAACCAATTTCAATTTACTTTAGATTATCATGGTGTGATAATGCAGTTAAGTCCATGCTCACTTTAGACAAAAATTGTATTCTTAAAACATTTAACCTGATGAACTTAGTATGTTTTTCATAGGATGTACTATTGCTCCCATCTGTGTTGGCAAGTTAAAAATACACACTTTCAGCAGCGGTTGCAAATCTCTTACTTTATAACTTAACACTCAGTCACAGTTCATGGCAATTTGGTCAGCATATTTCTACACTGTATTTCTTCCTCTGAAACCCCTATAGAAACATTTGAGTGTTTTATAATTACTAGAGTATTAATATTTGGAATATATAAGTCAGAATAATATATAAGGTAAATTAACGCTTTTAAATTGCAATGAGTATTATTTTCTGAGTGGCACTATATCAGTGTTAGTCCAAAATCTTATAAAATTACAAAACATTAAAAAATTTTGGATCTGTAATGTGGCAATCAACAAATCGTGGAACTGTTAGTTGTTGCAAGTGATGTGCGGCTACCTTGCACTGCTACAGTATCAATAGGTCTCTGCACTTAAAATCATTCAGTTAGGTCAGTCGTTCATCTCACTAAATAAGCCCTTAAAATAAATGTGGGTCAAAACTTAAGTGTACCACAGCAATGTGTCTTAACTACAACCGTCACATGGCATGTGTATAAAGCAAAGCCATCTGCAGCATTAGTTCAGTAACGGCACTTGTTTCATGTGGACTCTAATTAATTATGCATCAGTTTATGCGTAAAGTGATTTACTAGCAGATCTTGCTTGGCAACAAGAAAAATTGAACTAGGTAAGGTTGTAGCTAGCTGTTAAAACGGTTACTGTACTGTTGAGCTTTTCACGGAATGACTGGAACTGTGAAAAGGCTTATTTTCTCCTTTGATTTGAAATGATGAGTTATATAAGTTGGCTTGCCTTACAACTTATAATAGCTTCTGAGTGAGAATTAAAAACCTTGCATAGCATTTTTCTAGCATAGTTTAAAGTAGTTTAATAAAATTCAAATTTCAGTTTAGATTCAGATTTCTGAAAACTGTGATCTATAATATTAAGCAATCACACAAGCCAAATACTAAACTTGATCTGTTAAAATAAATAACAACCTTAATAACATTTTTAATTCACTGATTTTGAATTTTTAAAACTTTGATGGAACCAGATAGTGATTCGCCCTGTGTGAATATACTGAAAACCGGGACATAAAACATCATAATAATACATTGTCTAGGCAGTAGTGATGTACTTAAATAAGAAACCTTGATTGCCAAATGACTTGCACTAATTCAGTTAACTGAGCTTACTATTGTTTAATAAGTACATTAATTCCTCGCTTAGCAATGCTATTGACATCAAGCATATTGGCCTCTCGCTCCGCCTCTGCCGTGACGTAAGCACTGTCAGTAGCTTTCGGGATAGCAGCTCACGCTGGATAACAACTTTCTTATTCTTTACAATTTAAGCAGAAAGTAGCTTCGAAGTTCTAAAGATCTACAAAATTTGGAGACATGAGTTCCAAATCGTCGTTAATATTAAGGAATTAATCGGCTTCTTGCTTTAAGACAAATGGGCAACAAAAATATTTACTAAAGTCCCTCTTGCCTTTATACAAACGAACATATTATATTTGCACATATTTTTTACATTTAGCTGCTCATGTGGTCATCTGTAAGCTTTTGGCCACTTTTTGCATCTTTCCAACTGTTTGTTGGGTCACAGAAATGGAATAACTTTGATTCTTCCATTCCATAGATGATCCTTATATCGGTTGCCTGAGTTACATAGGTCCCAATTGCATCTTTTATGTGTAAAACTAACCATTTCAGGATACTAATATTACACAGATATGTAATATAAATTATGACTGGCTTGACGGATTTGCTGACTAGCTTATTCCTTTTCCTCAGCCTGCGCAAATCTACTTAGATCTGGGTGCTCAGGCTGTAATTTTTACATGCAGTTTAACCTTGAAGGATTGAATCATTTATACCTGTTAACTGGGGCTTCAACCTGAAGTTATAAATTCTATCTCACCTCTCTTCAGGTAGGCTATTTGATGTTTGCGATCATTAAAGCAGTGTCAAATGATCTGCCTATTATTTAGTTTAATTTGTCGTTTTTTAAAGTTAATCAATTAGTTTTGCCTAACTTGCAAAATCATAAATTAAACTAAACTGCGTATTTTATTACAGCAAAACAGTTTAATCAGCAACTCATAGTTGTAGGCCTTTTGCATTTCTTCCTATAAAAACAAAATTAGACTATTTATTTCCACTAATTCACTTGAAATTTCAATCGACAATACAGACAATCGATAATCTGTAATAAAATCTAGAATCAGACAGGTGTCTTTCTGGTGAATTAATGAAAAGTTGAGCATTTATCATATCAGTATCACTTACCGGGAATACAAAGCTGTAGCTAATGTGTTGAATGAATACACAGACTCTGTAGGTGTGTGAAAAATATCGCACGCTGATTAGGCAGTCAGCAGAGCTTGACTAAAGATGATTGACATTTCACTTGACGTCAGTTGTGTTTCAGAAGAGTGCGAGATTAACCGAAACATCATTAAATGAAGCCAAGACCTTCGTAGAATGTAATGTAAAAGAACTGAGATACCTTCCAGAGCCAAAAATTAATGCTGCTTAATTCATATTAATTAAATGTTTCATGAGTTTTATTCATATTTCTGCCGATTAATTTCTTCCTATTGGCTTGAAACCACCTGTCTTTCTTACCAATACCTAGCTAGCAGTTTGTCTTTCGTTAACATTTAAGTTGAAGTCGTACGCAGTTAGCATTAAATGTTATGTAATAAAATCCAAGCTCCAGGGGTTGCTAATATAAAAAATTGCTTTGAGCAAAGTAAAAATGCCGTCGCTATGAAACACACGTAAGAAAATGAAACATGTGGTGCATCGTTAAATGAGAAAAATGTGTCTGCTGTTCAGTGTCATTAAAATGAAACTTTGCTAAATGAGGAGTTGTTAAGTAAGAATTCGCTGTTTTGTACATATTCTGGCCCTGGAAGTGATGCAATGCATAACAGTCTTCATTTAATACTTGTTTTTTTAGAAATTTTCTTAGGTATTCTAAAAATGAAAAAGATATAGTAAGTGCAAGCACTGAGGTGTACAAACACTTATGAATACAGATTGAACTGAGATGTACAAGCACAGATTAATATATACATGCATGCAGGAAATGCATATGTATACATTTTGCAATACTCAGTCATCCTGTATTTAATAGTATAGTAGTCATCGAGGCATGAGCTCAACAGCAGCATGAGCTAAACATGTTTTATTTTAGTGTCTTTGCAAATACTGTATCTGTAGTCAGTCCAATTTTCTCTCGAGAGCAATGTTCAAAAGTAATTTTAGACAGAGTTTACTTTTTGATTTTTCAGAGCTATAATGTATGCTTTTCAAGGTCTCATTCCAAACAGTAATAGCAAGCATGGATCTTCATTCTGATATTGATTTTATCGATTGCAAATCAGAACCCTTGACTCCAGATTCAGCTGAAAGCAATTCAAGTGAAGGAACATACAACAGATTGGTTGCTGATGATGAGAAGACTGACTCAGATTTCATGTCACCTGCCAGCATAGCAAAAGTGGAAGATTGCGACGATGAAAAGCTTGAGTGCAGCTATTGTAGTGCAGCATTCGAATACTACATTGATCTCAGACAACACATGACTATTCACGAGTGTCAACAGATGATTAAATGTTCTCTGTGCGAAGAAGCTTTTAACAACTTTGACAGCTTGAAAAATCACTTGCTTATTCATGTGGGAGCTAAGCCTTTCAAATGTGGCATATGTGAGGCAACATTCAGCCAAGCGAGTACTTTAAAAAAGCATCTTCTTATCCATTCAGGTGAAAAGCCTTTTAAATGTGCTGTGTGCGGAAGAGCTTTTAGGCAGTCCTCAGGTCTGTACAAACACAAGAAAATCCATACTGGTGAGCAGCCATTTAACTGCAAGGAACATGAAACGAGTTTTGATGTGTTATCTAATTTATGTAGGCATGCAAAGGTTCAGTTTGGTGAAAAGGTAACATCTGAGGTCCCAAAGCGATATAAATGTAGCTATTGCAGTGACATGTTCAAATACATCAGCCAGGCAAAAGAACATGAGAGACGACACACTGGAGACAAACCATTTAGGTGCAATCAATGTGATGCCGGTTTCTCTCGAGCAAATCATTTAGAAGCTCACATAAGAATTCACACCGGAGAAAAGCCTTTTCAATGTTGCCAATGCAAAACTAAATTTGCCCGCTTGTCCACACTGAAAACACATGTTAGGACCCATACTGGTGAGAAACCTTTTAAATGTCCCGAATGTGGTTTACCATTTGGGGACAGGTCTAATTTGAGGAGACATCGGAACTTACACAGCGGTGTTAAGCTGTTCAAGTGTGATCAGTGCGACATGTTGTTAAGTACTTCGTATAATTTAAAAGTTCATAAGAAAGTACACGATAAATATCGTTCTGATCCAACATTTACTATGCAGAGTAATGGGTCCAGTTAGTAAAAGAACTTAAACAATCACTAGTTTTTTGTTGCTGCTTGTATTAGACATATTGTTATTTTAGTAGTTTCATTTTTGTCAAATGTAAGAACAATGTTATGTAATAATTGCATTGTGTTTGTTTGTACGACAATATAAAGTATACAGGAAGTGGAAGTAGTAAAGCAAACAGGAACTTTTATTGAAAATTTGTGTTTTCTTGATTTTTTTCAATTTTTCTAATTGTACCAACAACCAACAATCTGTAATTTTTCCATTATCAGTCACAAATTATCATAATTTAATGGATTAGCTATTTTTTAAGAGAACTGAAACTCTACTTGGTTACTTTTCAATTTTAGAATAGGAACGGTAATTGTGACCAATTAGCAAAACTCTCACAAAAATTGGTAGGGAAATTTGGGAGTTGTTTTTGTTGCATTTTTTTTGTTGTGTAACTGTCTTGTTTCTATTGTTTTTAAATTGTTTTTGAATTATTATCATTGTCATTATCAAGATCATCATTATCATTATATTGTCATCAACATTGTCACTGATCATTATAATCATTACACCACGTGATCTCTGTCAGCATAACAACAACAACGATGACAAACATAACATAAGCAACAGCGGTAACCTAAAGCTCTCTATACTTTCTTAGTATGAGCTAGATAAGTTGGAATCCAAATATAAATTTAGCTCTTAGAATATTAGTGAAGCAAGCAGCCAAACATGAATACAGGAACAGATTATCGTAATTAATTAAGGACAATTTATGTAATAGTTGATAAAATGGTTTTGAAATTAACTCTGTTGTGTTATACTGTTATACACCTGCTTAGGTGTGTAACATAATTTGAACAACAACACACTTGCTTTGCATTGTGTTAGTGTTCTTTATAACAGTGCTTATTGTTTCAGCTACAATAACCTGCCATCTTCTATATCCAATATTCTTTTGTATGTTGCATCCTGCCTTTGTTCAACTGGTCTTTCTAAAGTAACAAAATTAACTGTGAATGATAAAAGCTGTCATCACACAGACAAAGAACTTCACAAACATTTCAGGGTTAAGGCAACTGTTATTGTAGAGGGTCTAATTAAGCCTCACAGCTTGGTGAAGCATGTAACTGTCAATGAGTGCCTTGCCTTAACACAGAGATTCTTGTGAAAAAGAATAACATTGCTATTGCTGCCTTTCAAAAGACAGTTGTTCTTGGTTCGTTGCTAGATGGTATTTCTGTGGCGTAGTGTGTTATATTTTTGTTCCAACAATCTGTTCTTGCATGTTGTTGATCGAAACCAGTTTATTGATATCATGTCCAGTGGTTGACTTGTTGCAAAATTATGATAAGCTTGACGTCATTAAATCTCCTTTGTCAAAATTTTAATAATAATATCAATGATAAAGAATAATTTTGTATTTCCCAAACGTGATTTACCGGGCTTCTCCAAAATGGGAAGTGTTTGGGAAGAATGGACACAATAACGACGTAATTCATGACTTGTCAACGGCAGAGAATTTTTTAGATTTCCCATGTTGTTGGTGACCTTGATTTATTGCGCGAGTGCGCAGCGTCAGCATTTTTCGTGATCAGTGATACAGTAACAGTAGTTAACTTCTTTTGTATTTTTGGTCTCTTATTCTGCGTTTTCGTACGAAACTATATATAGGTAAGTCATATTTACAGAAATGTATGGCACTTACTTTAGGAAAACTTCTTAATGATGTCTATTGCGCGCTAGGTTAAATGTGCAGATTCTATCGCTTGCTGTTGCATCAGTCGTGCACGTTTTTATTGCGCAATTGTCTGGACTTGGCTGTGCCTTTGTAGTTATGCTCGTTTAAATAGTTCGTTTAAAATTGTTTTACTGTTGGTAGAACAACGTATGACTATGTAAGCTGAGTCCAGTGATTAAACAACTCTACCATATGGTAGACACTACAGCTAGGCAGTGTCATCTATCACTCTCCTGCTACTTTGCTTGTTACTTTTTGAATTCTGTCATAACCATTGCGATGTTTAATAATCATACTTCTGTAGATTAGTCATGCGCATAAATAGCCGCTTATTCAAAGCTTCGAGTGTTTTTGACTTTTTGAAAATTTTACAAAATACTATTCGATTATTTTATGCACACTGTATTGGCCACATGCTGAATGTCACCCGCTCTTACAGAGGCGAAAAATCCTGGAACTGAGCCAACGTCATTGTTCCAATAAAAACAATCCGCTGTTTTGCCTGTCATATGGTTCGGTCTGGCAGAAATAGTCATTTTACAGTCAGTGGCTCACTGCCTTTGTTAATTCACTGGCGAATCGGGTATACTTTGTCATGCATATGGGTCAAAGAGCTTAGATTGTGGTGGCATTGGAGCATTTTGGAAAAATTATTAAAATACCATAACATTTTCATGATGTAAAAACATCAAAAATTATCAAACATCAAAGTTATCAAAAATCAGCAAGCTCCATGTTAAATTGTTCGTGTGTAAAGCTCATTTTTCAGTTCGTTGTGCAGTAATTAACACTACAGTTCAGTCCAGACAACAGTGTGGGTATAGGTAAATTTATCATTCCAAAGGTGGTAATGTTACAGCTGGCTTACACAGTGGCTAACAGTTAAGTAGTAATGCCTATATCACAAGTAGGATGTAACCAAAGTGACAGAGGGGAGTGTTGGCACAATTGAAGCCATAGTGCTCTTACACTTAACAGTAAATATATAATGTAACTGCTGTGCTGTATTTTTTATCTATTCTTATGTGTGGGCCGTAATGAATGCGGAAGGAAGGTATCCCGGGTAGGATATTCGAATAAAATTTCAGACAGAATTGAGATGCCCAAGGTACTAAGTTACCCAATTTTCAGTGTCTCACCTTGAATTGTAATAATGTAGAAAATTCAAAGTCAGCATGGCAATGGTTTAGCAAGGCCAGCTGGTCCTTCCAACGTTTTAGTAAAAAATGTTTAGCCACAGCCAACGTTTTTTGCCATTTTGTGCTATGGTGTTTAGTCACAGTATAACGAAAGTAGGTTAGAGTACGGAGGTATTTTCTTAGGCAAAAATTTAGCCACTTGATAATCACATATTTAGTCACAATTTTTTTTAGCCATTCTGACCAAGCTTTAGTTTTTAGTTAAAGGTTATGTAAGGCGAGTGTGCCCTGATTTAGTTCTGCCTCATTCGGCACTATTTTTCAAGTCTGCCTGTGACTCAGTTCAAATAGCAGATTAGCATTTTGTTGCAATGCTAAATATGATGTCTATATTATTATATTACTTAGCAAATATTAAATTTGTTATTGTCAGTAATTGCAGAAAGAGCTAAAATATACATAAGGATCCGAGCTATTTCTGTTAATTTAGATAATAAATGGCCTTGTAAAAGTATTCCATACCATTAGACAATGTTGCGGAGCTTAATTTTTCTAGCAGCTATCACGGTCTACATAAAACATGGTTTTCGATATTTTTGGGGCAAAAGACGTGTAACTGATTGATTACCTAATTCTTTGCAGATTGGTGTTTGTAAGTGGCGTTCGCATCAAGTGACGATGTCAGATCCGGAGTGGGATGCTGAGGACTATGAGCCTAACTTTCCAAGTGCTGTTGTGGCTCCTAACGTGTCAACACCTGATAGATGGGAAGGTGAAGATGAAGAAGACTTCGTAAAAGACAATTGGGATGACGAAGATGAAAAACCTAAACCGGAGCAAAACGGTGAAGAACCCGCCATCAAAGCTACTCAAGTAAAGAAGAAACAAATGCATTTGAAAAAGTTAACAGAAAAGCAGGCAAAGCGAGAAAAGGAAAAAGAGGAAAAAGAGAGGGAAAAGTCTGACGAAAATGAAACGCCCGAAGATGCTTTAGCAGAAAAACTGCGGCTACAAAAGTTACAAGAGGAAGCTGATTTATTGCTTTCAAAAGAGCTAGTGGGTGATGCCGGCAACCGAACAGGAATCGATGCAATGCAGCCCATGTCCGCCGAAGATTTTGAAGAATTTGAAAAAGCTCTAAGAGAGAAAATTTTATTGTACGAGAAAAATGTCAATTATCCATTCTTTCTTGATAACCTCTTCCGAGATCTATGTGCAGGATTAGAAGCTGATGAAATCAAAAGACTTTGTGCAACACTTACAGTTCTAGCAAATGAAAAATTAAAGCAAAGTAAGCCAGCCAAGTCGAGAAAGAAAAAGGGAGCTAAAGTTTTCGTGAGTGATGCTACTAAGGATTTTGATGAACCAGCATATGACATGTATGATGACTTTATGTAACGCGAATTTTTTTTAGGATATTAATATTATTACGTTTAAGAAAATGAAGGTTCTTGGCATAAGGTGACTGCAGTTGTTGCAACATACAGTCAAACCTCTTTGTACTGCTTGCGTTGGGACTGCAAAAAAGTTGGTATTATAACGAAGTGCATTAATACATACATGTCTAAGTAAATGTGGACATTTCGTTTTATACGGCTATCTAGGCATTAAACAAGGTTGGCATTACCAAGGGGGCGTTATAACGAGGTTTAACTGTAGTTTGTGAATTTGACATCTCACGATGAGGGGGGACATTAAATCAATAAAGTATTTATTTTTCTGGTCATTTGCAGTGCAGTAAGCTCCAGTAGATTAATTAGTATCAGAGTTTAGTAAACTTATGGTGCACTTATAGTTTGCTACTAAGTGAGTAAACTGAAAACCATTTGTAATCAACTTAACATTAACATTTTCAGATTTTGGCTCTAAATTTTTCACATAAATATCAGTTTGGTTTTTGTGCATTTGCTTTGCAGCCTTGGCATTCATATCTCCATTGGAAAACTTGTATTTTAGTCATTGTAGTGGAGTTATCACATTTCTTTTCAAAGCATTTTGTTAAAACATGCGTGGCACAAATTTCTTCCCTGTCTTGTTATTCTAAGTTGCCTCTATACTTTTAAATTAGTATTTTGCTCTTTGAAAAATACTGGAGCTTTGTCGTTGCAAATGTCAACTTAATGTATGACTAAAATATGTAGCACATTGTTTTGCAGCAGTACAAGAAATGGCTAGATTATACTGAATCATCACCGAGGCAGAATATGTAGCTGCTCGCATGTATAGCATAATACTTGTTTCAATACACATTTGTACTGAGTTCATTCTTGAAAGATTATGCCCATGCTTAAACCAGTCCATTAGTTCTTTTTAAAACAAGCATGCAATTCTCTTCAGTATTGTCGTGTATAGCTCTTATTGGACGTCTCAGTTGTATTATTGTGTTGATTCTGAGATCTACAGGGTGCTTCAAAAGAAACAGTATCGTAGAAATTTGCTGTCAAATTACAAAGAAATGTGGCCGAGTGTTAAATAATATAGTAGGTGATTATACTACACAATCACTGTTGAAAGTGTATGCCAAAACTTGCAGGCAAAAATTGAATACCAAACCTTAATTCTGATTAGCAATTTTGCTGTTAGCTATATGTTCAACGTAAAATATTTATTGTTACATACACATGCAAGCATACGTACTAAAAATAACAATAATAAGAGCAACTATTGACTAATATTTTTTATTAAATTGCAGTGTTGGTTCTACAATTTGTTTTTTCTTCTAAGTAAAAAGAGATAATTGATTAGCAGATTTTCTGGACCAATTTTATTATTCATTAACAGTGCCTTTTTGTAGTAAAAAATGCATTGTGACATGGAATATTGCACTTCTGCTAGCATACATTTGTTAGCGCACCATTTCTTTTGGAACATCCTGTATGTTGTAATGCTACACTAGGTTTACATTTGGATATTCTCGCATTAAATATGTGCATTTTTGGATTTTTGTACCAGGCAGGAATAACTGTGGTTATTTTCAATAACATGCTAAATGGTTGTGCCTGTGTGGTGTGCAACCGATGTCGCACTTACACTCGTATACTATGTTCTAATGAACACTGCCATGTTCTAATGCAAACTTTATGGTCGATTGTATGACAAACAAAAAAGGGTGTCTGGGTTGTACAATAAAAAACTGTATTCAATTGCATGGCAAAAACAGCCTTTACGCGATACACTTGAAGTTTTGTTCGATACGCAGGCTAGGAATCTGTCGCCGTGCATGCTTATTATTTGAATCTATGAACAGCTGTTACTTGCATAGCATTTCCATTGCTGTTGCACTGTAATGCAACTGCACTTGCCACGTTAGTGCAGCAGTAAATTGTCAAGATGGTATGGAACCAACCTCTATATATGTGCAACAGTTGTAAAGATAGTCCTGTCTGTTTTGTAATGGTTAGCATTTTTCATTTTTATATAATGCGGGAAGCTGTTAGCAAAGTAATGTTGGTGTTCTGTTTTTTTCAAGTAATTCGTGACTTTTAATTCATATTTTTACACCATAAACTCATGTATGTGAAACATAAACTGTAATTGCTAACTATAGGCGTCACTATGCAGGAAGTCAATGTTCTGGTTTATTTTCATTTGTCACAAGTGAAGTGTTATTTCCATGGTGTACCATTTGATTTTACTAACTAAAATGCTAAAATAGCTTTGGCTTTACTAATTGAATCTATACCTACTCTCTGTGTTTTTCGCAGTAGTTAAAAAATTGTGGCATAACTCAGAAAATGCTTTGGAGACACGTTGTCTGTTTATTTTTCATGTAGCTTACTTTAACACACATCAGAATTTTTCTACAAAGGTTTTTTTGTAACAAAATTATAATATGCAGTTTCATAAGACTCAATATTAAATTCACTTTGTCGAATATATGGGCCAGTGTATGTGCTTAGTTTTATCTGGAAATTAAACCACTCGAAGAAAGTGTTTATACTATCACACATTTATATGCCTGAATTGTAAACCAGGCTTAACTCTGTCTATGCAGCTTGTTGGTTTAAGTTAGTTTTTAACATGCATATGATTTTTTTTTACCAAAATGAAGCAACTGTTTCACAAGTGACACTTTTTCTATAAAACAAAACAAAACAGATTGTCTAAAACTTATTTTTTTATGGGGATAATGATGAAAATAAACTAATTAATGCAGTCACATTGTGCCTTCGCACTGTATTTAACTTCCATTTTTATGCTGAGAGCAGTGTATGGTGTATTATTATAAAAGTGCTAGTGTTATGATTCATGTTGGCAAATTGTCAACAGTCAAACTAGAAAAAAAACACCAGGTAAAGGTGTGATTCACCATTTTGCCTGAAAAGTTTCTTGTGTAGCCTATAATGGTTAGTTCATTATTTCCCAAGTGAAACGAAACAAACTAGATTACAATTAAGGATGATACTTAGAAGTTTTATTGCAATGTGTTTAAATTACACGATGTGCCTTTGTAAAAATATTCTCTTAAAGACATTTTTTGCAGCAAGTAATGCATAAAATAGGTGACATAAAAATTAGTTTGTGGTTATGAAATGAATGCAAAACATGGACATTTCAAATGTGGCCAATGAGTGACACTTGACAATCAGTAACCTCTATCAAGTAATTGCTGAAGTGAAGATTGCCATGTCATGTGATTACCACGGGATCTGGTTCAAAAATGCATGGGCCAGTTTTATTTTAATTCAAAATTCATGTAAATCTATACTACATGTAATAAAAATGGTCAAATGTGATCAGCAAAAAATCATTACATCAACACATTACAAATTTGAATCTACATCCTCTACTGTCATCCAAGATAAAAAAGGTGATTCTCATTAAGAATGTCAAGGTTACATCAATTTGTCTATGAAAGTTAGTTTAAGAAAGAGGCATTGAAAAACTGAACTAACCAGGATTCTAATCCAGAATGTCCTGCTTACATAACAGGTTGTCGCATCAGCGATATTATTGACCCAAACTAGCAGAGCTGGTCTGAATGCTCACCCTAGCGGCCTACCAGCATTAATCGGAGCCACCTATATTTTGAATATACTCAACAGTTCGACTAGCAAGCCTCTGCGCTTTTCTATGGGGGTCTTCAGAACACATTTGTCAGTGATGCTTGTATAAAAGCTGTCTGTATATGGTTAGTATTGGGTTTACAACACCCATTCACAAAACAATAGGCTTGCTTCACACAACACCATACTGCAATGACTTTTGAAGTCTGAATGGGGCTAATGAAACAGACATAATATTTTGCATAAATATCGCTTTTAGTAAAATGATGCTAAATTGTATACACAAAACTACACACTACATGCATCTACCACAGATGAAAAATGTTGCTATTTTGAATAGCCACTATAAAAGACAAAATGATTGGTTACAATAAACAATAATCAGTTTGCACATCTAAATCAGTGCTTAATAAATGTGCTGTCAAGACTTTTTTAAAATATTGCGTTAATACTTTGTTTTAGACTTAGCATTAGCTTCAAAAGTGTCATTATAATATTATATATATATATAATATTATATATTTATAATATGCAGTCTGATCAATGCTGTATTACAAAGCAACAAACTGGTACTGTAGATGTTACATGATTCTCTTCTAGTAACCAACTCGTATTATGACTAGGTACATAGGCATGAACCTAATGATGATTATTTACATTACAAGGTTTTAAAACAAGAAAAGTTCACTATAGATATGTGGGGGTGTCCTTCATAGGGTTTGGTTCTGCTAACGTGCCATCATCTCTGGCTTTATATCGATGCTTTACAAGCTCTCGTCTACGACTGAAAAGTGAAAACAAATTGTGATTACAACTAGGCATTAGCCAATAGCAAAAAATGACATATTTTTAGATTTACTTATGCCAGTGCTTAATGGCTATCCTATATTATACTAAATTGTTTATACTAAAAGCTACTGGAGCAACACACTGTAAGAGCATAGTACAGTTGTACCAAATTTGTCTATTCATTTGAAATAATTAACATTTAAACTGAAAAGACTGTCACTCTGCAGTTTACAATGTCCCTGTGGCGACGAGAAACCTACAATATCTTACTTGCAGTACTAGAATGCATTAGACCCTCAAAATGACAAAATCTTTAAAACACACATTTGTTAAATGTGTTCCTTATAACACATAATGTAGGATGCCTTGTGTGTAAGTGAATGTAAAATCTGCACACAGTAGTTTTAGCATAAGAATTATACGGCTCAGATTTGAAGTAATTTATGGTACATGTTTGAAGATGAATTCAATATCAAATCTTTCAACAATGAGCTACTGAGGGAGAGTTCGTTCAACTAACCTGTGAGGAAACCAATGTGTCTTGTCATTGTGAAACATTTGCATTAGTTCTTTACGTGTTGGACCCTTGCGGTCTCTGAAGAATCTTTCCTGGTAATCTTCGACATGCTGAACTTTCAGCACAGAAGAGCCGAACTGCAACTCTGATTCGGACCTCTCCAAAGGCTGCAAGGCAAAATTTTTTATTTATAAAAAACTAAATGATGTGGAGCTCAGTTAGTATCAAACTTGTTTTTTGAAGAAAAATATAATTATCTTGCTATGACCACTAACTACTTCATTGTAACAGGATGCTAATTCGCTAAAATGAGCTACTACCTTGTTAGGACGACTTACTACCTCATTATAACGGGATACTAATTCATTAAAATGAGCCACTACCTTGTTATAATGACTTACTACCTCGTTATAATAGATACTACCACATTATAACGAGAAATTTACATCATTATAACAGTTTAATATCTGATTATAATGACATAACAATCTTGTTATAATGATGAAAAGATATCTTGCTATAATAGTATAAAGATACCTTGTAATAATGATGTAGCTATCTTGTTATAATGAGATACAACCTTATTATAACGAGATATTAACTCTTTCTAGCGACTTACTACATCGTTACAAAATACTGACACGTTATCTCATTATAATAAGTTAGTAACCTAACCATACAGTAAGTCATTATAAAGAGGTAATAAGTTGTTATAATGCAGTAGTAAGTGGTTTGAACGAGTTACGTATCATGTTATAACGAGGTAGTAAGTCATTATAACGAGTTAGTATATCATCATATAATGAGATAAAATGAGGTGTTCCTCTATTAATAATAATCTTGACATTAAGAATAATTAAACAATTAATACTTTTACTTGTTTGAACTGGTAAAAGGGAATTTTCTAGTATTGTTACACTTTACCCAAGAAGACAACATGCCATATTATCAGCTGCTTCACGATTCATTGAAACGCAATGTAGTTACATGTAGGCACAAATTATAATTTATAGGCCTAATTATTACTAGAAAACTTAGGCATATACTGCAACTAACTTGTAAATTACCATATACCATGAGTAACAGTATATACATGTATCATAAAATGTGCACTGACCAGTGTATGTTCGTAAGGAAATTCTGGTTCTGGGTGATAACAAACAATAGTGCATCCATCATCGGTTACAGTGATTCCTTCTTTAGGTTCTTGAAAGTGTTGAAGCTTTTCTGTTATGCCAGTACTAGTAGTAGACTGCTCATGAGTTGTGGATGAAAATCCACCTAAAAACATACATTAATTAATCAAGGTGTTGCCAGAGATGTGAGATTATATAAAAAATCAGAAGGAAAGCCCAGACTTCGCAGACATTAACGTCAAATAGTGAGTTTTGCATCTAACATATTAGTATCATTACACTAAGTAGTTGACTGGTATGCACAAGGAACATTACGCTCGTCTATTTGATTAGAACATCTTTTAATAAGATTTTGAAGCTACAGTTCCTTACATAGGAATAGTTTTAAACTCTTACGCTGAAAGAAATTTGAAAATCCAACAACTTTCTGACTAAAAACACGACATCGTAGATACAAACTCCGCATAGCCATGCTTCGTAACTAAGCTGTACGTAAACGCAAAATGTCAGCATTGAACGAAGAACGGGTGAAAAACAAACGTGCCTCACTGTAGAACCGTACTGAGTCGCATACATGTAGCAATTACTAAACCATAAAGTAACTTTTAAATTCGCGAATACTTATTATCTTTCACTGAAATTTTCGGTGCTTATTCTTACTTAGTTTGACAACTTGCAAGCTAGAATACAACGTTCAATGATGGGTGATGCTGGAAGACATCTATATTAACCATGTGGGTCCCAAGTCTATGTAATATGTCCTGATCAGCACCCGTACCAAGTTTGTACCCACTATGAAGTGTCTCAGCTTGTTTGCGCATACATATCCTTCCTCAAAGAGATGTAAACAAGCGCAATCAGTACTGTAAATGAATCCGCGCCATGCTATCTTGGCATCAAGTATTATAGTAGTTGTCTGTTTATTTATTGACCTGCATGCCAGGGAATTGCCAAACCTTGATAAATTGCTAACCATTAACCATCTTATTGGCTCTATTCACCTTACCCATACATTAATAAGCTTAATTAATATTTTTATAATTTATGCAATCAACATGCTTGCAATGTTCACAGATTAATTTTGTTCAAGGCAAAAAAATTTACAATTAATTAAAGAATCATTTAATTAATTTTCGACGAATTGTTTGCTTAATTTATTTTAGTAAATTTATTTTATTTCTATTAATAATTTTATTTTTCTAATATGTTTTTTATTTATCAATATTCACTTTTTATTATTTACAATAATTTATTATTGTTGTTACTTTCTGTTAACAACTTACATAAACTAAGACAAGAAAAAGATCTTGTCACCGATAACTAAAAGACAAAATTAACCAGCAATCTAGCTTAACCATTTACAATTACATAATATATTAATGCTAGGTAATGCCTACATAGTAGTAATATATTATGTAATACTGCATCAGACGTTAGCGTTTATCTGGTCTAACAGCCCCAGTGACCCCATTAACGTTATCATTAAAACAATATCAATGAATGGGCGTGTTGATAGCATTTAACACGTTAATGCACAGCTTTTCATTTTTGACAAATGATAATCAACAAGGAAAATACATGCATTGAAATCCTCGTTTAAACTATCAAATCTTGTAGCGGTTTTGCACTTTTGAATTTTCGTGGAAGATTCACTACTAAAAAGTGTCAGATAGGGTTTGGGTTTTTCTTTATTTTTTTTCTTGGTGGAAACACCCAAGAAAAAAATGACACAATTGGATAACTAAAGAACTTCACAGGCTTTCGAACCATGTATAACAGGATAAATTTTGTTAGCGTAATTTCTTGCAATAAGTCAACAACCTCTGAAAATAACACGTTTTTACTTACCACACAGGTCTTATTTATGAACTGCATTCAGTTCTTATAGCGGCCAACAAATCTAATTGAATTCCCGATCGCTTTATTTTTAATGACGCAGTTTTGCGCTGCATTTGTGTTCATCAGGAAATACATCGTGCTTCGTGCGTTAAATCGTTATAACTAATTAGAGTATATAATTGTTGGGAGCCGAGTGGACCACTGCGCCAAGTAGACCACTTGATGCGCTAAAAGTAGTGTCCTACATGGGCAGCCCAAGTAGGACACTAGCGATAAATGTAGGTGTTAGATGTAGGATTGTTTAGCTGTAGACTTAAATATTAAGTGAGAATATTCCAGTGTTTATGAACTTTTGTCACGTTTTACCTTTTGTCAAGTTTTGGTTTATTGTGTTACTAGTAATAAGTTTTTTGAGTTTTTTGAGTCCCAACCAAAATGTTATTTTGTAATATTGTTGTAGCTTAGCCTGTTATTTACTTTGCTCGTATTTATTATTGTTTCCATAGTCATATTTATTTTTATTTTGTATTACATTCTGTGAAAGTGCTTTGCTAATTTAGTCAAATATTTTCCTACTTGAATTGTATAAACATGTTTATAAAAATGCAGCTGATAAATTTTTCTAACATTAATTCCAAATCCTCAGTGTGGATGAAAAATATTGGTTTGTTATAGCGATGTTGCCCTATGAACAAACTGATATTTTCAAAACAAAACAAAATTGATTTTGAACTGAAATAGCAATCACTGTGTGTATGTATGAGTGGGCATAAACTGATCGCTTCAAAGGCAAGGTAGCCATCAAAAAAATTTTTGCTGAGCTAATTAAGTCCAACCTCTCGACCTCCTCGCGGTGCTTCTACCAGCTCAGAATAAAATTCTTTTATTTTATTAGATGTATAATAAATTATTCAACGTGTACTAACGTTTTTAATTATTATTATTACATAAACAAGCACAACGGACGGTATCAGTACACTTAACGACTCAATTCGCGACCTGTCTCTAGTGTCCTACTTGGGCAGCCCGTAGACCGCGGTCTACTTGGCGCAGTGGTCCACTCGGCTCCCAACATAATTATAGTGCTTGAATGCTCTTCTTGCAGAAATTTTTCATGTTCTGAATGTTAATACGCTAGAATAAAACTCGGTAATATCTTTTCAAGAGGCGTTTTCAGGTTTCCGTTTGTATTTACCCATCATCATTATCATGTTGTAGTTTTCTGCGCCAGACGGGAATTTGCGGCGATTCAGCTCTGTAAATTGTCATAAAAGTATGTATTTTTGGCTAGTATTCAGGCATTTTTAAAATTAGCTTTAGATACTAGTTCACGATTAATCAAGCCCTAGTGAATGAGCTTGTGTACTCCGGTAGCAGACAAATCTTGTCAGATATAATAAACTGTTTGATGGTAACCGGCAAGTGAAAGGATGAACATGTGTGCCGTCATTGCAATGTGCATATATGCTATATTTGTTCCTCTTTCCCCTCTGGGCCTCTCACTGGTTATTAGTGATGGGGCTTTAAGTAGGGATTAAGTCGTTTTTGGTATTTCACTTGTTTTTCTTTATCTTTCAGACTTGAATTAGACAGCCAGGCTTTTCTGTTAAAATTGTACGGTATTTTTATGCACAAAGATGGCTTCGGGCAAGCTGTTAAAGTTTATTGATATTGGTGTGAATCTGACAGACCCAGTTTTCAGGGGCATTTATCATGGCAAATCAAAACATATTGACGACTTTTCTGCTGTTTTAAAGCGAGCATTTGATGTGGGCATGCAAAAAATGCTTGTTACTGGAGGTAGTCTAAAGGATAGCGAAGAAGCACTGCAATTGGCAAGTGATAACGAGTGTCTTTACTGCACTGTGGGGTGTCATCCAACGCGTTGTCAAAATTTTGAAGAATTTGGGGCAGATGCATACATGAACGACTTACAGACTTTGGCACTAAAAAATCCCGAGAAGGTGGTAGCAGTTGGAGAATGCGGTTTAGATTATGACAGACTGCATTTTTGTCCCAAAGAAATTCAATTGAAATATTTTGAGAAACAAATAGACATTGCGGAATCAACGAGACTTCCTATGTTTCTTCACAACCGCAACTCAACTAAAGATTTGGTTGAGATTCTTCGGCGGAATCGGGACCGTTACATTGGTGGTGTTGTGCATTCATTCACAGGATCCAAGCAAGATGTTGGTGACATTCTTGATTTGGACTTGTACATTGGAATTAATGGCTGTTCTTTAAAGACACACGAAAACATTGAAGCAATGTGTACCATACCTTCTAATAGACTCATGATAGAAACAGATGCCCCCTGGTGTGAAATTAAACCTACTCATGCCGGATACAGCTGCATTAAAACAAAGTTTCCGTCAAGGAAAAAGGAAAAATGGGAAGACGGTTGTTGTGTGAAAGGACGCAATGAACCTGCACATATTGTTCAGGTCTTAGAGATAGTGGCTGCATCAAGAGAAGAAGATATAGAAGAACTCTGTAGTGCAATTTATCACAACTCTGTAAAGCTTTTCTTCAATCATGAAAGTTAACAAACATCATTGATTAGTGAAATTCATACAAACATCGTGGTAACTCTAATTGTGGTTGTACATAAAGTTACAAAAATATTTAGGTATAATTGTGAATTTGAATGGTTTACGGTCATTTTTGTGACTCATTGCGGACAATGTATCATTGACGAACTTGCCTTTCATTTTGAAAAAGTTTGTGATGAGAAATTTCTTTAGGTAGGCCTAGATATGTTTGCTTAAATTGTTAAATACAGAATTTTTGAAGTAAAACAAACTCCGGTGCAAGAAAAATGTGTGGATGCATTGAAAACAAAAGTTAAAACAAAAGTCTAAAGTGAATTTTAAAATGTTACAGTTTATGTATTAAAATGTCTGGTAAAACAACATGTTTTCGTAAAATTTAATATTTCATTTCCAAACACGATCATCTAAAACACATTTGATTCAAGTAACTGGATTATGTGCGCTGTACAGATTTGCTAGAGTTATCATGTTATAAAGCTAACAAAAGTACAAGACATTTTTGTATCCAGATCTATTTAAAATGTCACCTGCTAGGCAATGAAATTTGGATCTGATTTGTAATTAATCTGCTTTTGCTACGATGTGCGTAGCGACATGATACATGTATTTTGAGAGTCATTAAGATGTTTAATGACCTATTGTGTTTTTTACATTTAAAAAGAGCAAATCTGGATAATTTCAATTAAAAACAAATATTTTTGTAGAAGAGCAATAAAACTAGTTTTTACCCATAAAAGTGATTGTCACAAGTGTTAACATTATAGTCGCTAAAATTAATCATTCTATGCAACTTCTTTCTAAAATATTCTGCCATCTGTCATAAGAAAATTACATAAAATGCCCTAAAAACTCCTAAAAGCTTTCAAAACAATCTTGAAAGAGCTGAATATCTTCAGAGTAAAATTGTAATAATTATTCAGTTTGAGAAAGAATTAGTTTCACAGCCTTTTGCCTCTCAAAAATTCTTCAGTATTTTGAAAGACAATAAAGCAAGATACCCGTGCACATTAAAATGCTACTACTCCAGCACAGGTTCTTCGATGGTGTACCTCTCTTGTACATTTGCAAACTTTGGCACAATATCTTTTTGGTGTCTATAATAAAGTCTTTGGCTTTCATCTTGATTAATATATAAGATTCCACACAAGTTTGTTTAGGAAAAGTCGCATCATAATTATGAGTCTAGTGACCTAGTTATTGGGTTTCGTAACAGTTTTGGCTATGTCTTGTCATTGCGCTTCTTATTGAACAATGTGTTATACGATGGTGGAAATTCCTGATCTGGAAGCTTGTAATCTTCTAAGAGTTCTCTACAGCACTCACTGTCATTTTCTTCTGTCGTTTCAGTTTCTTTTTCATCTACATCATCATTGATACTGTACTGTGCACTAGTGCACGACATCCCTTCGTAACACTGAGTTGTTGTGGCAGTGTACACTGCCTCCGTTGCCCTTGTAGTCCTTTCAGTCTCATGTTGCATACACCTTGTTGGGTCATTGGGCATTTTGCTAACATACTCGCTTACACTGTGACACCAACTGTTTGTTGACTCACAGTAAAATAGATCTGAATAACTTGGTGGTTGTTCGATCATTTGTTCTGGTCTCTGATCAACTCTGTGATCCTCTCCAAGGCTGTATGTGTCTAACTGATGCCTGTCATAAGGTATGTGTAGATCGATGACAACAATATCATTTTCATTGTTTTGTGTTGCATGAACATGCCCCTCATGTTGGTTTATCATTTGCTGAACCAGACGATATCGTTTTAGTAACATGATACCAACAATCATCGCACACAGGCCCACGATTAATACGATTGGACCACTTGAAAAGGAAAGGTACCGATGCATGGCCCACGTCATGCCGAATCCGGTCAATATGCTAAGTAGGCCCATACCGATAAGGAGGTATGCAAACTGCTTTCGGTAAGCATTGTGGTGCTGGCTGTAGGTGGAGTGTACGTTGGTGTTGTTTCTCTCATTCATTGATGTCAGTGCCATTATCTCCATGATAATTGCTGCCATATCTTGTTCTGAAAAACGTAATTGTATTATCTTATTGGAATGTGTCTTGACATTGGATTGGGATTAGAGAATGCAATACACATGACATAGATACAGACCATACAGTGGTTTCTTGCAAACGTCTAAATTATCAGTCAACAAATAGCCCGTTAACTCACTAGATGACGCAGCATGTTTGCTTCTCCCTGCATATACAGTATTGGGGGATAATATTTTGTGTAACTTTTCAACTTAGGTTCAAATTGATATTGAATTGTATTTTATTATCATTATTATTATGCCATGAATTTATGTGACACTTGGAGGAAACTTGGTACAGTTCAACAAAGATGATCTTGATTGCACATTACTCTTGACACTTTGCATGCCATTTTTATGTTTTGCAGCTTTTTTCAGATATACTGTGACCTGATTCTTTGCGATACTGTGAAGTTCAACTTATCTTTTTAGTGCACAATTTGGTGATGACCTCAAGGTGGTCATGGATTCATAGTCTTTCACTATCTTGATGTTCATTTTTGTCTCAGAGAAACTGAGTTATTGTAGCTTAATCAGGAAATGGTGCAAGAGCATAAAGATGGAACATAGAGAATGACAAAGTTAAGATTCTTTAATGGGGAGAAATATGAGTCATCAGTCTATTACTAAAAACAAAAATCTATTAGTGACTGTCGACTCACGCATATTAGAAATATAATGGAAATCAAGTTAAATATTAAATTGAAATTTGATTTCAAAGGCAATAAGTGGGAAGATTTACTTTGTCCTGAGTGCAAAAACAAAAATATGTACTGCAGAACATGCATGACATTCTGAGGAGTTTGAAGGAATAATAAATAAGTATACTGTTGACATGGGAACAATTAAGACCACTGGAATAGGTACTCTTTTACAATTAGTAAGAGCATTTAGTTATCATGGAACCGAGAGAAAACAGATAGTATTTAGATGAAGCGGGAGAGCGGTACACGTACTTGTATGCAGAAATGGGAGTGACCATATAAACGACGTTTGATGAGAAAAACCCCTTAACATGAGATTCATAATTACGTATGCAGTCAAAATTACAGTAACGACTTAATTGAGGATTGCCGGTCAAGTTTGGCAACAAACCCTTGTGTCGCAACTGTAAAGCCAATGATATACGGCCGCCTTATACGTGGCCGCACGGCAAACACGACAGTCGCCGTTCGGCGGATGTCGAAAGTTCTGATACACGGCCGTCTGTATAAAAGACAGCGCGGCAGTAATGAGGACCGTAGAATCAAACATTTCGCCGGCATTTAGTTTTAGTACTTATGGATAGTGTTTTAATATTGAAAATTAGATTATTTAGGAGATTGTCTTGTTTTTAAGCCCAATTTTTGCGTCACTATTAGGGTTCCCACCACTCCTGATTTAGCCCGGAATTCCCTGAAATTCAGTCATACATCCGTAATTCGGTTTGATTTTTGAAAAATTATGAAATCTGATTTCGACCATCACGTTAATATTCAAGTGGAAAAAACGGAAATACATCTTGTATGCTATTGAACCGTTGCATAAGGCTAAGCTAAAAACTGCAATATTTCTGTTAAATAAAATAGTAAACTTAAGAGATTGGTCTCTAGAGGAAAGGCGGCCGGCTAGTTCTGTTGTTGTTGGTTGAAATAAAGCCTGTTAAAGTAGCTCGTCGAGTAAACTTCCGAAAGAGTTAGTATTTTCGGAAAACCGCTTATTGTAATAATAATAATAATCTTTTAATTACTGCAGGGTTGATTTGAATTTACTAATTAGAAGAGAGCAACATTTTTTATTTTACCAAAGTATGGATTATTGTTAGTACTTGGTTTGCAAAGTGCCAAATTGCGTTAAAACAGCGTAATTATAATTATGTAGGAAAATAAAGCAATTTCAAACAACATAGGCTTACCTGAAGACGAAGTTGTTCTCCAGTTTGATCACAAATATCTTGAGTTAACTCATTCGTTTATATTAGTTGATTAAGTAATCAATCAACGTGCTTTTCCAGTATATAGAACACTCCTGTATCACAAAAAAGCTTCGCGTTTTTAAGCAAGCTAGCCAGCGCTTTCTTCACAATTAAAATTGCATAAAATGCCATTCGCAATGCGCTACTTGCCCACACAAATTTTAACTCACTTCTGATGAATCTGTGAGAGAGTTGACACCTTCGCACGGTTAAGTGTTCCATATGCATTTGAAACTTTTGTTTCTCGTTTCATTTGAGTGAGCCTAGATTGTAAGAAGTGCACTGATCATGCATCAATAGGCAAACCAGTTTGAGAGTCTTATTTGGTTCTGTATGCAAGGCACTTTAATCTGACACATCTCTGCAGGTAACTAGAGCAGGGCTGATATTACAATGCCTGCCTTTCTACTGCTCGTACTGCATACTACATACTATTGTGAAAAGGTTAAACTTAAGCCATTAATAATTTATCTATAGTGTGATGGGCCATTTTTGTGCTGTATTCGGTTCATTTTCCATGAGTTTTATACACACTGGTATAAACTTGAGCAATTACCATGCTTTTGGTTTTCTAAAAGAAAATTAATAGCTCGGATCTCTCTCTCTCCTTCCCTTTGTGTGCACACGATTGGTTTGCAAAGTGTATGGGCGTTTGCGCGCGCGAGGGGGGTACAGTAGCTAGAGCTTGTGGTGTCCGGGGCGGCACTTGAGTTTGCTGCACACCTCCGTCAATGAAAAATACGACGTAGAAACACCCTTGTGTATGATGATTTAGATTAGATAAATTTTAGATAAAATGTAGCAGTGTTACGTTGCAGTAGCGATAAGATGTGGAAATAAATTGTTAAAATTATAAAGTACATGCTGAAAAAAGTACTTCTGAAGAAGAAAATTCCTCTTACATGTTTCAAAAGTTACGATGCTCAGGGCTTCTTCGTGTGCTAACACGGGAACAGCGTGATTATTAGGCCTGTGGATAAGGTGCATGGCGACCTATAAAGTGTTGGTAAATTTGTTATTAGGCCTTTGTCTAATTATAACAACAGGGTAGAGCGATTAACTGATGCTAATTAAGGAATTTGTTAGATGGCTATTCACAGCATTAGTTGGAGTAATGTCAATGACGTGAAATTACACGAATTTAAATAAAGTCAAAACTTAAGAGCTGTGTACTAGATACAGTTCACAATTGCAATTTTTCAGTGTTGCATTTTTGCTTCTGAAACAAACTGGCGCTGTTATAGCCTTTACTAACTGCTCGATTTCCTCAAAAATTAGTCATAAATTTTTGGAAAGCCAAAATGAGTTTTATTGAATAATTCTTCCTCTAAACAAATTTATCTGTGATCTAACGCCAGCACAATAAATAATGACAAATTGCTATTGTATATAAACTGTTGACAACGTTTGCTGTATGCAGGCTTCAAACCCAAAATGGTTCCGCCTGATTTTATTGATCTAACAGGTATAAAACAGACCTACATATGCACCCAAATAAAGTCAGTCTTGTCATACAAACACTGTTTGTTAATTAACTACGTGTGGCGAGGCAAAAATTCTCAATTGACGTCTTGTTCCTAGAAAGTTTTGCCCGTGGAGAAAATCTAAAGCATAGCTAGGTCTGTAATGATTTGGCCTCAGCACATTCCTCCAGTTCACAATAACAGACTACACTATAAACGCAAACTTAGAGCACAAAATTTGGGTGACAATTTTGTCTCATTGTACCAATTATAAAATCCATGGCTGTCAAGTGCATGAGTCAACAGTGTCCTCTGATTCAGTTGTATCACATCTGGCTGTCCACACTATTCCTACAAGAGCTAAAGGAAATCCCACTAATATGCACAATCCGGAGGTGATCGCATACGGCCACAATACATATGACCTCATTCCCAAAGAAATGGGAAGGTTTAGTAGTCCAGCGAACACCAGGAAAGCGCCGGCGATGTACATGCAGTATCCCGTTTTTGATTTGTTCATTATTCGCTTGTTTTTCTTGATAAGTTCGCAGACCTTCTGACGGTATTTCTGCTTGGTGTTAATGTAGGAATCCAGTCTTGAAGTCATCTGCTGAAGATCGCCTGACGACTGTTATTACAGAACAACATCAAAAATGTTTGAGAGTTATAGTTCTGCAGAACTTTGGAACATGTTCATATGTATTGTACTGCTATAATAGCCTCCTGGCAGCCTGTTTTTCAAAGAAGCAAATTTTAGATTCTACCTGGTTAGGCCTACTGGGTGGTTCAGTCGCGTATTTTCCATCTACGATTGTTGTAACTAAAGACAAAGTGTTCTCAGGAACAATTGAGCTCTACATCTGCTGATCTTCTAAAACAATAACAATGAATTCGATTAATTCTTTTTGGCAGCATTATTTGCGCATTTGAAATCCACAAAGCGTGTTGTATTTAGCAACAAAACATAGAGTCATACATGACACGTTCTAGTCACTCATTTTGAAGTTAACTTGCAGAACAACTAGCAGTGTACACTTGTATACTTATAATAAATACTGAAACATTTTTACTAGTTTGCTAATAATATAGTGAAGAATGATGTAATGATTCAGCACTCATCTTTCCCTCTATAGTGTTAAGGCCTACACTTGTACATGCGTATAATAATCCGGTAAATTCCAAAAAAGGCAACAGTTTTGTCAGGGATGTAACATCGATTTCAGATATGGTAGTTTTCAGCACAGTGTATACAAGCTGGTAGCAATTTATGATACAGCAATTTCTACTGCATGCATTACACCGGCTTCACTTTACCACTATAACGCGATTGTTTCAAAAATAACCCACACCATCAAATTTCAGTCAGCACGAATCATTTTGAATTATATACATGTTAATATTTTACTGTATTCAGACTTCATAAAACATTTATGTTCCAACAGATGTCGGCGAACGAGTTAGTCGTGTATACAATATGTTTCTGTCTGAAACTAAGCAACCTCACAGCGCTGGATGTACCTGGTGTTCGATGGCTTTTGTAAAAGTAATAAACGCAACGGAAGAAACGAGGCGCTAAGAAAACGTAATTTATAAGTAAATAGATAAGAAAACAATGGTAATCAATGTAGAAACGGCAAATAACTACTGGCAATAAAGACAATGTAAAGAAGGATAGTGAAAAGGGGCAAAGATAAGAAAGAAATGGTAAAAAACAATAGTAATCAGACAAAAAATATTAGCCTCAATAAATACCTTAATAATATGGAGATTAAAAAAGGGACGAAACATTTCAGACAATTGTCAGATAAGGGATATAGTAGGCCTATTAGTACATATCATACCCTAATTCCAAGGGTAGCCAAAAAAGGAAAAATTCATTTATTACAGAAGTGATGATTAACAGTAAAGCCATCGATGGAACTTTAAAAGAATCAGTTTTCAAAACAAAAAATGTCAGTTTTTAGTAAACGGCGAGCGAACATTTGGAAATTAAAACATCGCCATGCCTTCAAATGTGATGAATGCTATTTAGAATGAAAAAAATAGAAAAAAAATTAAGTGTCACATCTTTGTGTTGTTTTGTTTTTGTCTTTTTTATCAATACCTTACTTGCCTTTTGATATGTTTTAAAGTTTAATATCAAAACGTTGCACAAGCTTTTCTCTGCATTTTTTTATGTCAATAAAGAATTTATTTGACGTGAATCCTGTTTAGAACACAGTTTGTTTTATAACTGTTATGCCGTATTAATTTCTATCACACATATGCTGCGAAACGTACACCTGGTGCAAAGGAGAGAGCCCCAGTCTGGTCCTCCGTTAGTTGAAAACAGATCGAAACGTCCATTCGGTTACTCAAACCCAAGTGCAAGTCCTGGCATGTCTTTGATTTTCTCACTGTAGATTTTGTCGAACATTTCGCTTTCAGCAACAGTGAAATAGTTTTTCCAGTCACCAATTTTGCCTTTTCTGATGAAGTGCGACACATTCAAATCAACTTTAATTTCGTATGGATCTACAGAAGATTTCCCATCAGCTGGTCCAGACCAGTCGTCAACTATTGAGTCTATTTTATTGTCAATGTATTTTCTCATTGCCTCAAAGCCCGTGGCTTCTGCTACTGTAACTGCTTCCTCGTTGGTTAAATCAACATCCAGGAATTTTGCTATGCGACACACAAACTTCTTTCTGTCCCTCACAACATCTTCATATTTGATAAACAGGATATTTTTGTCTTCTCTACGTTTCCACCATTTAGAAAGATGATCAAACCAATTTCCATATCCAACATCATTGCTTAGAAAGCACGGAAGAAACTGATTAAAGCTCCAGTCTTTCCCAATTTGTCCCATCCATCGCCAAGCACGATGAAAATGGTAATAGGAAACGGCCACGTCTTTTGGATTCCTCATCACGTAAATTATTTTGCAGTTTTGTTGAAATGCCATTGGTGGTAAATACTGAGGCCAGGCGTGGCTTAAAAATAACCTTCTTTCATTCTTTGTTGGAAAGTTGAGTTTCTCGATCTTTTGTTGGGGAGTCAAACCAAGCAGCGTATCAAGAAACTGTGCATCAGCTATGAGCTTGTTGTATTTGACATCATCACCATGACTCATAATCCTTCCTACTATATTCATGGTCCATAAAGTTCCTGATTTAGGATACGAACAAACGAACACGTCACTTGGCTGGACCTTCCACTCCCCTCTTTGCACAGCAGGATACAGCTCATCATAAACACCGATTTCCCTTATGATTCCATCGCCTCCTCTTGTCCACCTGTGTTCCATTGACTGGTAAAGCTTTGGCAACTCCATTGTCTCATTCACAGACATGGACTGATCTTACTGACAATTCGACTGTATGTAAGTTCGTTTAGTTTCGTGCAGTTGTCCCGTTATCATTTCTCACTCAGACAATATACTGTTCGCTATCTTGATCACAGCTTGGTAATCAGTAGTCAATTTGACTTCTAGGCTGTATTAGGACAGCTGCAATCAATGTTTGTTTGTTTGTTTACCAGGCAAGACAAACAAGGCAAGTTTTTTTGCTCAGAAGTTTGGTCCTCTTCTTCACAAATACATGATCGGGGCCGGACTTTGATTTTGTAGGCCCCTGGGATACAGCTACTTTGATACCCCGGCCCCATTGATAATCAGCAAAAGCATGAATGTCGGATTCTTCAAATCAGTTATTCAACTTTTACAACATGATTCTTACTTCAGCAGAGCGGGCGCATAAGAGAGAGGAACAGAGCTTTTGCAGCTAAAAGCAAATGAAAAAAATGAGGATAAAGAGAAAATGGGCGAAATTCGTTTATTAAAAACACAGACGTTCTAAAAAAAAAGAGGACAAGCGCGGCGTATTTAACAGACAACATATAATTTTGTATAATAATATTCTTTGTTGAGCATCCGTACGTTGTGATACTCACATCACTTAGCTATAGATAAGTAATTTACAAATTGCATTTAAGAATAGCTCATTTGCTTAATTTCTATAACGGAAGTATTCTTAAATTTAAATTAGGTGTCAAAAACTTTAAAAAGATGAATAAACTTCTGTCTTTGTCACAGTTCCGATTTATTGTTAGTGATGATAAAAATGCATTGGCGATTGCTCATTGCCAATAGCAAAACAGTTTCCGGCATTTATATTACAATAAACAACTGCAACAAACCCTATGTAACTAGACTTATTTTAATTACAAAAGTTAGTTTATAGACCTTTACGTAGCATTTGAGCTCATCTACCAGAAGTAAGAATAAGACCAGCAAGAGAAGAATTGTTTATAATCCGAAAAAAAGTTACTGAAAAATTCAGTTGTCTGATCACGGTCACAGATTTTTCATATGCACCATTCTGATGTAGCAAACCAATCTACGTCACTTCAACGTGGCAGTAATTATAAAATTTAACCACTTCACAATTGTTTCAAGTTATTTCACTGTAAAATTTCTTCAGCACCGATTTCAATTTATGTACCTTTTTCAATTCAGTAATAAACGCACATTCACTTTATATGATTTGTAATGCACACACTCACACAGCCAGCAACATAAAATATCACCTGTGTTTGAACAGAGCGAAGAAGCCAAGTGTAAACAATTAGGTCAGGTGTGCAATCATCATACAGGTGCACTAAAGATTACCTGTTCAGCAGTGCCTAACAGAGTGTAAGCATGCGCGTCTGATGCGCTGCAACTGCTTTTGAGTCTGTAGGTGATGGGAAACTTAATTGTTATAAAAAATTTCATCAAGTTCTCTGAGCTACGTGGGGAAGGCGAATATTGTTAATCGTTCTTGGGTGGATTTTGTATTGGAGTTTATAGATCAAACTAAATTCTATTTTATTTTCGCATAAAGTCATGTAAAACATACAAACAAACTATTTACACATATATAAACATGGAAAAATAATAAGACTACACTAAAAATTATGGAGATCAAGCCACTGTATGTGATAAGAAGTCAAAGCGCGGTGCAAATGAATTTAAAGTTTTAAACAATACTGCGCCGCTGTTGCAATAAGAAACAAACAAAAAATGTTTTAGCTAAGATAGCTACGGATGAATGCGAACTAGTGTCTGTTTGATTCCACGACCGAATGTGAAATTCTATTGTAGTCTTTGGGATAAAAAGTATATATTTGTATTATAGTGTGATGGGCGTTTTTATAATGTAACTTAAAACTCCACTTGTCAACAAAAATAGTAACACTATAACTATAACGGCATTATTATTTAACATTATTGTCAAAAATCTATGACAGACGTCATAGGACGCCAGTTTTGCTACATTTGTCGTTGAAGAATGGTGACGTTTGTACTTACTTTTGCGCAGAATATTTATATAACAGTGACAATCCTTAAAACTCTATTACAAAATTTAATATTGTATACCTAATCTCACAATTACATTACATCGTTAATGATTAGTGACAAGCTGTTGCAGCATGTATTTTTGCAAAAGTGATGACTAGTAATAGTGTGATAGCGACAAAGTTTATTTCTGTATTTTTTTAACAAAAAATCACTATTATCATATACACACACACACATATATATATACTACATATATATATACTATATATACTACGTATACTACATATATTATATATATATATATAAAACACAATATGCATATATTGTGTTAAGTTAATGAAACTGAATCAGTGAACCGAGATGTGTATACAATGTAATCAAATAATGGAACAGTCTGCAAATAGTGTACGTCGGCCATAAAACGTACGGCTTAAACATAATTAGAATTCAGTTGTGCAGACGTATAAAGTTATAAAGTATGAAGATTAATAAACATCATACGGGTACAAAGTGAACATAGTGGATCGGGCCTAAAGGGTTTTGAACAAATTATAATTATTATTGTCACGTAATTATATACTCACGTTATCATGATTTTGTGTTATTACGTATATCACAAAATAATACGAAAGGTTTCATAATTTCCAAACTTGGTCCACAAATCTAAACATGATGTCAGAAATTGTAATTCGTTAAGATACAAAAACAAAGAAAAAACTGTTCAAAAAATAAAAATACGAAAATCGTAAGTAAAACTTGCAAAAAAAACTAATTATGAGCACGATTTCGAACTACACATGAAATTTAGCTTATATTCATGTATTTGTCCATGTATTGTTAAATTTCGATTAATAACACTAACATATTATTTTAAGTTCAGATGACAATGTAAGATTTAAATAAAGAATAAAATGCATTTTGCACAATTAGAAATTTGGTAATTAGTGTTACTATCAAAGTACTATAAAATTTCAAGAAAGTATAGAATTATATTATGCACATTAGTTCACCTGTTGGTGCTGTAGACCGTTGGTCGCATCAATTCGTGCTGCAGTTGTCAGGCTGTTGGGTGAATTGTAATGAATAAATCCCACAATTAAAAAAACATGGAAAAAAGGAAGAAAAACATGACTTCTAAAAAAGTACTACATGTAGTTCATCTCCAGATGAAAAAAAGAAAGATGAAAATTATGCAATGTGGAATTATTAATACAAACTTATAGGAGTTTTATTTATATAATTAACAGGTAAAGATATTACATTAGAAAGGATGCAAACACGTAGAAAAAACACAGAAGCACAACAACTAAAAAATACAAATGGAGAAACGCAGAGTACGAAATCACTGAATGTGGGCAGTGACTTCACACTTTATTTACTCCCTTTTTGTTTTGTTTTTTGAGCAATCGTAATTTGAAGCGCCGTGTTTTTTTCTTCTCTTTTTTCCCGTGTTTTAACACGTATTCTTGTCATTAGGAATTAATTGCTGTTACATTGGTCAATTTTATGTCGCCAAAAAACTTTGTTGTTAGTCACTAGCCTGACATATGTGCCTGTGCAATAAAAAAACGTTGGATAGTATTCCAACGTTTTATAAATTTTCTATTTCTTGAAGTAACATGCTCACAGAATCCATATCTTTCTGTTTATTATACTCGTTTTCTTTTGTTGTGCCTTTTGGAGATGACGAAACATTGTCCATTGTCGGAGAAATGTTCTGTAATTTGCTGGGGCTTGGCGCAGGTGACACAGGCATAGGTGATGATAGATTGTCGTTTGGTGTAGTAGCGCCATCTGTTGATGCTAATGATACTGCTGAGGCAAAAACTTTTTTTGATACCTGCGGTGATTCTAACAGTGAAGGAGTTTCCATCGACGTCTGAGGCGATCCTGGTAGTGATGTCTTTGTTGATTCTCGTGATGATTTTTTTGGTAACTGACTTTTTATCGGTGTTAGTTGCGGGCTTGATATTTCTTCTCGAGCACCCTGCCCGGAATATATTTCACCTTCACTTGCGACCGAATTCAAAGAATTTGGTAACAACTCAAGAGGAACCTGCTCTTGTTTTGAAGCGGTGTCTGGTACTGCTCGTTGCAATCTGGCCGATTCCGCAGTCCCGCTATTTGTCTGTGGTTGTATGCCATTCCACTGATGTAATGGGGCAATTGGTGGTGGTGCGTGCCCAATGCTGTGTTGCAATTGAAAATTTCCAGTGTTACCACTAGGATGATAAGCGTTAGGGTGGTGACCCGACATTATAACAAATTCGTTACTGTTCCACATTGTTGGATGTGAGTATGTAGTTGTTAATGCGTTGACATTGCAGTTCATTGTGGCAGAATTTTGCCCATAAGGTATCGCATAGTTGCCCTGGATTGGGATCATTTGTTGTCCATCAATAGGGTATGCAACTGGTTGGTTCTGTCGCCATTCTATGTCCCCCTGAAGACGACAAATTACACCAGGAATCATTACTCCAACTGCAGCACACACTGCAATTATAGTGATAATCCAGAGAGGCAGGCCCGTCACAGCAGAAATTATCGCCGGTACAAAAGCCACGGAGAACAGCAAGACGGCGGTTATTATCATTATTTGTCCTTTTTTCTGCTTTTCATTCATTCTGTTCCATGGAACACTGGGTCCTCTTCTGTGACCATGTCGTCGACCATGAAAGCCTCCATGTCCGTGATGGATTCCATGTCTGCGGTGTCCATGTCTTCTGCCACTACGTCTTGCCATTGTTCCAGTCTGTTCAAGAGCCTTTAGGAGATCGGGTGTCTGATGATGCGTACTAACGTAGTAGGCTGGTAACTGTTTCTACTTTACTAATTTGTTCCTTACATACGTTTTGTTTATAATCTTGGAGGTAATACAACGCACCGTTGATCTATATGGGTCCATGTGCAGCGTAACTCAATGACAAACTGTTAATGGCTTTTATTGGTTATCCGTATCCCACAGATCTGCTCACCACTTGGGTCTCATTTTATCTCCATCGTTGTTCTGTTTTCACAAATGTCTTGTTTGACTACTCTGAGTTATCAAATGATATTTTCCTTTATGCTTTACACTCATTTTTGCTTCACTAAAATGCATTCACTTAAAGTATTTTTGGCTAAAAGTTTGGACCTATAAAGTAAACCTTCAAGAAGCAGAAACTCATGAACTCGTGGCAGCTTCTACGCAATGTCGTTTAATTCATCAGTGCTTTGACACTTTATGCTATTCTTCCCTCCAACGTTATAATGTCATTAGTGTGACATTCAATTATTCATTACTTGTAGCACAGAGAAGATATTATATGATCAACTTGTCGTGATACGGAACTTGACAACTGCTGCTTGGTTACTTCATAAAATGCAAATAGTTTTTTTTTCATTTTTGATTGAACTGGGACTCTAAGATAAAAGTTCTTATAGGCAAGTCGGTAGAGATAAACTGGTTTTCGTTGATAAATATCACATAGTAAAAAGGCCAGCAATTTCATCTGCTTACTGTATTGGACCAAAAGTAATAGAGGCGATAAGCCAGTCGCGTATATGCATATAGTCAGGACACAACGTTGTATTGAAACGCAACTATTTTATATTTTAACTCTTTATTTAATAAAATTGGAGATATGCGTGACAAATAGTTTGTTGGAAGAAGAAGAACTAACGGTGTAGTTTACAAAAAGAAGGTGGCTGTGAAATATTTGCAAAAGAACAGTTAATGAGAAAATGAAATCATGAATGTGGTACTATTTGGCAGTGATATTTTTAATGTAGAATGTGCCATGTGCTCGCCGAAGCCCTCTTGAAAAAGGGCTTCATGGTCGTCAGGGAACGATGGTTCGAGGTCAACAGAACCAGGTTTTATCCCGACATCCTGGCTACCAAAGATGGCCATACGTATGTTATTTCATCCACATTCATCCGGTTTCATCTAACCTCCTCGGCGGCAGGAAACATCAACTGGCTAAGGGCTAGGTGCAGGGACAAAGCTCTGAAGTACGAACCAATCCTTGCTCATGTCAAGAGACGTTGCGGCTCTGCCACTCCCTCGTCGCATGGCATCTGTGTGGGTTATCGCGGGGAGTGGGGCGCCAACGATGACCTCCTGAAGACGCTCGATCTTCTGGGCATCCGAGCCAAGCTGATCCACTCTGTGATTAGAGGCTCGTGCAACACCTGGAGAAAGTACCTGAGAGAATGATGAAAGTAATGATCAACAGGCAAAAAGGGAATGGACTCCCGTCGCCTCTGGCACAGGATGATACATCCTAGGGCTACTCGAGTCCCAAGAAGCTGGTGCTTCTGCTGGTGCTTCTGCATTGTTCTGCTGGTGCCTCTGCATTGTTCTGCTGGTGCTTCTGCATTGTTCTGCTGGTGCCTCTGCAACGTTGATCAGTTATTAGCAAGAATACTAAATATTCCTCAGACTTAACACCACAGCACGTTTGGCATTTAATTTGATTTCCAAGGGAATCTCTTGTAGCTTTTCCACTATGTTCATTTAAAAATGCCTTTTTGCCTGCCGCAAATATTACAGTTTTGTTTTCAAAACCACGGCGATAGTTATTAGGTTTGGAAGTTTAGTCTCTTTGTTCATGTGTTTTTACCTGCTCGTTCATTCACTTATTTACTTATTTCATCGTTTGCTTGCTGATTCAATAAACAAAACAGTAATTATTTAATTAAATCATTGTGCCATTTTTCATCTGATTTAAATGGAGTTAAGAATTAACACATGTTTTTTCTTCATATTTCTTTTATTTATTTGCTTATTGGTTTAATGAGATAAGTGGTGACTGTTTAATCAAACCGTTTATCATCATACGCCATCCATACATCATCATTATCATCACCGTCATCGTCGACCTTACCACAGATGTTCAGACAATAAAATTAACTAAAAATTTTTAACACTTCAAAAACTCACACGTGTGCATATAAACACTGAAAATTATCAAAAACTTTTGCTCAGAGGAGAACGTTGGTTGAATTGATTGGGCTCTATTGCCTTGACTATCTAGTCTGCAAATAAAGACAGCAATTAACTATTATAGTCAGTTATTGTTTTTTACTATTGGGTGTGTATAGTTTGATAAGGCTTTTGACAGTGCTAGTAACAGTAACACAAGAAAATAATTAGACAATTACTGGTTTATTAGACAGCAGAGCTGTTAGTATCACCTTATTGTGCTTAATTGTTGGCAACAGCGTTCCAACATCTGATGCGTGTACGACAGTTTTTATGTACCAATAGATATGGAATAAACTTAACTAGACTAAACTCAACTCAACTCAACTCAACTCAACTAAACTAAGCTAAGCTAAAGTTAAAACTAAACTAAGCTAACCTAAGCTTAGCTCAGCTAAGCTAACCTAGCCAAACCAAACCAAACCAAACCAAACCAAACCAAACCAAACCAAACCAAACCAAACCAAACCAATCCAAACCGAACCAAACCAAACCAAACCAAACTAAACCAAACTAAACTAAAATTCGTCTGTTATTTGAAATAGTGTTTTAGTTGCGCCGCCGCCAAGACATTCAACCGTTCAACGAGTTTTTTCCTGTTTTACTTGTTTTATTTTGCGCAAATTTTCTAAAAATCAGCTTTATATTATAGCTTTATTGTAGTTAATGAATTTGTCACAGCAGCACATTTTAACAACGTTACAGTGCACATTCCAAACTACAATTTAGCGTAACTTTTTATGTTTTTAAGGGCGTTAATCTATTTCTCTGCTTGAGCTGTTCAACTTTCATCATGACGGCAAGTATCAAATTTGATGTTAAATTTTATTGTCGGATTAAAAAAGTACATTTAACAGATAACTAAGTAGTGTAATTTTGTAGTTATAGTGCATTCGATTTTGAACAAACAATGTGTTTAAGTCTAGTTATACGTATTTCTGAAAGATAAAAGCACTGTTTGCAGTAAAATGTTAAGGAGTATTAAATTGACACCCCGATATAGCGGAATCTTCGAAGAGAGTTGACAGCGATAATGTGTCAAACACTTAATCGTAGAATCTCTCCAGTGGAATTCAATTACCCATTGCATACTGCAGTTACACGCAAGTCTGGTACCTGAAAAACATTCTGCATAAGTTGGGTTACTATAATGCTTCCACAAATTGTCTTAGAACTGAGTAGTCACTATGCACTTCACTGATTTTAATTTTTTTTACAAACAAAATAGAATTTAATTTTTGAAAATCAGCACGGATGAACCACTTTTCAGAATTCGTTTATACGAATCGGTCGAAAATTTGAAACACTGAAAATCTGATATATGGTGAAATGTCACGTAGAGGAGTTTATAAGTCGAATTTTACAAGTATTCAAGCAACTTAAAATGATACTTAAGATAATACATTCGGTACCGTATGATAATCCTTCCAATTTTATCTATCAAACATCAAAAACACTAAAAATAAGAGAACTTCATGACAGTCATTACTTGTTATTTATATATAGATTTTATAATGGTTTACTTCCTCCTGCATTTAAATCATATTTCCAACCATTCAGTGAAATTCATAGTTATGCAAACAATAACTACTACATGCCGCCTCATAGAGCTGATCCATTTAGAAGAACAACACCTTTTAACGCTATAAAGCTGAGAGTAAACTCACAAGTTGTGAACGCCTTACGAGGCTCTGTCGGCAAGTTATTTCAAACTCTCCGAGAGTTGCTGTGAGCTAGCAGGACCGGAGTCAGAGGACCCGCGCCTCCCATTCCGACTGGGGCACTCAGTTTCATATTCTAGTCAGCCACATTTTTAGAGTAGATATCAGAGAGCAGTATGCTTATGTAGTGTTTTAGTAAACAGTGGTCTTAGGTTAAAATGACAAAGTCAGGAGTAAGTAGTTTGATGAGCTTATTATCTTAAAGCACAAGAAACCCTCCACTTACATAAAACTTGAAAAATTCGTCTAGAAATTTACCATTTACATACTTTTTTCCTGCATACAGGACTTGCGTCAGCAGCAGTATATAGCATGTGAATTTAAATTCCCGGGATGGCCGTGAGACGCAGCCATTTTGACGATAAGTCATTTGAAACAAGTTTAGATAACATTGTGTTAAGTTTGAAAAAATAATCACTGCAGACGTAAATAAATAAGTAAATAAATAAATAAAATAACTAAATAAGTAAAATTTTAAATTATCGTATATCGTCAATAAGATTAAAAATATGTTTTTGCTTATTGAGTGGTGCATCCTGGAGGTGAGTCAGCGACATTTTACCAATTGAAAGGATTTTAAATAATTAACAATTTTCTTTTCTAGTTACGTAAGTCTCTCAAGCAGGTAAACGAAATGCTAAGTAATATAACTTTGCATGGAAAGTTTTTGGGACGTAGTTTAACATTCCTTTTTCTTTCCCTGATTTACGTTGCTCGTATATTACGCCATGTAATGGCGCGGTCGGAACAGTATGACGAAAATTTAAAAGGAAAACGAACAAAAATCTTTTCAACCCGACTACAATATACGCATAAAATTGGCATAAAGTAATATAAATTTTTAAGCGACTTTTCTGAAACCAACTTCGGGTACCCCTTTTCTTGTCCTTTAATCCTTTAAATGAACCTAGCCTTATATACAGTTTCCTAGTTGTGTTATAATTAGAGCAATTTATTATAGCGAACCAAGAGAAAAAAACAACAATTCAACAACAAAACAACAAAAATATTTCTCCTTATTTGTAACAATCTACTTTACAAAATTAACTTAAATGAGGCCCGATTCATTTTCTATATTGTTTAAATTTATGATTCATAGATAATTCTTTAGTAGTAGTACTAGTAGAGCTTCTCGGTCTAAATACAAAGTTACAACTACGATTTAATATTAAGTATAGCAAAACACTAGTTTATATTCAGTCTTTAAAAAAAGCACAAATCACTTAACGTGTTTTCGTTTTGTTTTACTGTTATCGCTTAAACTTAGAAAAGTATAACCAAGAAATTTGCAAAAACTTTCTGTAAAGCATAAATTTAAAATGTACTACCTCTCAACAGAAATTTTTAAGTGAGGTGGTTGCCGTCAGTTGTCTGAAAATTATGACGTAACTGGGGTACTTCGTGACTTTTCTTAAAGTTCAGAATAAAGACTGCTCCAAAATATTGAAAACTACAATAGCTTTTTTTTAAATTTTTTAAATCAAAGCTTAGATTAAATAAGAATTACCTCGGATACTCAAATTTCGTTAAACTTTCAATGGTACGCGCGGCTCAGTGAATCTACTAAGATTGGCAACGGCGCCTTTTTGTCACATTCGCGTGGCCGACGAATAGAAGGCGGTACCATGATAAACATGATCACGAACTGCGGTGTTAGTTTTTGACGTCATATGATGTTGAGCCCACTTTTCGTTACAACATGCGTTTACACAGTATTGTAACACTTATGCAAATATGCTTGATGCGCAAGGGAAGACGCCTGCCATTGCGCAAACTGTGGTTAGTTTCTGAAGTAAGCAATAGCTGTTTTCGGTTGATGTTAATTAACTTTCAAAGCTAATTATTGAAATATAAGGAACAATTGCTAACTTTTATAGGCAAGAATATATATGCATATTTTGGACATTAGATTAAAATGTGATTGAGTCTAAACAATCGTTCGGTCTTTCTTTTAACTGCATCGTAGCTTTCGGTGAGTGCGCGCTGCTTAAACTAATTCAAACTTCTGCAGCTTACCCTAATATTCACCCAGAAATGTTACAGCGTCAGCTAGCTAATGTTTTTGTAAAAAAAATTAATTTTTAGAAAGTAGGAGGAGTGTTGATTCGGTGGGTGTTGATGTACACTGCAAATTACTTGATTTTATTAATTTTGCAGCTGTAGAGTCCGAAGAAGATTTTAAGTTATATCACCACTTAATACATCGGTGAGTTCTCATTATTTGGTATTTTTCTATCTGTATTTCTGATTCTATACCTGTGATATTAAGAAGATCTGGTACGTGAGGCATGTTGACTATTGGCTCGTCCATCAACTCTAAGCCAGCGTTCTTAATGACGATTTTGTTCAGTTTTTTGCTGTTGGAAAAATCCAGTGCACCAAGTGTTATCAGTTTTGGAGTATTTTCAATTACGATTTCCAACAACTCCGGTAACTCAGAAAACGCTTTATCTGCGATGGAAGCCAAATAATAATTTTCCTTTAGCCACAAGAGCCTCATGTTTGGAAGGCCAATGAAGGTCTCATTTGTTATATTCGTAATATTTGATTGATGTAGGCGAAACGAAAAGAGAAATTGTCCTCCATTGATGAAACCTCTCTGTGGTAATGAACTGTCGGAAAAATAAAATATGTGCAAGTGGTACCATGTGCCTAGGAACTCAGACAGGCTGCCTATGATGTCTTTAAATTCACGATTATCAATATGGTTATTTCCACGAAGTCCGCAAGTTATGAAACAAAGGCTTGTGTTCAGTGATGTGACAGGCTGTTTACTGTAAGCGCAATCTATTATAGGCCTGGTAAATTCACACGATTCGTCTTCGTTTGCGTTGGCATACAAGAGGAACTTGACAAAAATCATCAGACAAGCATGTAGCCAGGTACTGCATCTGTTCATTGTTGGTCGCTTACTTAAATAGCACTTATGTATTATTGCACAACATTGCAATGTTAACAATAGTAGGAGACTACTGTAACTGGTGTTGTAGCTGCTAAGCAGCTAAAACACTGTTAGCTAAAATAGATGATAAGATCATCATCTAAGTTAACTGGGTCTCCTGTCTATGCCCAGAAAACAAATGTGAATGATATGACGACAAAGCAAATCACTAAGATACCAGTTACTAAGCAACTTTAGGTTATGCAACTCCGTGGTTGTATCTTTCATCATGCGGCTGGAAATCTATTGTACAATCATTATCAAATCATTCATAGGAAATATCAGTCGACTATCAGTTATTAGTCATCAGTTTTTCAGTTTTATAGTAGATGCTTCATATCGATATTTGGATTCAGTTATTTTTCTTACCGTTTTGTCTTTATTCTTCAGCCTTGGGCTTGAAACAACTTGCATTGTCTCTGTGTCAGCAACATTACAACTCTAATTACTAAACTTTCAATTAAATCTGTTTGACTGATTAAGCACCAACAATAACTCGTGGTTTTCTAGACACTTTTTGCACCACAGAAAAAACGTTCAAGTACTTCCTTGCCTTGTTTTGGAATTGTTTGCCTTTGCACTTATACACGACTCATTTCCTTGTACTACTACGCCATTCGCAACGTTATGTAGCAATCAAAAGAACCATGATTGTTCGGTCTCTCGGAGCTAAGCACTGGTTTGTTTCTCGATTCGAGGTATCAGAGAGGAACGTGGACGATAAACCTTCAAAAATCAACATTTTACGCCCGTGTTTTGCAAAATTTAGCTGGATATGATAGGTGTAATTAGATTTCGCCCGAGTTTCCACTGGGTCCTGGTACAGTTTTGACAGCACGGCATGAGCTTGATATTAATCCTTGCAAAGCTTCACAAGCCTGTTGTTGATGTTGTTGTTATTGTTATTGATGTTGTTGTTGTTGCTGTTGTTGTCATTGTTGTTATTATTGGTGATGTGGTGTGGTGTGGTAAGAAAAGTGTGGACAATGGCCAGGCACGACGCCTTGATGCAGGCTAGTCTGAATTATGTTTACGTTGCACGTTGCGTTGTGGGATGTAATAAGCTCACTTGAGCTTTAAATTCTCAATTGGCACTGTAATTGACAGCTGTTTCTAGAGATAATATAAATTCATTTCTCAAGAGATGACGCCATTCCGTTTAACGTAAACCTAAACATGATTAAAAAGCCAAAAAAGCCAATAATGTCGCTACGCTACAAGTGAGATATTTTCAATAGCGTCTGCCACATCCAAGTGTAAGGTACCACCGTAAAACCAACGTCTAATTTTTTCAAATAAGTTTAATTATTTCTCTTTTCATCAATCTATTATTTATTACTCACCGTAGTTTTTGAAGTGAACTGGGCACTTTTAGTTTTTCTTCTTACAGCTAAGAAAAGGGGAAGGTACGTATGCAGACACATCATCAAAGCTACTTAATATTTGTTGCATAATCATGCTGCCTTGCTTATTCATTGATTTTTCTTCGTATTTGTTTTTTTGGCTACACATTTTCAAGCCATATTGTTCTTCTTTATTTTAATTATTTTCATTATTTACTTATATTCATGTTTTCCTGTTGTCTCATAGTCGAATTATTCAGTTTCAATTTTTTTTAACTTTATTGGTTTATATTCGTATTATCTTTTGGTTGTTGTTGTGATTCGGAAAATTAACATAGTTTTCATTGAAACGTTTTATGTTCTCTTATCTTCTTTTTTGAATTATTACTTACTTGTTATGCTTTTAATTTTGTCTTTTGATTTTGTTATGCCTATAAATTTTCATTAATCTCATCTGAGAATGGCAGTTGACTTGTTGACCAGTCTTTCGCAACCCTTTCTTTTACACTCCCTGTGACATTTTCTAATATCTTCATCCTTACACGGCTTCTGAATTGTTTTATAAGTACTTTTTGTTCTTAACTGTAAATTGTGCATTTCAGGAGATAAATAAATATTGTCTATTTCCACGCCTCTTGTTTTATAGTCTCCCGGTTTTTTTAATTTTTTTTTGGTCACAGCTTTGCATATCTTTTTTATTCTTTACCTTTTCGTGAAGTGTACTAATATTTTAGGGCCTGCTTACCCTTTGCCAGAATAGGTTTATCAATATCTGCATACCGCCGGCCATGTTCTGGTTTGTTCAAGCTAAAAGACTACACACATGGCTCACTTTTCAGGGCAAGCCTATATATGAGTTAGACTCAAAACGTCAAAACTGCTTGTTTGGCTTACATCAAGCACATCACTGCATTATGGCACGTTCAGACGTAGAGACTTGTCTCTCTTAGAGAAGTTGCCAAGCCGTTCACACGCAACTTGTTGCGCAACTTCTCTATCAGAGTTGCCAAGCCGTTCACAAGTTGCACCTTTACACTCAGAGAGAAGCTGCGAGAGAAGTCTTTACGTTAAAACGCGCCATTAAGCACTGGGAGGATGACAGCGAGTTGTGACTAAACTTACAGTATCACATGCAGCCCTTTTGTAAACTCAAGTAAGTAATAGGTTATTTTGTGAATTAACAATTTCACAAATATAGGTAAGCAGTCAATAATTAGTGGTTATCTACGACATAGGACAAAGTTCCTACTACATATAAGGTTCTACAGCCTTTCAATTTTAGATTTCTTTTGTATGATCTCATATGTATAATTATGGGCTTTATGTTACTTGATGCGGAGTCTGTGAGTGTAGGTAAACTATACTATACTCATGTTTGATCTTAAATGTTACTGAAATAAAAGTAAACAATCACATTGTTTATCAATTGTCAATTACTTTTGTTCATTTACTGTAAAGCTTATTTTCTATCATCTTTCAGTTTATTATCTCTATCTGCATTTATAAAACCTATTTGTCATTTTTTAGTTTTTTTGTTTTATAAGATTAGTATGTGCGTTGTGAACTCTTAACTGTGGTTTCATATTTGTACAAAAACATTGTTTTAGGGCAAGTAGTCGCTGGATAACGTGCATATATTTTTTACTTCCGTCTTTCTGCTGCATAAAGTAGGCATTTACGTTTTTAACTCATGATTAAACTTGAATGCTGGTATAAAATCTTTATGGTTAAAAAAAGTCTATTGAAAACCGAAGTTATTTTGGTGAACACTGTTACTCGTAGTGTCTTGTTAGTTGAAGAACAAAAATGAGTGTTGTTTAAGAATCGTTAACAACTGCAATTCCTACTGATATGAATATAGTTTGCAGCACTAAAGCCTCGTTCTGGTGCAATAATGTCCCGGAATTTACCGAACAATCCTCAAATCCATCTTCTGTCACAGAACAACCAATATCGCTCAGTTTCCAGGGATGGGCCTTTGCCCAGAGCATGCTGCAATTACAGTATATAAGATTTCCTGAAAAGCAAGAAATATCTCTGTTAATCTTTGCGGTCACGCAAATTATGAGCGACAGAGTCCAGCAATAGAGAGACAAAAGAGTGAGTGAGAGTGATGGGGTGAGTGAATAAATGGGTGTGTGTGTGAAATAATAAGCCTTTTCCTTTATTAATAAGGTTTTCCTTTTATTAATAAGGGTTTCCTTTTAAGCCACCGTGAACATTATGGAGTGATAGGATAAAAAATCTTCCGTTTATAGCTGTAGGCCTATATGTGTGTAGTTGTTATAACTGCAAATTGCAAAGATCTGTTAAATGTTCATGAAAAAATCTAACAATTTAGAATTTCCGCCATCCTAAATAGATTTTAACAATTTTCTATGAAACTTGTTCATTAGTTTACTTTTACTACTTTGGGTTTTCTGGTATGGAAGCTAGCACTGGATAACGACTAAAGGTTTTTCATTGATACGTCACAATAAAACTTTATATTATAGTTTTTGTGTGGCGTTGATGTTTCCTTTAATCAATTCAAAATTGCTGAAGTTTTTTCTGTCATGCATACCGAAAAATTAGTCAGCTTTGGTTTTTTGGAAAAAATTCTTTTAAAAACAGCTTTTACTTAACTTACTTTTGAATATTTAAAATATTTGAATAATTGTGAACTCACAAGCAATTTCTGGTAGCGCTCGCCTATCTGAACTCTTATTGTTATGTTCAAACTTCGACGTCCTTTGTAATGTCAAGTCTTACATTAGTGGATCTCCAGTCTTATAAAGTCTGTGAATACTTAAATGTTATTTTGATTTCAAATAAAATCGCTTTGCATGGAGATAATTCTTAACAACAAAATGTATGTAATTAATAAAAAATCCTTTTTCTTCTTATTGAAATTATGTGACTATTTAATTGGTCATTGTCCAGTTTTATAAATAGGGTTATTTAGTTATAGAATTCCTAATATTGCTTCTAAAAGTTTCCAAAAGCTGCTTGTCGAAATTCCAATTGAAAATGTTAAGTCATAGTCATTAAGATTTTTCTCAGGAATGCAGCCAAGTTAATGTCTTTGTCCGCGCCAAGGGGGGGTGGGGGTGGGCATACTCATTGTCAATTATATTGAATCTCGTGAGATTATATAGTTTTCAGAGAAAGCTACACAGTGAAGAAGTCCGGGAAAAACACGATTTATAACGTACTGTTTTACATCTTGGGATACCTAGCTAAGGTAAAACAGTAGCAGTCGTTAGTTGATACAAAAAAGACTTATTATTAGAGTTTTTATTTTTCTTATGTAGTTATTATGACAGGTGAACTGATTATAACTTGTTCACTTGGATGTCTACTATATTAGTAAGTAGGATAGACGATTACCAGCCGAAATTTGAAATTGCCTGAACCGATTTCTTTCTAAGGAGTCCGTCGGTTTTTGTTCTTTACTGTTGCTATTGTTTCATGTTTAGTTGTGTAATTATTTGCACATAAAGATTGCATGTAAACTGCAGATATCTGCCTGCAGGTTGGTTTATTTAATAATATTTGAAAGTTAATGTCCAACAATGAATTTATAATTACTATGAAAGAAAGATAAACGTGTACTGTAATTTGCTGGATTAAAATTTGCAAGACAAATGTTTTGCTTAATTAGACAAATTAGTCTTCAATAAAATCAGTTAACAAACCAAGTATTTAAATTCTGTGTTAATTGGAAGTAATTCTGATTTCTTTATACCTTTTAGTTGGAGAGAAACTGATTCGTAGGGCACGGATAACAATGGTTCGGCCATATAATGCAACGATGTACTTCGAATCTCAATACCTGTCAGATTTCTGCTTTGTCTAAGGTCTAACGTGCCAATAATTCTCAAACTCCAAGCGCCTATTATGGTAATGTTCACCAAATTCGGTAGTTTTGAAAATGCTTCATTTGCAATAGAATACAACTCGTGGTTGTCTATTAGCGAGATGCCCTGTACGTTTGAAAGCCCAGTTAATGCGCTTCCGTTGATACGCGTCAAACTTGAATTCCGTAAGAATAGAGAAAAGATCATACGTCCATTCTCAATAAAACCATTTGCGGGTAGTGTTTGGAATGTCAAATGAAATAGTTGTAATACGTATCCGGTTTCTGCATAAGACAAGGAATGTAGAATGTCCTTGAATGTGCGGCGATCAACGAAACCTGTTCCCTGAAGTCCGCAAGTTATGAAACAATGATCTTTCCCATCTACAACTTCTGTGCCATAATTGCAGTCTATTATTTTTCTAGTATATTCACACGTAATGTTCTCTTCCTTTCCTTTCGTTCCAAAAGGTAAAGCTAATAGAAAAATTAGCTGCCAGGTGCTAGTTTTGTCCATGCCTAGTCTTACTGGTAAATTTAGAAAATGATTGAATAAATGAAAGAAATAGTTTTAGTGCTGCAGCAGCAAAACAGACACCACACTATTACCTCATGGCGATGGTTTTGTAGCTCTTGAAAAACAAATCTGAATAATATAGTGACCACATAACTTAGTTACAGTTACCATGGAGCATTGGAGCTCTGGCCTTATCCACTAACCATTGTTAAACCACATCCATAAAAAAGGCAGATCAGACAAGTTCGCGACTGCTTGCAGTTTTGTTAGGCAACAAGCTTAAGTATGTATTACAAGTGCTTTTATAATAACAATAATAATAACAATAACAAAAATATATAATGATGATGTTGATGACGACGATGATGGTGATAAAAAATAATAATAATGTAATGATAATAAAATGGTACTTGTCATGTCCTCCATTCTGTATGAAAGGTCTTTGTTTAAACGAATGATGCTTTTCGTGTCTTCTATTCAGTATGAAGGGTCCTTGTCGAAACTGTTTCAAAACAAAAGGTGTTGCTGTCAATGCCTTCAGTGAATGAGTAGATTGCATATAACTACACACAACGTTGTCATCCCTAATTTCGGGGACCTCCAATCCTGTGTAACAGAGTGATGAGGCCTTCTTACTGATGAGGTCCAAAGCTTCCGTCAGATCAATGAAGCCCAAGAATAGCTGACTTTGCTCATTGTTGTACTTGTTTGCAGCTAACGAAATGAAAACACCACATCAATTGTTGACCATACTTTCTAAATCCACATTGTGCTTTCACACGTACTCGCTCAGCTTGTTCTCGAGATTAGGTGAGCAAAGGCTTTTCTAAGGATAGCGAGTAAGGGCATTTCACTTTGTCCCGACTATTATTACAATCCCTGTGGGGCCCCTTGTTTTTATAGAATATGAAAATGTTTACATTTCTCATGCCTGACGGACCATCCCTTTCTCCCATCATTGCTGTAGGAGCTCGTGCAACTATTTCAGTGTCGTTGCTAAGATAAACAGCAATAATGGCAGCAAATTTATATGACAAACAATTCACGTTATTAGCCATATATGGCAGTCTATGCTAGATCGCATTAGATATTTATAAAGAGACCTGCAATGATATAGCTAACTTGTACGGCACGGTTATACTTAAGCCAAAATACGTTCGCCATTTCCACATGGACAGATTTCTCAGATTTTGATCTCAGGCAAAGATAATGATGATCATTCATTGCATAAAATGAAACGATTTCAGCTGGTAAGCCAAAATACTTGTGAATATTTTTAGAAAGAATCTGTTTTACAAAGATGGTAATTTGTAAATGATTCTGAGTAGAGGAGGATTCGAGTTTTAATTGTATATTAAATTGCACTCGAAGTTGTTTGAGTTCTGATGTACGGCTTTTCCTTCAAAGATAAAAAGGGACAAAAAAAACGAGGGGCTACGTGTGCGAAGGAATATTAATGGCATACTAAGTGGCTATATGTGCGAAAGGACACGACACACAGTTTTTCTTTAGTTAGCTGCATATTGTCATTATTACAGTAATTCAATGTGAGCACATCGAGGCGTTATACACGGTGCATACAAGTTTTATTGTTGAAAATTTTCAAGAACACTGGAATAAATCCACTTTCCCGGGAACCTTACTTTTCTTTTAATATTCACCGCAAGCGACGAACCAGTTAGGGGGCTCCATTGTTGTTTGCTCAATTGTTTATTAATTGCTATCACGACTTATGTGCTGACCCTGTGTGATGACCAAGTGAATTGAATACACACATCACCTGCACGACAAGGTGGTGAAATAAACCATAAATCAGATTTTCAAAAATGCGTTTCAGTTGGCGTAACTTAACTACACGTGCAAACTTATATCTGTGTTTCTGGCACTACGAACTTTCAACTTTTTCCTAATATTGGACAGTATTTTTATTATATATTTACCAAACATAAGGCCTATCTCAAATGGCAATGAAAAATTGCTAGCTGTTGTCATTAGTGTGGCACCTGTTTACTCACACAGTATAAAGATATTTCTTGAGCCATTTCACTAATTCAATAATTAAATAACTTTAAATTAGTTGTAGATTCCTTTATGATTAAAAGAGAAAGAGGTTTATAATCCATTGTCAAGTTTGGCTCTTCCGTCGTTCGCAGCCCCGTCTCTAGGACAGAAATGTGTCCCATCGTATTTTCTGAGAGGTTAAGATCACAAATCATTGTTAGTTTTGGATAACCCAGTATGAACAACGCCTGTAGGTTTGGCAGTCCGGAAAATTCGAACAAGCCATCATTGTCTCGGAGCTATAATATCCAACGGCGTATTAACCAATAGGATAACTAGGCTATAACCTAGGGCGCCAAAGTTTGAGGGGCGTCACATTTTAGAAAACATTCTCCTCGGAAAATGTGTGCACTTTCATATTTATGTAAAGGACGCATTTCATAACACACTACAGGCAGTTACAAACAGCAGCTTCTATAAGTGCCACATAACGAACAGCTTCCAGGACGTCAGAACAAGCAGCCTATTTGAATATAAGTGCTATGCAAATACATGTAATCAACACGTGTAAATACACGTAGAGACTGGGTTAATGTTTCTAATACACCACAAGTAATTACTTGATCTGCTCATTACATAAACAATAATAAATTCACAATAAAGATGGGTGGGACAGAACTATCAGCCTAGAGCGTCGTAAAGTATTGAGACCCTGATAATATCCTCAGATGCAAGAATGGCTTTAGGGCTTCCTCGCAGATTACCTTGAGCGTTGACCTGTGCAATTCTCAGAGAATGGGTCAAGCGAGCTTCTCTTATAAAAAGTTCTTGTGATAACACATGAATATCGATACTATAGAGATACAACACGTAATTATTATTATTATAAATCTTTTATTTAGAAATTCATTCCAAATCAAGCCTTCTATTTGCAGGGCAAAAGTTACATAGCATTACAAATACAGATTATTATACCTAACTAACAGTTAATATTGTAGTTACAACACGAGTGGGTTAGTTTACATTTAAAAGTTAGTTACAGATCATTACATTTATCACACACTCATAAGTATATATACATATATGCTTATGCAATGCAGATGATATATGTGTGTGTGCGTGTGTGTGTATGTGCGTGTGTGTGTCTATACGCATTATATAAACAGATTTTTTTTTCACAATACTTTTTGTTGTGGCGCTCAAAGTCATGTGGCTTCTCCTTTGTTCAGAATTTAACTCTAAAAGATATTTTGTTGGAGGTACCTAACGTGTTCAAGACAGTTCACTCATTTAAATACAACAGAAATACGCGGCAATTCATGTTATATTGTCAATAATTTTACGATTTAATGGGCTATCACGCATTTGTCTACATTACGCAAGGCGTCTACATTGTTGTTACTATAATGTACGACATAGCAACAACTCATGTCATACCTATTACTTACGTATGCTTGTAACTTAGTTACAGTTTCACTTACATTTCTGGACAGTGATATGACACACGCACAGAATAATTATTCGTTTGCCAGATTTCTTTTTCAAGGGTTATTTTTCGCTATAATAGTCTTTTCAAGCAGTTATTGAGGCTGTAGATCGTTTTAAAAAGATATAACAAGAACAACAAAGTTGCTCCTTTTAAAATGCAAGACGAAGTTCCAGTGCGAACAATTCGTAAATATTTACGGCGCTTTTTCAAAAGGGTAAGAGTCAGGATGATTGACATAATCACAACAGGACGTGGGCAAACTGAAAACGTTAAAGACAACCAACTGCAGGTTATTCGAGCAAACTTCTTAAGGGGGGGGTAAAAGTCAAGACATGTGACCTGACCAAATCTGGGATGCGATCCTATTACATGTCACGATGGGAAGACGTTGACTGTTTATCCTGTATTTGCAGCATTGATGTCGAAGACGCGGAGGCACCTCATGAAACTACTATAAAACAAGATGCTGACCTGGAGTGTGTCAATCCGTACATTCCTCATGTCGTTCAAATGAAAGTTCCATGGCACGAAGGTTTCCGATTTGACACCAAATCCCCTCGCCGTCCTGAGCAGAGAGTAGGTCCTCAGGACAATCCCCCACTTTTTGGTAGCGTGGTTGACGTTGCCAACGGGCTGCAAGAACCTCATTGGTCTATATTAGTACGGAATCCATCAGACGCAAAAGGAGTTGATGTCTGCAAGCCCATAGGCCACAATTGGGCATGCGAAAAAGCAGCCATGGCTGGCAACGACCTTCGAATTTCAATCATTAAATTTTGCTATTGTAAATAGAGACAGACTGAGTTATATATATATATATAAATATATATATATATTTACCTGCAAGAAATGCATTTTGTGGTTTGCACTAGGACTTTATTTTTTCCATTAATTACCAAAAGTAATAAATATAAATTGTGGCATACAGATACAAATACTTGATAGTCAAACAGATAGGTTTGCATACCTTTCAAGTCGCACTGTTTGCCTGTTTGACAATAGTATAAAACAACTAATCTTTTGATATACATGAACCACAGCAGGTCTATTTTTTGTCAAGACAAAGTTTTTCAAAAATCATTGTTTAAAAAAGGTATTAACTTATATTTCTTGTTTTCTCTTTCTTATTGAGACAAAGATGGCCTCATGTTGTGACAATGTATTATCGGCACTGTTTGCGGTAATGGTGTTGCCATCTATAGAAATCATTAATAAACCATTAATCCTGGAACATATAAAACTTTATTCTTTTATGTATGAATGCACAGCTTGCAATGGTATTTCTTCTAAAGCAGTGATTCCAAGATTGTCGCAATTGGTCTTTGAAGTATAACTCGAAAGGACTGAATAATCACAATTAAGATAAGTTATTTTCTGGTGATTAAGTATTCAAGACATCGAAAACTATTATACGTGGATAAGAAGTCACCAGTATATAATTGTAATAATAATTTATTGCATGATTTTCCTAAACCTTGCACAGGTATGAAATTGTGATTATAACTGAACAAAGTGGGCCATTTCACTATGTCTTGTGACATCTGATTACAGTGAATCAAAATGCAAAGTAGATTTAATTATTATAATAGCCATTTTCTGTACAAAAATATTACCTGTCCAATCCAATGACTAGTCTTTCCTTAATGGAAGTAACACGATGGAAACTCGGTCGATTTATTTTCTGGTGATTAAGTATTCAAGACATCGAAAACTATTATACGTGGATAAGAAGTCACCAGTATATAATTGTAATAATAATTTATTGCATGATTTTCCTAAACCTTGCACAGGTATGAAATTGTGATTATAACTGAACAAAGTGGGCCATTTCACTATGTCTTGTGACATCTGATTACAGTGAATCAAAATGCAAAGTAGATTTAATTATTATAATAGCCATTTTCTGTACAAAAATATTACCTGTCCTATCCAATGACTAGTCTTTCCTTAATGGAAGTAACACGATGGAAACTCGGTCGATAGGTGTAGCTAATTACAGCTTGTATTTTCTAAACCTAATAAAATGATGTGCAGTGATGGTAATGTCACTAGTGTGTCATTAATTTGAAACTCATTTCATTGGTCATCTTTCGTAAAACTTCATTGCTATCACAGGTCTAGCGAGGCGTTGTTATAAATAAAGTGATTTGAAAGAACTAAGAGCAGGAAAAACCAATAAGATTGCGGTTATTGTTTGATGCGAAATTGTCGTGCTTTAACATATTAACTTTCTTAACACAATGATATAATTACACTGGATTGTCTATGCATTAAGATACTTCACAAGTCTCATCGTCCCATAGTATTACGTAAAGTTCTTGAAACGACAAGAAAGCCGAAAAGGGGTTAGCTAGTAACCTATATAGTTATACTACAAAAGGTTTTTTCAAATTTACAATTCTAGATTTGAGGATGATGCTACGTGGGCAATAGAGGGGGATAAGAGTGCCTGACATCAACAGGCAGGGTTTGCCTTAATCTAGAACGTTTAGGTATGTAAACGGCGACGAACCATAAACCAGACTAATTTATGTGCTTTCAAAATTCCAAATAATCATAGGATACTGGTAGTGCATAACAATTATTTACAAAATTTACACAAGAGCATTATAGATAAGAATGTTATTACATTTACAATACCAAAATTGCCTAACATGATAGCTTGAGGTTGGTGCCTAGGTGATTGTTTTATATTAATATTAACTGATTACTTTATAAACTTTGAGTTGGGGGATGGCAAGGCGCTATTACACTTTCTCACCGCCTAGCTTTTTATAGGTTATTACTCGTTTTTAGGCTCGTAAGTCATCATTCTATTATTCTTACGTCATCAGTGAATGTTTCCGCTAATCTAATTGTAATTTAATAACATATTTAGGTATAATTACCAATAATTACGCTGTATTCACAGTTCTACGCCTATACAGGGCGTATCACCATCTTGTTTGTGTATGTAGTTACGTGACTAGCTTAAAAGGCACGTGACACACTTTCATCTTCACTGCATTTACGAAATAAAGAAAAAACCTTAACTTTTTTTATAATCTAATAGTAATAATACTGCAGTAATAAATAAATTTAATGATAAATAACTGTTCCGTTCCAGGCCCACCCGCGATACGATACAAACTCCCGTGGCTGCAACCCTAATAATCATAAATTATGCGAAGAAACTAAAAATACAGGTTAAGGGCCACACACGTCACTGCGCGAGAGCGATTGCGCATCAGTGGTGTAAACACGGTTATTCACGTGCAGCTTTTAATGGCGGCGATAGGTAAGTAATGCATGATTTTAATCTGATTTTAATCTGGACTTATAAAGCGTAAGAAGCAATAATATTATGGGAATATGGTGTATATTACGCCTGTTGGTCTGCTTTCTGGCCTGCAGGCGTGAAAACAACCAATACGCCAGGAAAAGCTAGGCGGTGCGAAAGTGTAATAGCGCCGGATGGCAATGTTTGGTAACTGTAGGATATATTTAAGTGGTCTGACAAATATCCATTGATGATTTATATAATGTGATGCCCAGAATAAACAAATTTAAATAAAAAACCTTATTGAATTAAGCCTGAGAATGTCTGCGTCATTTCTACTTTCTATATTATAGGCTGAATAAAACTTTATATAAACGGTAAAGCCCTTGAGCCTAGAACAGGTTCAGTTGCGGTTGTACTGCAAATTAATTTAGCAAGTATAACTTCTAGACTACCTGTCTAATGGCAGACAAAAGTGCATGGCATCGGCAGGTGCGATGAGTGTTTATTACTAAGGGCACTTAGTGAACATCATCTAAAATTCTCAATGATTTCTTTTCTTAAATGTGCATATAAATTTTATTTAGAATTTTGGTAGACAATCATTATGAGATTTAACGAGGAATGTTCCGGTAGACCGTGGTGCGTGGTCAGATACGCATACGCTTTCAGACGGTTTCTGTTGCCGTCAGTTCATGCAGCCGAGCCAAATGCAGAAGTCGACTCTGTGACCCTGGCGGCAGCTAGCACGGAAGGTGATATTTTGGTCTACAATGCTATATGTTAATGAACTCTTTATTCTTACCTGGTAGTCACTATTTTAATCTGTAGCTTGCTTTGACTTTTGGTCATTTATGATGCAGATTAGTAATAATAAAAGCGTATTGATTTTTTTTTTGTAACTTTACTGTCAATCTGTGTTTTTTATAGTCATTCATTGGAGTTCATTACATTTGGAATTTATATAAAATGAATAGTAAAGCAGCTGCATTTTGAAAACTGGTTTAGTTATTTTTGATCGTCCCATTGCCAGGCTTTCATGTGCTATAAGATAAAACGGAGATAAATTAAATTTTTCGTATTTCATTAGCACCGACTACTAAACAATTTTCATTTGATTAGCAATAAGCAATTAACATTTTTTTGATTAACTATTACTCGGTAAATATTGAGAATACGTGAGGCCTCGCACACAAATATGTGGTTCAGTTACAAGTAAAATTAATGACAAATGGCAGTGATTCTGTTTTCTTTGCTTTAGACTCTTCAAAGTTTTTCACCTATTTCCACCTTGCACACTGCTTTACCATATTTGGATGTACTTATAAATTTCAAAAATGCTGGCTGGCTTCTCTGCGGTTGTACAGCATATAGCTACATGCTAGTCATTATGAAATGAAGAGTGAAAGAGTGAAAAGGCTTCTGGCCATATAAGCGTGTTTTTTGTCACATTATTACATTTGAAAGCCCACTTTTTATATATACCCACTATAAATGGCTTGGTATTTTGTACCTCGTACGTTATTCTTGCCCATTCATGGAAAAGACGCGAAACATGGTGATCTTTACGGCAATGCACGCGTTCGAAATTCGTTACTTAATTTATAAGTTTCTTTTTGTGAAAATAATTGTGAATTTTTTGTGTCATCATAATAGTGCATTAAAAAAACTCCAGTGTCTGTTGAGGTTATATAGGCCTTTAAATGGTGTAGGTAGATTACCTAATCTTTCTGAAATTAATACTGAGTATAATCTCTTTTTATTACAGTCTACATTCTCCTTAATGTGTTTTTTGAGGCCTAAGGAAATTGCTATCAGGTACAAGAAATAAGCTTGCATATGATAGTTACATGATTGTATGTAAGACTGTTAGTACATTGGAGTTCTTCAGGTTGTAATATCTGACTTGAATTCACTGGAAATCTGAATTGAGGAGATTCGACTTTGATCATGTCTAAAGTCGTTGAATATCAAGTAATTGAATAGGTTATCCTCTTTTTTCGCAAACATACTTCATTATCAGTGTAATTATATTTTCAGAGCCGGATGCTGTTGAACCATCGTCGACATCAGCGTCTCTTTCTTCGATGGCCAAGTCTGCGTTGCAGATTGTCTCTACAAGATTCATCCCAGAAAAAAAGTTTTATGACTTACCAACCGAGGAAACCGGTTTTGATCGGATTAAAAACATATTTATAAATGAGTAAGTGTCTGATGTGTGAATCTACCTTCAATGTGACTTTACTTTCAATGTGTGAATTTATGATTCGTGGAGGAAACTTACAAGTTTGATTGCACGAATGTTTTGATTGTCGATTAATAAAGTATTATTCATTAATAAAGTATTATTCATTTAGGTAATTTGAAGAGAGATGTAGATTTTCCTAACCTCATGATTGTGAATATGAGGAAATTTAGGAGAACTGTGTATTTGCAGCAATTATTAGTTACTTTAAATCACAAGAAAATCCTTTACTTACATAAATCTAAAAAAAGCCGTTTGAAGTTTTATACCACTTGCATGTTGTCTTATTGTATACAGAGCTTGCTTTAGTAGTAATGCTGCGTAAAACTTGTAAACTTAAACTCCAATACTGACCGTTAGGTGCAGCAATTTTGATGGTAAGTTGTTTGATACAAGTTTAGATAAGGTTGCGTAAAGTTTGAAAAAATAATCAGAGATCAGCGGCGCCCATTTTTCTAACTAAGCAAAATTTTAAGTTAGTGTATCTTGTCAATAAGATTAAAAATAGGTTTTTTTGGTACACTAATACTGCGCACTGAGAACGTGAGTCAGCGATATCTTACCAATTGGCGCGGACATTTTAAATTCTCAAAAATTTTCTTTTCTAGTTGCACGAGCCTTTTAAGCAGGTAGCGCAATGCTAAATAATGTTAAGTAATGTAACTTTGTATGCAAATTTTTTTGAGATATACAGGGTGTCTATAAAGTCTCTCTACAATTTAAAAATTTATTACAAAGGCAGTTGACAAGATTCGATAACTAGATTTGTTCTAATGTAATCAGTGGTTGTCAAAGTTTTTTTAACTCATTTAATACACCTCTATATGGGCACCATTACTTGCACGAAGCACATCAAGACGGTACTTGATTTCTTGCCATGTTTGCTGTAGCATAGCCTCATCAATGGTGGCAATGGCATCAGAAATCCGCCCTTTGCTTCAAGTCAGTAATGTCTCGTATCTTTGTTCGATACATGATGTCTTTCACATAGCCCCATGGATTTCTTCCGTACTTAGTTCTGTAGTTTCGCTCTGTCTGCACATACAATTTTATTTCAATAAACCATGATACACACTGTGCCTTCTCTTGAGGGGTACCCATTTTGAGGCTTCAGTTAACAATACCCTTCTACCATCAGGAGACCTACATAAAATGCAAAATTTCAATGTGATCTCAAACTTAAATAAACACTGAATAAAACAAAACAGATATGTTAAGATATCTTGTCAACTGCCGTGTAATAAATTTTTAAAATTGTAAAGGACTTGATAGACTTTATAGTTTAACATTGCCCTTTCTTCCCCTATAACCTATAATAATTAGGGAAACCAAGTAATAATAATCATGTCCAGATTTAAGTCTTGAGTTGTGTTTTAAATCAGCATATGATGAAGAAACTAAACTAAGAAGATGAAGAAAGGAAGCTGCATTCGGGGGCGTTGTGTAATTCAAGAACATTTGACAACTTCACCAAATAACTTGTAGGCCTGTGATGATACATAATGCATTGAGAAACCTTTTGTGACAATACATGACTTGGTGTTATCGTAATAAAATAGAAAAAGTATAAATGGAAATCAAACAGTTTGCTGAATTATTTTAACACTTAACAGTCTTAACATTGTTTGAGTAGTCTAATATATATATATATATATACATATAGAATATATCAACAGCTTAATCTACTTTTTTATTAAAGCTTGCGAATGTTAACAGTGTGTATACATATCGTATCGTGTGGTTAGTACCGTGACTTAGGTGTATCGTTACAGCCCTAGTAACTTGATATATGGTTTTACCTTATTATGCTTTCAGTGAGTTTGATCAGCATAGTGTGGAACTGGAATGGACGTGGAATGCACTGACAGCTGGTTTCTCTACGGGTTTCGTACTAGGTGCATTCTTTGAGTTTCGCAGAGCGGGAGAAAGGTTTACCAAGCGCCACGAACTTACTCGCTTTGAATCGAAGTTTGAGGCTCACGTATGTAGTTTAAGCATAGCGGTTATTACATTCTCTGATGTGATTAGGCGTTAGAATGATGCTATTTACACATCCAATAATTATGTAAGTCAAAATATTCCATGTTTAACATTTACGTTTCACAAGTTTATATACCTTAGTTACCACCAGATGAGTAAGTAAGTAAGCTATTTATTGTCATTATAGCATAATGCATACAATGAAATTTATGTGGTTTTACATACTGCAATAACTTATAGAAGCAACAAAGAGATTAACACAAATAATTCAGTCAGTTGTACAGCAACATAAATAATTAATATTGGAGATTTACTGAAATTTACTGTTGATGGTGCGAATTGCAATGGAATAAAAAGAATTTAAAGTTCTTGTGGTTAATTGAGCGGAATCTACGACCAGAGGGGAGCGTTTCAAAATATTTATTATCTGGATGGAATTCATCTTTCACGATAACAGGCGCTCTCTTTGCAACCCTAGTTTCATACAAATAGGCCATAGATTGCTGTTCAATTTCTATAATTTTTGAGACGGATTTAACAACTTGATCAAGAGCATTGCGGTCTCCCTGCGTAGTAGCGCCATACCAAACAGTGAGGGAAGTTGCTAAGACGCTTTCGATTACTGAGCGATAAAAACTCTCCATCACAGCTGGGGAAATGTTAAATGATTTGAGTTGTCTTAAAAACTACAAATGCTGGCGCGCCTTTTTTACACAACAGAGCACATTAGCTTCCCATTTGAAATCATCTGAAAGCTTTATTCCCTGAAATCTTTAACAATCTCTACAGCTGTATTCTTTATAAGCAAAGGTGTTTTTCCATCAGTCTCTTTTATAAAATCTACGATAAGTTTTTTTGTTTTTGAAACATTCAGTTCCAAATTATTGTGTTCGCACCATTGTGTTAAATTTTGAACTTCCTGAAAATAATTAGTCTCGTTGTTACTGCAAATAAGGCCAGCCAGACAGACAGTGTGTAAGAAAACGTTACTAACAGTATTGGTTCATAGTACCTGTATCGTCTAAATGGCAGTGTAATTATTGATTTTTGTTTAAATGAAGTCTCATTCTCTCTGTGAAGTGTACAGTTTTTTAACATGCAAAACTTTGCTGATAAAGGCTTTGAAAACTTCATCCAGAGTGATTGTTTAAACATTGCAAAACTTGAACAAACAAAATTAGTTTTCATTGTTTACTAGAAGTGGGATTTGTTTGTAATCGATTACTTCGATTACTTTTCTACTAGTCTTTAGTAATCATATACTAAACAATTACTTTTGTCTCAATGAATTTATAATATATGTAAATGAATTTATAAACGATGCAATGTTTATTGTCAAGAAAGGACTGCGTTCTTAAATCAAATTTCAGATATTTCTCCAGAATTCTCATCCATGTGTGATATTGATGAGTTTATATTTTTAAACAAAAGAGAGATGTGGAAGCTAAGAAATTGTTAATTAAATATATGCATGAAATGTCAACAATACGTGATTATACGTGATTGTTCAAAATATATATATATATGTAGATGTGTTTGTTATAAATTATGGTATTCTTTTTATCAACTACGCTTCAAAGAGCCCTGTATTTGTAGGGACTTGTTCCTGTTTGCATTGTTTATTTAAGTGATTTGTTAATTGTACTTGTGCATATGTTTGTGAAATAAAGCGTTTATTATTATTATTTATCATTATTATTATTACTATTATTATTATTGTTATTATTATTATTATTATTATTATTGTTATTATTATTATTATTATTATTATTACTACTACTACTACTACTACTATTATTATTATTATTATTATTATTACTATTATTATAGTTTGAAATCTGAAAAATGCAAATTGTGTTTGAAATAATGTGTGACACAGGAAAATCGCATATGTAAACACTAAGCACTGTCGAACAGTAAGCTCGCATAGCTCCACCTTCAGTGTCTTCAGTTAAGCTTTAGCATGCATGTAAGCGACCCGGCCACAACGCGTAAAATTGTTTTCTTTATTTTCAGAAACGACTTCAGGATAATCTTACATTTAGTATATTGAGAAAGGGCTGGAGTTCCGGTTGGAGGTTGGGTGCTTTTACAGGGCTTTTCATGTAAGTTTTGCATTATCTTTCACACTCTGAAAGTGTATAAACATGTTAAGGACGGGGGAGGGGGCGTTCACATGGATGTGCGCAAAGAATAGGGCATTTCAGACAGATCTAATGTTATATGTGTAACTTGGCTTTCAGATGAATTAATTTACAGGACGTAACATGTAGTCACTGTGTCTTACTCAATATTTGCTGGGACGAATAGCCAAATGATGATGCATGTGTGCTTTATGACCAAAGTTAAGCAGTACTGTGACTGGCCAGCAAATGGATCTGCTGGTGTTTTCATTTGTCATATTAAACGCTTTTAAGAAATTTTTATAGCTCTCTGGAAACACCAGAGAAGTTGGGATACAAGTCACTAACTATTTTTAAAAGAACACCTTCAGAATGAGAATGGTTTAGTATCTGTTACCAATTTGGGGGCTTTTTCACTACTGGAATTATAACATTTATATGATTGTGATCAACAAGGAATTTGATTCTGAGCTGACTCACTACATTAAATGATGGACCTGTGAGCTTGTATACAAGCCGTGTAAGCTTCATTATGCGGGTAAATAAGACAGTATTATACTATTCGTGCGTTGCTAATCATGATGGTTTCAATTTAATTCTGAAGTTGTGCCTTCAAATGAAGACTAAGCTTTAAAAGTCATTGTGCGTTAATGTTGCTGTTTTTGTGGTCATTCTTGTTGACTTTGACAAAAACTTGAATATGCTGATAGTGACGATGATGGCAGCGGTAATCATGATGTGTGATATGATGCTGAGCGGTAGAACATATTATGTCAGTTTTTCTGTGGAAAAATAAACCCAAGTTGGATTTATTTATGTTTATTTTCAGCTTAACTAGTAGTATGTGTTCTGTGTATCGAAATAAATCTAGCGTTACGGACTTCATTTTTGGAGGAATTGTTACTGGCGCTCTCTATAAGACAAATTTTGGACTTCGCGGAATGTTTGCCGGCGGTCTTTTGGGTGGAACTTTGGGGTATGTTGTGCTTTCTCAGCTTTTTAAAAATGATGTCTAGTTAATTGTTTAATCAGTAAATAAGTTCATAAAAGATTTTAAATGAATGTCCGTCTTCGAGTACTACACTATTGGAAAAACAAGTACAGCTTAGCTGCTAAACCAGTGATAATTGAGAGCTGTAGCTTTATTAAAGCACAAGAAAACCCTCCACTTACATTAAGCTTAAAAAATTGTCTCGAAATTTTATACCACTTACATACTACCTTTTCGTATACATGAGTTGCATTGGCCATAACGCTGTATAAAACGTGTAAATTTAAACTCCCGCGATGACCGTTAGGCGCTGCCATTTTAATCGTAGATCGTTTGAAACAAGTTTTGATAACATTGAGTAAAGTTTGAAAAAATTATCAGAGCATTCATAGCATACATGTTGCTAATTAAGTAAAACATTAAATTACTGTATCTTGTCAATAAGATTAAAAATACCTTTTTGGCTAGTGAGTGGCGCATCCTGGAGGATGAGTCAGTGACATTTTACCAATTGGCACGAACATTTTAAATCATTAGTCTAGTTACACAAGTCTTTCCAGCAGGTAAATGAAATGCTAAGTAATATAGATTTGCACAGTAAGTTTTTTGGGTCATAATTTAACATTGCTTTTTCTTCCCCTGATATACGTGTTTTAGTGATGTCATTTTAAATTTTCATTTTATTTCTTAGGCTTGTAGGCGGATCTGTGATATACAGTATGTTGTGGCTGTCTGGTACCCGATTTGAAGAGTTGAAGTTCTGGCAGAGGAAAGTGTTGATGCAGAAACATGCGTATGTATTCGTAGCTAAAAATATGAAACAATGAAGCATCATTATGAGACTATGAAAAGTGCTGTGCTTTTACTCCGTGTTTGGATTTAAAAGTGAACTTTTGCTATGTAATTGCTGTGGATTTATGGCACCAAGATTTGGGAAATTGCTTTACCGGTGAAAAATAATGAGAGAACAAAAATGGCTTTTTATTTTATTTTTTATGGTATATAAATCCGTCACACTGACCTAAGACCTCACTATCTTAGAAATAGGCCACATTGCTCACAGCATTACATCTTGGTTTAAACATAATTTATTGAAGATGTAGCATATGCTAGGTTTGAAACAGACAGTATATTAGTTGTGTTCTGTCCTGGTGGGAGTGAATGCTAGACAGTTGTAGAACAATGGTGACCACACACAATGTACAAAAAATGTTGCAATAAATATGAACATTACTATGTAACAAGAGTAAACAAAGTTAATATCATTTAAAGCCTTAAGTGTTTGAAATAAAAGACTGCACTAAAACAAAAATTTGAGTGTTCACAGAATTATCTAGGGTATGGTTCCCATGCAGGAACAAACGTACAAGTTCATTTGTTGCAAGACTGTAAACATTGATGTTAAAAGCTGACGAAAGAGTGCAGAGATTTGTAAATGAGTCATGTTTGGCCTGATGGTAAAGGGGGCAGCTAATTAAGTAATGACCGACTGTTTTATAAGTAGAACCACATTGACAATTAGGTGATACTAACGATCCATTGTAATTTTTACATTTTCTGAAGTATAAATCATAATTAAGTTGGCAAAAACCAACTCTCATTCTGGTATCGTGTACAGATAAATTTCGAATACCACTTGAAAAGTAAGTAGGCCACTTATTAAAACACGTGTGATTCTTTAGTCGAGATTTAAAGTTGTTTAGAGTTAGAATTATGGATACTAGGAGGTAAATTATTCCAGCATTTAACTGGGGCAAGAAAAAAGAATTAGCAAAAGCAGTTGAGTGGCAGGAGTAATTAGAAAAGTTTTAATTATTATGAAACGGATACATTGTAATATCCCTTAACGAGGAGGCAAAATATTAAAAAGGTAGTGGGAAACAAAGTGATTCACAATTTTGTACATAAACGGAAATATTGGAAGCACTTAGAAAAGGGGTCTAGTAAAACAGTGCTACATCTTAATAGCAGCACAGTTGAAAGGGCAAGTGATGTATTATAGTTTTGGTTGCAGAAAAATTTTGAGCATGTTCAAAGTGATTGCTGCTAGATGGTTGAATTAATAGATAGCCGTAGAAATACAGTGTGGTTTTGATGTGTTACGAGCTTTTGCTCTGTCGTGCTAAGATCCTTACAGATGTAATATCAGTGCATTTCAGGCTATAATTTCGCGTTTGTTCCTGCCTGCTTTGCACTTATAATATGATTCGACTATGTTTATTGGATTTTAGTACAGCAGAAAAGTAGCCAGTGATAGCGCAGAAGCAGCACATCTTTTCTTTTGCCGTGATTTTTAAAAACTGAGCCACCATCATTGAGAAATACTTTATTTCGCATGGATGTAGGCAGGTCCTTATAGTTGTCATGCGGTGTGACGGTATCTTGACTGATAAGCTGTAAGAGCTTTTTGAGCGATACCTACAAATTGCTTACTTAATTTTTGTGGTGCAAGACAGCAATTCACTGCAGACTAATGAATATGTACCAAGCTGTTGGCAGTTTCTTTAGTGCTGATTAGGCAGTCCAAGTAATTTAGATTTGCACAAGTTCAACTGTACCGTGTTTATTGCATGAGGTTAATTGTGAGCACGTCCAGCTTTATTATAGGCACTTTGCTGAGCATGTTAGGATTGGAGAATGGCGTTGACAAGTTAAAAGTTATTATTAGTATTAATTAAGAAAATGATTATTATAACTTTTAGTAGAACAAAAGCGTAAATCTTACTTCAACATCTGTAGTAATTTCCCAGGTGTGCTAGCAAACTTGCTGATACAGATACACTGTTGTTATTATGGAAAGGAATTCTCTGTTTGTTGTCTTGTTTTTTATCTTTTTGAGGATACAAAAAATTAAATCTTAATTCAAAAACAACAATTACTTTTTAATCAGTGAATTGACTAGTTTTATCTGCTAGCTTTTATACATGATCTGGTATGAGTCTTGGCCTATTCAAGCCGTTGAACCATAAGGAATCACTGTGCAAATGAAGTACAGCAAGGTGCATTAGCTCCAACTTACAAAGACAATCATGCTAAGCTGATTACAGCTACATTTTGTTACACCATGGTGCACCTTTGTTGCACCTAACTTTTCAACTCTAAAGAAAAACAAGTTACTATGCAGTAAAATGAGTCAGCTGCCCATTCTTGTGCATGTCTTCTCAAGAAACATTTTTCTTTTTTCCTGAAAAGTTGCAGGAAAAATGAGTTGCATTTGGTCAGTTTAATAAATTACTTGTGCCCATTGTTATCGTCCTCAGTTGAATTTTGCTAACAGAAAGACGGAAATAGCGCTACTAACGCTATGGATATCTTTTATAGCTAATTTATAAGATGAGAAAAGTAAATTTACAACCCAGAGAGACATTGTTTAGGTGCAGGATCTGTAATTTTAGGTGCTGGATCTGCTTCCATCACAGACTTGGCATACTTTAACCACTGGAGCAAGGGATATGTATCTGCCTATCTGTGTCTAATTTAGTTAAGCTTTCAAGTCAAGTTTTGTTAAACGACTATTAGAATGTTACTGTATACTTTCAGAGAAATTCTTGATTCAAGAAGAAAGCATGACGAAAGCAAGAAAGAGTTTTTTGGATCGGTACAAAAATCGTTCAGTGTTGTACAAGCTGATGAATCATCTGATGCCAACAAATAGTCGGCTGTTAAAGAAGTTGTGTATCACTACAGAGTAAGTGCTTTCATATCATTTTGTTCTTTTTTGCAGCTTTATCAATTCCCCATGCAGTTTAAAAATCCTCACCAATCTTAACTCTAACCCAAACCCTTATCCCTAATCTGCTTCTTGAACTAATTTCTTGTGTGTGGGGAATTGTAAACTTTAGCTGCTTTATCTTCTGACACGATAGTTTAGCTGAGTACGTGTTCGTGAAAGATAACAAAAAAAATATTTTCATTATGCAAAACTACGTATGACTAACTTAGGTCTTTGTTCTTTATTTTTGGATGCTCTTATGTTTCTTACTGTGTGGGCAACATCCACATAGTAAGAAAAAACAGCAGTAGTTTTAGAATAAAAATTATTTGTAAAATGATTTCATATAAAGTAAATTATTTAACACTCATACTAATTACAGTTAAACCTCATTATAACGCCCCCATATTAATGGCAACTTCGCTTAAAGCCCAGACTTTTGGCAAAAAAAATTTTCTATATTTGCACAGACATGTATGTGTGTATTAACGCACCTTGTTATAATGCCGAACTCGCTGATCGCAAACTTTTTTGCAGTTCCATAGTATCTAGCATAAACAAGCATGCAAAATGAAATTTGTCAGTGGTGGATTTCAGTTCACCTGCTTTATTATGAAGTGTTGTTTAGATTATTTAACGGTTCGTGTGTTTCGATTTTCAGTACTGTGTACAAAAAAATTAAAAAAAGTGAGCAGTATAATTTGCTAACAGCAATTATTTCTTTGACAGCTTGACTAAACTAAAATTATTTGTCCTGTATGTTACATGTATAAACATCAGCTGGGCAATGAATGCTACAACACAACAACACTGTTACAACATAACAACACTGTAACAACATAACAACACTGTTACAACACAACAACACTGCAACAAAAATCAAGAAAACGGACAGAAGCCTTGTTATTTTCCTCACATTTATAACATTTTATTGCATTTTAAAAATGTCAGAGTTGTGGCTAAGATACAAATGCATACAAGAACCATTTTTCAGGATTAAGTTGTTAATGCAAATGCATTTATAACAATTATACAGTGCAGACAGAACAATACAATTTACTAAAAACAACAAAATCACCATTACACGATATCCGAATTGACTATAAAAAAGTAACAAATGGATAGAAATTATCACAGTAATTTGCAAATAATGATATACACTGGAAAGTAGACACTGTACATAAGATACATATTTACAAAAACACTTTTAAGCTAATTAAATTATCGTAACTTAGTCAAGTGCATGGACGTTTTTTGGTTAAACATGTTTTCTGGATAACTTTTTCAGTTTGTAGGCTAAATTATGCTGAAAAATGACATTCTAATAACTTCTGGCTTCTTAAATTCTTCATGCCTTATTACTAAGATTCTTGTATTCACCACGAAGCTAACTGTTGATAAATTGTATTTGCAATATGTATTTCTGGTAGAAGTATTTCTGCCTTTACACATAAAGTGTGTATCAGAGCAATATAAGCGTGTATTTTGCATTTTCACTTTGCATAGCAACAGTTGCGAACGATTGTCGTGAAAATTTAGCTAAGAAAACAAGGATGACCACAATGCATTCGCAACAACTTTTGCCGAGTATCAAAAGCTTTGACAGAAGTTGATAGTGTGCTAGCCATTTATTTGGCATACTAAGTATCTATATGGCCGTTTGAATGAAAGTACTTAAAAACTGTTTAAATAATTTAGATTGTGAACATAAATCTTGGTAATTGTTCAATATGACTGTCCATTGTGATTTTCAGATGCTTCAACCAAAAGCTGTCAGCATCGTGCAGATTTGTGCAACTTTAGCTGTGTTGCAGAATTGTCAAGTTAAACCAGAATGGAGGACAAATGGAGAATCAACAACAATAAACTTCATTTGGAAAAGGCAAAACTTGCTAAAATTAAAATTGCTATTGAGTTTGCAAGATGTTCGCAGCGAAATCCGCTAAACTTTTCAATCTTTTCCACTCAGATCAGTTTGAATTATCATATAAGAAAAGTGCTGTGACAAGAAACTGTTGTTGGTCGCACCCAAGTAGTGTCATTTGAAGTGGTCACTTTGAGGTTGTTCTTTTAAGTGATTTCCTATTTTAAAAATTAGTATATAAAAAATTTACTAATAAATTAAATGAGCTGCATGCAGCAGATCTTCATTCCTATATCTGTTCTATAGTTGACTCCATTGTTTGATTTAACACTGTACTTGAACCTGAAACATTTTATGATGTCAGTTAGAAGTGCAGAAGACCTGAGTTCAATTTCCAGCTGAGCTCAAACTTTTCAGACTGATACTTCTTATGAAGTTATGAATAGTTATGAGTAGTTATGAATTAGTAAAAGTTACCACAATCAATACCTCAAAAACTACAGTGCATTTAAAATAAATGGTATGTAATTACCATTTCCTGTTAATGGTGTGTATTCCATTGCAACATTTGTTTGCTTTGCTGTATCAATTGGCTTCACTGATTTTACCTGTACTGTTGTTGTTGTGTTGTCTGGTTTCTCAGAACTGTAGGCTGAAAATGTAAAGATGTTATTGGCATTAGTGCTATCAGACGTACAAATAACTGGGCAGTTAAGACAAGAAAGGCTTTTATAATAAATTACCGTTACCCGAAGTTATCGAATTTTGATAAGTGCTGTTTAATTTGCATCTGCTACTAATGCTGATAAACAGTTATTTGCGAAAGCCGATAACATTGTTAAGTACTGGACCATATGAACACAGTTATACTGAGAAAATAATCAATGATTTTATCTTTGGTTTGACTGAGACTCTAGCCATGGGACAGCAAAAGTAGCACAGAGGATCCTGCAACAAATTTAACTGATGCTAAGTTAAAGCATCGCGGTGCTTTTGTGAAGCAAGAACAAGAATCCTTTGAGGAATAATACAGCTATAGCAGTAAGCCTGGATTTAAAGTTTTAACATTCTTAAGGTTCTAGCTCAAAGGTCCATGGTTCAAACCCAGTTTCAGTTATGACTCTTTCACACTTTTATCATTGACTAATATAATATATACTATAATAATATAATTATAATCATATAATATTATAATTATAACATATAATATTATAATATGTATTTTATATATATATAAAATCCTGCATTTTAAAAATATGTTTCATTAATTGCCAACCAACTATTCTGGTAGTTATTATGATAAATATTCTTTAAGGATAGCATGAATAAATTAACACTTGGAGATGCTGAAAGTATTAGTGAACAGTTAGAATAGTATCAGAACTGAGTGGTTTAGTGGTAATGCAAAGGTCCCTAGTTCAAATCCAGACTTGGTTGTAATCTTTTCTCATTTTTTCTGCTGAATTTGAATTCAACATCTAATGAGCTGTGTGCTGTAGCACAGCACACACTATACTTGTAATTTTCCTGTTAAACTTACTTATTTCTCCATTTGTTCCTTGATATCTAATTCGACAAAACTTGTATAACGGACAACGGCTCCACATCACACATGTCACTCCGGCAACAACAAACAATAGAACGGCTAATACACACGTGACAGCTATAATAATAGCTTCCCTGAGAAAAAAACAACAATGTCAGTTATACAATTTGTACTCTTTGTTGGATTGTGTGCCGTATGGAGGAAATCTCAGACCTTCTACAATATGTTGGACTGGTAGCTTAGCTAACAGAGCAAGGGAGATCTAATCCGAGAGAGGGCTAATACACATGTGACAGCTATAATAATGGCTTCCCTGAGAAAAAACAACGTTAGTTATACAATTCGTACTGTTTGTTGGATTGTGTGCCATAAGCAGGAAATCTGAGGCCTTCTACGATATGTTGGACTGGTAGCTTAGCTGACAGAGCAAATGAGTTCTAATCTCAGGTTCAAATCCAAACTGTTTCAGAATTTCTCCGCATCTCTTTTCCTCAAATCATTACCCGCAATGGGTAATAATTATTGTAAAATAAAGTGCAATGGTTTATCAATATTCTGCCATTCATAGTCATAATCAAATTAGCGATTCTTATCCTTTTTTAGTAGGCTTTCGCACACTGCAAGAGAGAATTAAATATTTAAAGGCTGGGTTTACTTAACACAATGGTTTTAGTGAGATCACAGAGCCTGGCTCATTATCTAGGAAAACTCCGTGACGAGCAACTGAAGTGAGAAGCTTGTCTTAGAATCTTTTCAATGCAAATACATTATGCTGTAAGGTAAACTGCTGCAAACAGTGTAGCAAATGTAACTTCCGTGAGCAAATATCGAACTCAAGTGAGCACGAGCCCACTGGGCTATAAAATTATTATATCATAAATTATGCAGACTTTGCCGTAATATTCAAAAGTGTTACTGCCAAGTGGCTTCAAACAAGCTGATTACTGGGCAAGAACACGAACAGATTTTAGTATCATAGTAGCATATGGTTAAGCAGTACGCAATGCTAAGTACTACTATGGGTCTGTATAAAACTTGTAGTTGCATTGTAATATTGGTTCAAGTTTTTGTATAAACCCGGCCACCGAAGTATCAAGAAAAGACAATTTTCATGTTATTTGAATGGTCCAGGGAGGTATCCGTATGGACTTTTCAGATATGGCAAAGCCTCACAAGAAGGTCTGGATTGACACCTCAAGAGACCCTAAGCACTGAAAAGATCATAACCCCATATGCATATGCGTAATTCAGAATAAAATCAATACTAAACTGTAAAATCAAATTTTATCTTTCGAAATGAAAAAAACTTAGACTAAGAATTATTTACAGTAAATGCTACTAAGGCATCCATTACATTACATAAAAAAGCGATAGATAGATTTAAAATACAGAGACAACACTATCCTATTTTCCATATCACCACATTTTTGTAAGCATTTCCACACTTGAAATATATTATGTCACATTATATAATCATCACACATATTTTGGTATATATTACTTATGGGTAATTATTCAATTTGAAAAAACTGCGTGGGGCCTCTCTTGCACTGAGGCCTTAAGCATTTACATATTTTGCTTAATGATTAATCCGGAGCTGCTCACAAGTCATAGAATGGCAGACATTTGTGCTCACTTTTTATTTCTGACGAAGAATCCTTCATTCTTCTGATTAGCTGCCAGGCAACAGAAAGAGTCTATGGTTTCCTCACAACATTCGGTCCACGATGGAGGATCCTGCGGACGAGGACAGCTGTAGGCGGGGCGCATCAGCAGTTGAATTGTACCGTTTGAATATTCCCAGTCAAATGCTTTCTCTTCACATTCTTGTTCTTTTGAAAACACTGCTCCACCTGAAAATCAATAACCAATCCGACGGAGGTCAATGATGCATGCAGTTTCTACATAGTGTAAAAACCCTATACATATTTATGGCCTCATCACTATAATATTTTTAGGCTTTATAAATTTGCAGTTAAATTTTTGATGTTTAAAAACACGAAACAGTTTTACAACAAAGTTTTTGTTGTTACTATAATATTTATCTGTGATCCAATGCAAAATAAAAAGCAGAGCTGCTTTCACACATCCGCATGTGGTGACCTGTAGTGGTCATTAACTCATTGCCCAGGTCCAGTTTTAGTCAACATTCTGCAAAGGTTTTCTGATAAAGACTACTTTTATAAGCTTATTGATAATATCAGTTTTGTAACCCCCTTGCATGGATATGCCTTTTCTATCGACGAATTCACTGGGGGCACAACTTTTATTAAGATTTTGCATGGATATGCCTTTTCTATCGATGAATCGACTTAGGAATACAAATTTTATAAACACCTCGGATAGATGTGTTTTTTCTATCCACAAAGGCAATTGAAAAAATGTCAGTTTTATAAACCCATCTTCCATACACATGTCTTTTCTATCCGTTCAAACGCATATGAGAACCTGTTTTATAAACCCCCTTGCTGGGATATGTCTTTTCTATCAGTCAAACGTTTGTCAGTACCAGTTTTATAGCCCCCTTTGATTGGATATGCCATCTCTGAAGCCATTTGTCAATTCTCTACACGTCTAGGCTTCAGTTGTTCTTGCTTCTTTTCACCTTATTGAGTTTCCTATATTTTCGACGAAAGATGAGTCATATAGAGTGTGGCCATGGTAGCTGCATTCCCGGGGATTGATTTCTCTTCTGGTTTTGCCAGGAATCTACTCAGATTGTTTTAACTAAAGGGGATGGGGATGCTTCATTTGCCAATAAGCAAGACAATCTCCGGAAACAGTTTTCCATTTCCACGGTACATAAAAAGTAATAATGCAATGGTTAATACTTTTTTATCATTGGCCTATAGTAGCATAAGCGGTTTGGAACATTTGACCGGCAGCTTGGAAGGCTTAGAACAACGTTTGGAAGGGCTAGCAGTGCGAAGTCAAGCCACACTGGGCCTGGTCTATAAATAGGTGGGTAAAATGCTAGCTCCGTTATTCACATTATTTAGAGGAAGCATGGTTTATGCGTTGGGCTACATATCCAAGTGTGGCTAAAGACACCTGATGGTCCAGTGGTTTTCTTAGAGATATCCTTGATAATTAGGATTATTAGGTAAAGTGTGGTGCCGCCACACCTATCTAGAATAAGTGCTGGATTCCGTCTTGCACAGTATGAGAAAGCTGGTAGCCAAGACTTATTATGGTGATGGTAGATATTGAGGCAGGCAGAGATGTTATTATCAAGGATGTGTAACTGTTTTATACTATTATTCGTCGTTTTTGTATCCACCTAGAAAAAGTTCATGTGCCCCACTCTGTATGATACTCCGTCGGCGAAAGTTTGGCGTAGTCTACCCACAAGCAAATTTCTGGCAGCCGCCATCCATTTGCTAACCAATTCCAATGTTGCTTAAGTTTGGACGTTACATGGGCGGAGAGAGCACACACTTTTATCATCAAATAGCAATATATAATGTTCCATTGTGACGTGTCTACTGTAGCTATATGCATGCAGTCGAACAAAAATCTATATTTTTTCCATTAATTTTTGCATCAGGGTGTGACACATCAGTCAACTGTTTACATTCTGAATTATTTACATTGACAGGTGAATGTTTGTGCATCCATCGTACAGAATATTGTTGGAGAGACCACGTGGAGGGGATGGATTTAGCGGGTGAAGCTTATGACGATGAGTTAAAAACGGAATTAAATGAAGAAACAACTGGTCGCTATCACAGCGCCCCTATCTTCGCGATGATAGTGATGATGATGACTCGTTGCGTAGGCGAGTAAGTAGAACCTGCAGTTAGTGGAGTTTAGAAGAGGACTTCCAGTGGTTTAGCTTAGCTGTACAATGTGTACTTGAGGAGTAGCTAGTACATGGTATGATACTGTACAGTGTAAGTGAGTTAACCCTATTTAACTGCAGAATTTTTTTATTATTATTGTAACCTCACATCGTATTAATCCTAATTTTCTGCATGAGACAAACTTAATTAGTGTAACGTATCCGGAAACTCTTGCTGTGGTATGATAGCCACTAAAGCAATCAATAATATGTTGCCTCTCATAATATTGACGATAATGGCTTTCACCGGACAAAGATTCCTCTTGTAATCACTAATGAGTAATGTTTTTAGTGTTTGCACTTCTCACGACTTCTTTTGACTTATAACCATCTGTTATGAGCATGAGCGTGCGACCACGAGCATAGCTTGTGACAATGTGATTGCAATTCAGAGAGTATAGCGCGCGAAACATACTACAACGTAGTGAAATATTTTGTCCTTTGTCGTTTTATATCTGTACATGAACATGACTAACACAACTCTAACGGTTGGCTGTTTCTAAATTTGAAAGATTGCGGTACTTTAAAAGCAAGCCCTCCCAAACTGTAGAAATTCCACTTGGCAGTATGCCCTAATAATAATTTATTTCAATCGTTCTTGAAATGCAATAGAAATTTTCGTGATCGGAAAACGAAATGCTTGGAATTAGATGTGCAACTTATGAAGGGCTCATCTTCCGTTCTTAACCATTAAAGAGACCCAAGAAAAATCGAATGTTGTAAAAATAAGATTGTTCACCAGTGACAGACGTATTGCTAAATTGTACTAAGAGATATATCATCAAAATTTGCACTCTTAAGTTTATGATCTAAAAATTATTACCTATAGTAATTACTGCATCTCGAGAACAACTATGTTTCAAACAAAAAGAATCTACAGCTTTTTAAAAAAAATATTTTGGTATTTATCAGGTTCTTCTATAATTACCCTTAGGCCCATAGGCATATGATACATTCAGCGGATAACGTACAAGCATATCTGTCACGCCATCTGTTCCCCGAGTCTACAAATTAAATTTATTAATCAATAATTAATCAAATGTGCTATCATAGGCTGTTGTTGCTTTTTTGGGAACATATAACATATGATATATGAAACAAAGAGACCAGTTTACTATGGATGGGTTTATAAGAGCTAAACGACGTGCTTAGACTGGACATCGGTGGTTCCTTTTTTATTTCTGCTTTTCTTTTACAATTTCGTTTGGCCCAACACAAACAAAAGACTAGCAATCATTCATACTGCTCAGCTAACTGAAGTGACTTTGTACTAAACCTCTACCTTTCTTACCAAAACATTTTTGCCACAGTACTTCAAAAATCGTCCAATTACAACTGCGAGCTTGGTTGGCAGAGTGGCAATCCCCGAAGTACGATAAAAATATATATGCCGCTTTACCCACTGTGCTGTAAAACTTACCCAATTTGAAACGGCCTGGCGTTGTAACAAAATATAAAACTACATTTTTGTTCAATTGGACAATATTAATTATTCATGTACATGTTTGAGATATACTTAGAAGAGTTTAGACGCAGTTGAAAAATTTAGACGTACTTTTACCTGGTTTACTAGGCGGCGATAGTCACCATCCACCTACAAACCGGAACTAATTATGCCTAAATTACAAAAAGGAAATCGCTCCTGAGCTAAACCGTAAGACTATGCATTGATGTAAGGGCACGTTGTGCTATAATCTAGTGATTTCACAAAAGAAGCCAAGCCGCTGGAAGTTAAATTATCTTAGCGCAGATTGCAATCAATACTTTTCAGCTTCGTCGCGTTTTAGTATAACCCCTGAGTGAATCACGCTATTATGACTAATGCAGAACTAGAGGAATTTGAAGACTTACTAATTATTAATCAATCTCCGAGATTTCAGATTGGACCTATATCTACATGCTATATCTAAGATTCGTTTAAAACAACATCCCAAATTAAACTGTAACAAATTTAACAAATGTAGTCTATTAAAGAGACGAAAGCAATATTGATCAAAGGAGAGTGTGAAAAATTTTTATACTGAGATTCGAACCCAAGATCTTCTGCCTTCCTGGCAGCGAAAACTATGACTAAGAGACTAACTAAGTTTGCAAGCAACGACAATTCAATTAGATCGGCCATGTTGTTTACTAATCTACTGTCGACTTTTTTTATTAATATCAACAGCTTTAATTTTGTATTTGATTAGAATCGAATTAGACTTCTGGGGCTACTGGTTTTAACCGTGGTTACGATGTCATATTAAGATGTGTTTTTCCAATGTACTAAAGAAATGTTGATATCATCGTGATTTTACTGTAACTGGCGCGGAAGATAACTGATAAAACGCGCTTCAGTCAAGATTTGAACCTCAGACCTTCTCGTAAGGCAGACACTTTACCAAGTTAACCGCCAAGAAAGACCAGTATTGCATTTAGATAAGCTATAGAATGCCCGCTTGATAAACAGGAACTTCCGGGTGAAGTTCAGGGTTGAGAAACGTTTTCATTGTTTTCTTTCGATAAAACCACTAAAGTTTAAGAAATTACTATCCTTTAACTTAGTAACCACCCTAAAATCGAGCGATATTAATGGATTAACTTCGTATGTACTTTACTGCGTGCCAACTTCAATGGAATTTTCTTACTTGGCTTTGTTTACTCCAAGGGTTTTTCGCCACACCATTGTGTACTCTGCCAGGGTATTTAATGCTTAACAGTTTTCTGTAGAGTCTACTGAAAGTATCCTTTTCCTCCGCTGTTTACCCTTTATTGTCTATAACGCAGCCTTGTATACATATATAGGTTCAACTAAAATTAGAGGAATCCGAATTTTTGCTTTCAAGAGAATTGGATTTGGCGTGCACTACCATTGCCTCAAGAATCTCCTCTTCATATTTCATTCATATTGTGGCACGACCAGAATCTAGCTCATTTTGTTAAGATGAGACATAGGCCCGCATGTTCGGCTGAGTGCACATTTATCTAAACAGTGAAGCACACAAAAATGCTTAGAACCAGTCACCCATTCATTACATAGCCAGGTTCAGTGCTGCTTAATTTTCGTAGGTAATCCCACACTGCGACATGTGGTGTTTATTATGCATACAGATATTAATGCTATAGTATTCTACTGATAGTGACTAAGAGTACTCTGCCATTAGTGTCATTCATTTAATACTGTCTTCTGAGAAGAGTAGCAGCTGACTCGTTAACCTTTGTTTTTTTCGACACCCTTTCCGTTATTATACACTTGTATTTTGCGTTGTTACGTAACGTGAGTTGATTTTGAAATATAACTTAATAATCTAATCTAATCTATAACCTTGGTAAACATTTATCAAAGAATTGTCACTTACTCTTTTTTGCAGCTATTATAGCAAATAATAGAAAAAACTGACTTACTTGCTATGGATAATAAATGATTTGTAAATAACGTCAGATATAAACACAGACAGAGCATGATAGTAAACGTCTGCTAAGAACGCAGGCCCTTGTAACTGTGTAGTGTGTGTCTACGAAGCCGAGATTCAGTTTATTGACTTTATTCCGTTCTACTAGTTGCATTAACTCGCCGATAGATGTCGCAAGCACGCTGGACTGAGTCCGAGAACAGATTAGCAGTCTATAAGGTTGGGATAGAAAGCACTTAGATTCTGGACTACTTGTACAGATTAAATGTATCTATAATAATATGTATTAAAAGCTGTAAATGCAATTATGAGAAAAAGTGCTGCAAATAGGCCTATATGAGATTATTAGTAAAGTCACTTTATTTTCATCTTTTGCTCTAGTCTTTTTTTTGGTAATGCACCATAAGCAATTTCATTGTTACCATGAAGTTATACCAACAGTTACTAATAATTTGCCCTTCAGGGTTTTACAGGGTTTAATATTGTTATGATAACCCGTTGTCTACTTGCTAAACAATTGTAAATTTCTGTGCTCTTTGGAAGAAGTGTTTTATGTATTCAATTATTGTTTTGCACTTAAGTAAAGTATGTTTTAGTTCATTTTCACATATTTCTGCTAATGACAATGTTATACGAGTGGTGTTTCTGTAGAACATCGTGCACAGTTTTTTCAGTGAAGTTTTTTTTACCAGTTTTTCTTGATTAAGTATGCATGCATACTGTAGCGGATAGCCCTATAGGCTGAAGCCTAAGGCCCGGGATCAAAAGGGGCCCGGCAAAATAAAACGAAAAGAAATTTTTTTTTGTAAAAAAAAAATAAATTGACAAAAGAGCATGGGGCCCGCCAAAATAAAAATATAAGAATAAGTACTAATAAGAATACTTACTAATAAGTATAAGAAATTAGTAAGAAACTAAAGTTACTTTCAGAGTTTCTGATTGGCTTATTTTAGTTGACATCTAACACAGAAACTCACCAAGCTGTAATCGTGTTTATATAGTCCTAGTCCACAACTCAAGGATCAAGAAGATATAATTTTTATCACAATCGGTGGGCAAAAACTCACAAAATTAAACAAACTTATAAACGACGAGAGCTCCACAAAAACACGTCAGCTCAGCAGTGTAGCAACATTTAAAAGGCCCGTTCCAAGCTCAAGCCTAAGGCCCATAAAATCATAATCCGCCGCTGCATGCATAAGTAGTTAAATTGGTACCTTCTGGACTTTGTGGAATCTGGAAGACATTTCAGCAGTAAACATTCTAAATAATAGCATCTTTCTACACCAGTAGAAAGTTGGAAATGGTGAAGAAATGCCTGAATGGGCTTAAGTGCACTTATTGGCTCAAGCCAAGCCACACTCATTCTGACCAGTAAGTGGATGGATGGATAATCCGAGTACAACAGTTTTTTTGGTGTGTGTGTGTGTGTGTGTGTGTGTACACACAAATGTATGCTAACACAGAAGGATTTACAAGTAGGCAATTTCAATTAGATACAAATATTTTATTGTTCATAGAGAGCAAAATTACGTCGTGAATTAAACTGTTTAAAAGCCCAGCAATTATGATTATTATAGAAAAAAGTACAATAATTCACTACACCGAAAACTTATTATTATTATTAGTTGCCGACAGCCTAATGTCAAACAATCGGTAACAACAATTATTATTCTAATAAAGTATACAACGAAATAGTAGAAGACTCTTATTAAATATCACTTTACTTGGTACGCCAGCAGTGCACCAGTGAGTTACACAGCATAAAACGAATAGGCCTTGTAAGACTTTACATAAAGTAAATAATTGATATACATATAATGTTATATATTACATAAAAATGTTACTACATTTGACAATGACACTCGACTCTGACTTATCGAATTCGAAAATATGACAATCCTTTATATATACAGTGTAAACTGGTTAGAGCTAAGCTATGTTGTAGTAATTTTAAATAGGTGCCTACGCCTACAAACCTAATAAAATGATTATTCCATTTAGTTTTCTGATAGAGCAACACAGCAAGAGAATCAGGAGTACACAAGAATGGCATGTTAAAGAAAAAGTACAGTTACCTACTGCATTTATAATACCTGCCTTTGCAAGGCAGTGTGTGTATAACTAGAAGTAGGGTGAAATTTTAAATAGTAAAAATGCATTTTGAAATCTAAATTCAATTTTCGTAGTATATTTTACAGATTGAAACTAAAATGCTTCAGTTTCATACTGAGAACCCAATTTACAAAGTAACTTTTTTCCTAAATCATCTATGATGAATGTAATACTAATCAACACACGAGAAAATACCCAATAAAAATAAAAAACTTTCATTACTTGAATGCGTAATAATAAAATTCATAACTTCCTGTCACATTTCCTTATACAAAATCCCAGTTGTTTTTCTTCAAATGGTTATGGCTTCAAGAGAAATCGTATTTTGTAAAAAAAACTGTAACTTGAGGGTGGGTACATAACTCACATATGTATTATCGTTTGCAATGACAATTCATTCACGAACAAAACAAAGTAAACAACACTAGTATGCATAACAAACAATAGCAGGATATCTAAGTACAGCATCAGTCACTTTAGCATAATCAATAATTATAATTATCACCAATAAGTTTTGATTTTATGTGCAATGATGAACAGGAAGTCGGGGAAACAAAATGACTGTCAGTTATTCATGAAGATTTCAAATGATAGGAATTTGTTCCTGGATAAGCAAAACTAAAACGCTAAATGTATGAAAATGGTTTTTAATAAAAAAATGAAAGACGGGCTTTGTTCAAAATTCACTGGTCAGATGTCTCATAAGTTTCATCATTAAACAGATGTGTTGGTGTAAAGTATCCAAAGAAAATATTTTACACTGAAGAAGCACACATGCCTGACACGCTGTGGTAAAAGTGCTAACTGTTTTCCCTACCCAACACAGTAATTTTGTTTGTTATGGATTTCATTGAAATATATCACGTGATTTTATATCTATCACATATCTTATAGGGAATCAGATAGTGTTATAGTGTATTGAATAATTTTTATTACATTTGAAATAATTCAAATATGTAATAAGAATTTCTTTTTACTTCTAACAACCAATTTTCGTGGACCTTGACAAATAAACACCAAGCCTAGAATTAATTTGGGTCTACAATAATCACGATCATTGAGCGGTGAAAATTACATATGGATGAATAATAATTAAAGTTAGTTAATTAAACTAATTAATTAACTGATAAATATAATTCATTGTCTTTCTCACGTTGTGTTTTGATATTCTACCTGGTTTCTATATGAAGTGGGTTAATATCTTGAAGATAATATAATTTATAATTTAAGATTTTTCTGTCAACAAACCAGATGTATAGGTAACGAATCATTCCGTTTAAAATCAACTTCACGAAACTGATATGACTGTTTTGCAAATTTGTGGTATGATGAATTTTGAAGTACGATCAGTGGCGATGCTGATAGGAGAGCATGGAGAGCTACCCCTCTCGCGAGCAGGTTTTTCAAATCAGTGGCGATGCTGATAGGAGAGCATGGAGAGCTACCCCTCTCCCAAGCAAGTTTTTCAAATCAGTGGCGATGCTGATAGGAGAACAAGGGGAGCAACCACTCTCCCGAGCAGGTTTTTCAAATCAGTGATGATGCTGATAGGAGAGCATGGAGAGCTACCCCTCTCCCAAGAAAGTTTTTCAAATCAGTGGCGATGCTGATAGGAGAACAAGGGGAGCAACCACTCTCCCGAGCAGGTGTCAAAATTGGCGCCTTTTCAAAAGTGCCAAAATTCATTCATTTTGTTTTTGTTTTACGTTCAAAATTAAAAGAACTAAATATCATGTTTTGATTATATTTTGAGACTTATGAACTTACTGTAAAATTTTTTACTGTTTTAATTTGAAATACGAAATAACCATTATAAGATTATGTACTTCCTTTAAAGTTGTATCTTCTTCATTTGAATTTAAACATAAAATTAAAAGGTACAATCAATGCATTAAAATTTGTTTTGGCAAGTGTCCCAGCTCCTTTTTTATGTGCTCGCTCCCCCTAGCTATAGAACCTGGCTACACCCCTATATACGATGCAGCTATACCAGAGAGTGGCAAGTCGAACAATGTCGATCTTATCATTACTATTTAACGTTACGAAACTACAGGATTTGTAACATACTAATTAATATATTCATATTGCCTAATGAGAAAAACATCCAAAATAATATACTTTATATTATATACATGAAGGAAAAACACCTTGGTTAACGTAGTCCATAATACTGAATGAACTAACATAATATGGCAAGGAACAAAACTGCTATAAAATAATTTTTGATTTTTTTGCACTATGTTTTAATTTACTGTCCTTATGATTTCAAAAAAAATTTATGAAACTGCTAAAACTTTGGAAAAAAATGCAAAACCTTTTCAGTAAGCATTAAATCTGTACTGTAGGCTTTTTTCATGAATGACAAAAAATATTAGTAAAGCTGCAGTAATACTGCACCACAAAGCAATCACGCAGAAAAATATTAAAAATCCGAATGTGTCTTTCTCATGAGTTATTAAGCAAGTATTTAAACAGATACCAGTTTTTTACATACATGGTGACATCGCAGTGTATTGAATGCACAAACAATACGTGCTAAGTGAAGTTTCAGGCACAAAGTATTAAACAAGAAAATGAGATTGTTATTATTCTGCCAAAAATGCAAAGATCTGTACACTAATTATGAATTACAATTGCCATTTAACTGTTTAAAAATGATTCAAAAGTGCAGAAGCAGAAAAACAAACAGGAACAAACATAGTCTTGATAAAGAAAAAATTCTTCTAATGCAAAATTGAGCAGTTTGCTCATTTTATTTATAGAGAATAAAATGCAATCTTGTTTGTTTACAGGTACAGTTTAGAAAATGTGTATTTGAGTATCATCGTGAAACTTGTATCGAGTAATCAATGACCAGTTATCTCAGTTATTTGTGTATTAGAATAAAAACTGACTGATTGTTTATTATTTTTCCAATGCAACTAAAAGAAAGCCATTAATGAAAGTTAAAAATTTCATGCGTCTCTTTCCCTTTCTGACTGAATATTAAAAATCTTATTTTTTATTTGTGATAATACTCTGCAGGCTAAAATGAACATGGTAGCATTTGTTGAGGTCGCGTTTATTGTCAATCATTATAGAATTTTAATGTTCTAACAAAAAATATGTCACAATAACCTGTCTGCTTTATTCATAGTTATATGATAATGACAGTCGCAAACTTAGGATCATCCAGAAAAAACATTCCCTGAAACTAGGTTGTAGCTCTTCACTCTGGTAGCGGCATTGGTAAAAGAGACATTGCTCATTGCGAGCACAGTGTGTAGGAAAAGTGTTCTAAATATCCTCACCTAGCTTGGTGAAGTTCCTTGAAGTAAATTTACATTTTTTTGAAAAGAAGAATAACCAGGCTACACACTGATATGATTTTCTTTTAGAAATGATACCTCTACCAAGATCCAGACTAGGAGTTAGTTTAGGGGAATGTTTTTTCTGGACAATCCTACACTGTGTCCTACTAGTGCTGTCTGACGTCAATAAATCACGCAAAGAGGAAATGACATCACGATGAACGGAAAAAGTCTTGCTCAGAAGACGACGGCACGACTAGCAAATCAACGTCCGGTTTTTGAGTGCTGAATAAGCCACTGTAATGTTATATCTAAAAATAGAGAGCAGATTTGCATAAATTCTGACAGGTTGAGCTGCATGAGTGAAACATGGTTTCAATATTGAACTATCTTTTTTTATGACTACTTTATGACTTTTTATCTTAGATAACTACTTCTTTTTTATCTAAACACATATTTATCATCATAACCTTTGATATTTATCATTATAACCTTTGATATTTATCATCATAACCTTTGGTATTTATCATCACAATCTTTGATATTTATCATCATAACCTTTGGTATTTATCATCATAACCTTTGATATTTATCATCATAACCTTAGATATTTATCATCGTAACCTTTGATATTTATCATCATAACCTTTGATATTTATCATCATAACCTTTGATATTTATCATCATAACCTTAGATATTTATCATCATAACCTTTGATATTTATCATCATAACCTTTGATATTTATCATAACCTTTGGTATACAATTGTACATAACTGATTATTAACACCTTATCCTATAATGCAAAAAAATGCATGTTACAAAACATGATGCGTGTTAGTAATGAACTAAATGATGATGTCAAATTAGTAGTACTACATACTATCCATGAAAAGTAACATGTAGATTTTATATAGTCTTGGATAGTTTGAAACAACATTACATTATGGTCGTGTTTTAGTTGAGAAGATCCGAAAGTAAATGACGAAATTTTCAGTTGACGACGATTTCAGATTTTATTTCGAACACGTAGTTCATACAGTTATCTCACAAACTTTTCTTTTTCTTGTCCAAAGCTACAAAACTGATAAAGTATCACCGGCTGTATATTTTCCACCAAAGAAACAGATTATTGGCCCTGGCAAAGCTTTTTCAGCTATAGAATTAAAGATGGTAGTATGCATTACTGTTTTCACCTTGGCAAACATACAAATATAAAACAATACCAGCAAACATAATTGGCACTTCATTAACGGGTACTAAAAAGTGCCTAGGCAGTTACTAGTGCAACAAAATTAAAAATTGAAGGATTTCACAGAAATTTGGAAAAAATGGGTGATTTAAAGTAAAAAAAACAAAAAAATTCCACTAATCATAGTCGTAATTAATTAATGGTTTCAAGTAATTTCATTTATACTCACCTATATTTTCTTTTTCCTTACAGGATATTGAATAACAGCAGATCTCTCTATCCTGTATGGCTGCAAGATTCCTGGAAAAATGTAAAATAAATTAATACAACGTTTAGTTAACCTCACCTCTTTGCGTAGGACTCACAGAAATTATTAAAGAAGACACCTGTTGTAGTACGGTCATGCTTCCGTTGTCAAATATCTCCATACTCGTACAAATCGGTTTTCGACCAGAAAATTCGAGCTGAAATTGTCTCCGCTCTCGACCAACCGCCAAACACGTGATGAACGCATCCGCGGCAAGCCGAGTAGAGCCAAGCGTAACCAACCACGCATGAGAGGAGTCACCTAACATCGCTAAGTGCTTTCTATGCTTATTTTTCTCCGCTTTTTTATGCAGGAATAATTGTTTTTCTTTCTAAGTAATTCTTTTATGTTTTTCTTATCAATTATATCATATCTACTGTTTGAATAAACATTTTTGCATTATTATATTTCGTTTTAGTAATACTTTACAATTCATTTGGTGCTTGAGAACGGATTATTTCTTATGGGAATAAATTATTTGCTACTCAACCAAATCGGTTTTCAAACATTTTTTAGGAACGAATTATAGTCAAAAACAGTGGTACTAATGTATAACAATTATTGCTTACTTTTCTTGGTTTTCAAAGATAAATGATACTTAAAATCATTTCTTGTGCTAATGTGCAGAATTGTATATCTAAGAAACGATGCAGTTTTGTCTACTGAGTAGTACTCTGTCTACACAAAGTTTATCCCATATCTAGATTTACCTACAAATGATTATCATATTATGATAAAGCTATAACTCTGGAGAAGCAGTAACGGTAAATTTCAACCACAAACGTCATACGTACATTCGTTCTATTAATTCCTTCTCATCAAGAGCATTTGGCAGATCTCGTTTGTTACCTAATACTAATATAGGAATGGCTTGCAGTTGGGGTTTATCAAGCAGATTATGTAACTCGTTTCTAGATGCTTCGATTTTCTCGTGATCTGCGGCATCAACCATGTACCTGTGGAAAACAACAAACCTGGTGAAATAGAACCAGAACTGGTTATGGCCAACTGGCACAGGTTTAACTATAGTTTCGATGATATACTAAGTTACCTACAGTCCTACACGTGTGATATCCAGAGTTAGTTTGACGCCCTAGGCAAAAGTATTCTTAGCGCCCCTTCCTCAATGGTCAAACCCTTCGCCCATGGTCCCCACAATGTTCCCAATATTGAATTATTCTTGTATAATATTACAATAGTGTATTGATACCTGTGTGTTAATCTTATGTGCATGCATCATAGTGTACTAATTAAGTGTAGCCAATTACCTATATAGCGTGTGCTGATTGAATTTGAAATTGAATTTATGACTGCTTGAATATGTAATTGGATTTTCATGACCCTATTCTATTCTATATGATTTGTGCTAATATAATAGTGTACTAATTACATACTACCTATCTACAGTTTGTGCTAAATGAATTTGTTAAACAAATGCTATTGTAAGAATTTTTTATTAAGAGAAGGGTCGTTCTGTCAGCACTTAAGCAGAAACTGAGGGCAAAAGCAGGAAAATGTGTCAGTAATGTCTGCGGGTAGTGACATAATCTTGGGAAACCAATTAGTTCCAGAATTTGGCACCCTCAAAATTTGGGGCATCAGGCAACTGCCCAGTATGCCTAGTGATAGGGTAATCACCAGCACACATTATTATTGGCAATCCATTCCGAGAATGACGACTATAACTGACGAACGTCAAGACCAGCTTGGTATCCATCAAGCATGAATGACATTCAACTTGAACTGTTACACTTGACGTCCACACGATCCTTCAACACTGACAAACTTGACATTGACAGTGTGTAGAATGACCGTGTAGGTAGGTGGCCTGTTAGAAGAACAAATTATCTTACAACAATATGATGCAATTTAAATGTCAATTTCATTTTTGGAAAGAACTGCAGCAGACAATTTTATTGCATTATCATAAAGAAAGCCAAAAGTTCATAGCTTGTAAAAGTCAAACCATAAAAACTATTTCTTACATTTAAAGGAAGACAGGATGATTTTTCATATCCTACCCCATTTTGAAGTCTGACAAAAAGTATAAATTTTAACGCAATTAACGGGGAGCAAGCCTAACTAGCCTTTTTGATGACATCAGAAACTAACATGATTTTCAACAGTAAAAACTGAAGTACTGTAAGATATTCAGTGTGTTGTACTAAAACTAAGCAAGTTTTAAGATAAAATTTCAAATTTACCGCTGTGCCCACACATGAGCTGTCGAATGTGTGTGGTTTGTCACAAAATAACATATTTGAACTGAGAGGTACAGCACCTGTTTTTTGTGTATTGCATTTTTGAAATGCAGTCATTAGTGCTTGTCTAACTAGCGAATGGTGAAATGTATGTCATAGCGAGGAACTAGTGGCGTGAATTGCAAAATTATGTTTGCGTGGCAATAATTCTTTCACATTGGATCTGGTTTTGCTTTAAGCTCGGCTACACACTGTGCAGGAAAAAGCAAAAAATAGAAAAACTACAAAACAATATTAATGTTACAGTTAACGTTACAATATTACATTTTCTTACACAATAGCATTAACTCCCCTACAGTATCTTTCCCACATACTCCTGAATCTCGGCTGACCTCCAATGTCCCATAACTGTAACAAAAGAAAAGAACAACAAGGTGAATTAAACTGAGTTATGTAACTTATATCAAAGTAGAATCTTGCAAGATACTTGTAATTCACAATAACTTAGCCATGGTGACTCAGAGATACAAATATAATTATGTTAACTTTCTACCACCTTTGGTTAGATACACATGGTTAGCGTTGGTGGCCCGTTACGTAAAACACTTGCTTAATTTATGTAACCCATGACACAAAGTTAAGAATACAAGTTTTTCATTATTGGACAAGTCTCTTGATAAGAAACACATACATCTAACCAACAATGTAGTTTGCCCCGTGATCTATGATCAAATATGAGGTTACAAAATTCCGTAAAATGTCTGGATATGTCAGTCACTGGCTATATAAAGGGTTTTTCTGGGTATTTTATATGAATAGCTGAAATCTGCGTTATACTTAGAAATATATTGTGAGCTTGAACTTATTACACGTTAAATTTCCGACATAAAATACACAATATTGACAACATGGCTTGGAGCACATATGTTAAATATTTTACAATAATAAATCGCATATTAATCGGGTTATTCAAAAACTTACGAAGCCTAATTCTACAAAATTCAATGCAAGAAATTTTGTCATTCAAAACTCATTACAACTGTTATTATATGCAGTTACATGCTTACTAAACTATAGAACAATACCTTTATAGTAACATTTCCTTTAGTAATTTTCCTCATGTTGAAGCCAACTGTTGGAATCATGTCCTCGCTAAATTGCCCAGACTGAAATAGCAGATAAAACTGTTAGGCAATGAGCACTTGCACTAAACATTAGTCATTATAAATAATGTTTGTATATTGTACCAACTACAAAAAAATTGAACTGTTATTTCCTTAGCGATTAACACCTGCTTTTTGTCGCAGACCTACTAGTATTGTCACTAATAAGCTGATTAATCTCTTAGTAATATGCACATTACCTAATATAATTCAGTAATATCGACCCAAAACACTCAAGCCGCATTAGTATTTAATGTATAAAAAATTTGAGAGTTGTGTGTTACTGGGCAGCAATGTACGTTTATGTAAATGTAAAGTTTCGCTTCAAACTATTCGGTTAACAGGTACTCTGCCTAACATTTCCACTTGTGTGAATAATTTTTTTTGCATAATTGGACAAGTAATCATTCATCATTTTACTATTTTTACACATCACTAAGCAATATTTTACACAACGCAATTCCACGCTAAGACAAGGGAATAGCTGAGTGGTCACAATGTGTGCTTTGCAATTTGTCATAACAGCCATGATCATGCGAAGATTTGGACAGCATTTGCATAGCTGGGGTAATTTAGTCTGATAACCTTAAGTTACTAGTTATTAGCTACTTAACAGCCTTATCATTAAAACCCAACTGCTGATTTAAGTAATTATTTTTGTTGTCACAATACTAGTGATATTTAGCAGATCTGTAACATCAGCAGTTCACTTTATTAGTGAAGCCGCCATTGAAACATTTAATTCTGTTCAGCTACTGACAGAAAGCAAGAAACGAGTAGGTCCTAAAAAACTTTCCATTGCACATCCAACGCATAATCTGTCAAAAGTACACGGAAGAAAGTTTGAAGAACGATATAATATGCCATTATAATTTCCACATCGTATACGTAGGACCAAAACCTTGCAATTTTTAAATTAATCTTTTGTGTGTGTCCTAGATTAAAGCCTCTTGTGTTTTTAAAATATGTATAAATTATAGACCAGGACAACCCGATTTATCTACTCTTGTTCTACGCTTGTGTTATTATCGACAAGGCATTTAAGAGTTAATTGTAGCATACTACAAGGCATACGGCATGTACCTCTATATTACTGAGATACAATAAGAATCAGTAATAAAAGGATAAAATGGTTTAATGATGGAATAAAATTGAAAAGAGGGAAACAACATCCCTATTCTTCTATTCTATTCTAATGTTCTGCAATGTAAAGTGGAAAAATGTGATGTCAGCAAAAAAGCTGTGGCAGAATTATAAAAACACAATCGTCATTGTTTCGGTGCTGCTACATTCTAAGAAAACATGGCACGTCCCACCTGTTGATGCCACGCATTCCTGTCTGCTGTCACCACCCACGGTGCACGTCACACCTGTTGATGCCACGCATTCCTGTCCGCTATCACCACCCACGATGCACGTCCCACCTGTTGATGCCACGCATTCCTGTCTGCTGTCACCACCCACGATGCACGTCACACCTGTTGATGCCACGCATTCCTGTCCGCTATCACCACCCACGATGCACGTCCCACCTGTTGATGCCACGCATTCCTGTCTGCTGTCACCACCCACGATGCACGTCACACCTGTTGATGCCACGCATTCCTGTCCGCTATCACCACCCACGATGCACGTCACACCTGTTGATGCCACGCATTCCTGTCCGCTGTCACCACCCACGATGCACATCACACCTGTTGATGCCACGCATTCCTGTCCGCTGTCACCACCCACAATGCATCATCCCTCAAATTTAGAGTTGTATTTGATAAATCCTTTTTGCTTTATAACTATATATGTCAGTTGCTAACCTCCTTTAGGTTTTTTTGTCTTTTCAAGAGTTTTACATAATGCTATTGGAAGAGGGGTCTCTTTAGGTAATCCTAGTGCATACCCAATGCATTGCAGTCTATTTATTAATATTTGTTTAGTTCAAGGATTATTCTTGATCACATTACACAGATCATCATTGGATTTTCTGTCAGGCCATTTTATATCGAGTAGCTTCCTATAGAGATTTTGAAAAGGGTCAATTTCCTTCTGCTTTATTTTTTCAATAGCTTAGCATTGTACAAAAACACACTTTCAACTTAAGTTGAAAGGAGCCAGAGTTTGGTTTCAAAAGAAAGTCTATTGTTTTCAAAAGTTGTGAGAACTGAATAAGCAGAGAATGCTTCACTGTCTAACGAGGTACCAAAGTTTTTTACATGTTTTCCATGAATCATTACCTCCTCTACGAATATATTCTTTGGTATTTGTATAGTTGACTTTAAGATTATATTTTTCTAAATGCTGGCTGATCGTACATATTAGTTGTAATATATGCAATATTGTTTGTATATTGCATGGAGATTAAAGATGAAGGTTGTGCTGAGTAAATGTGAAATTGAATTTATGACTGTTTGAATATGTAATTGGATTTAATACAATATGTAATAAAGATGAAGGTTTTCCGAATGTAGCATAATTATGTTCTAACAGTGCATCTGGTCTGAAGGTTTCTGGAATAAGATATGTGCAGGTAAGGTTCTTTATTTCTTCACAAGGTATATAGTTATCGTCTGTCATAGCTAGAGCAAGGTAAAAAGTGAAAAGGATGGGACTTAAGCAGTCCCCTTGAGGTGCTCCTATGTTAGAACAGAATCACATGCTCATCCATCCTTCATACTAGACTTGGATAGTAAGATTTTGTAGGAATATGCTAATAAAGAGCAACTCATCTTCTTCTAAAACTTTTGATAATTTGTTAAGTAGGTTACTTCTTTTAACCATGTCAAAAGCTTTTGAAATATCCAGAAGAAGTAAGTGTACAAAGTAGTAAACGGATGAAATGTTTTTCCACCAATAGTTTACAAGTGTGAATAAGTTTGGAAGTATTATGACCAGGTTGGCAAGCTGCTTGAATGTTAGGTATGCATAAGTGAAATTTAGGGAAAATTCGATTGAGCAAACAAATAGTTGTGACCTTTCTAATTAATGTCAATAATACCAGCAGCCGTAGATTTTCACAATAGATAGATAATTCTATCTTGTTTATTGCTATCAAGAGCCTCTCTGGGTTTTCCAGGTTTATGTAAAGGAATCAAGATGCCTTTCATAATGTCATTAGGAAAGATCGCAGTTTCTGCTACCCTATTTAAAATGCCAGCAATGGTGTTGTAATTTTTTTTCCACATTTTACCAGCTCAGCATTGAGTTCATCTATCCCGGGGTTTTTGTTGTTTTTTAGTGACTTTACTGTTCTTTGTATTTCATTTCCTGCGAAAGAGTTATGCATCGCTTTGCATTCAGCTTGTACTAAAGGTGTTCATTGTTATCATAACCGCAATATCACATTCTTATTCTAAAAAGAAATCGTACCGCTATAACATTAACGAATGTAGTCTTTCCTGAATACTGCAGTCCAACTAATGTTAGTTCCATTTCTTCTTTCCAAAACAAACTCTTTATCCAGTCTAGTAACCGATTTAATAATGACAACATTTTGACGTATATTAAATTTAATTCTTAGTATACAAAATTTCTACGTTTCGCGACTCACACAGTATAGTTTTATACTTCCGGTAAATGGTGCACCGCGCATGCGTATTAAGAGTTCCGGAACGAAGTCACGCGGAACATCCGGTGAGCGTCGCTAAGCGACCTGCACGACCAGAACTGGAAGCAGAAGATCTCCGTGATTAGTCGTGTAAATTTTTTAATAAAATGCTGAAGAGCCATTAATTGGCATAGCAGTGCATACTTTTTGCTGGATTACTCCGTGTTCACTTTTCTTGAAGGCAGATTTCCAACAGTTCTTTTATCTCAGATTTCTGCCTGTCCAGGGCCAAATGGAATATGATGACGACAAAAGTGGATTTTTTACTTAAAACTGTTAAAGTTGTTTTCTTATATACTTCAGTGACATAGTGCACTGTGAATACCGTATCGTAGATTTCGAGCAAAATGGTTTTCAGAAATTTAATTTTTAGAGAATAAAGTTTGTTTTTTCAGATCTAAGAAAAGCTTAGTTCTGTTTGGCTAGTGGAAGCTATTAGTATTACGAAGTTAGTGGCCAATTTATAGCTATGCGAACGTAAGGAAATAACATGAATAGTTAAAATACTAATAGAACACTAAAATACTGATTGTTTTTAGTTGCTGGCTATCTTTTAAGAGACAAGCTTGGGTAGGTACTAATATGAATACTGCAATATTACTTTCCAAAACTCTTATTTAACTAAGATCTATTTTGATCAATGAAAGCAAATTTTAAGCATTTTTACAAAGTGGCGCAAAAATACAGAAAATTGTAACCTAGTGTCGATCTATTTAAAACTTATAGATAGTGACAGGTGGGAGTTTGACTTTGGTCTCTGATTCAGTTGAACGTTATGAACTGGGTGGGTGGTGCAAGAGCAAGAGTTAAAGCCAAGGCACAAGTGAAGTTCAAACACAATGGAAATCTGGTAATTATTATTATTTATTTTATTTCAGACATTTAAAGTTTGTGAAATGAGAACTAAAATAACGCACAAATTAGTTTACAGAAACATGGCAAGCTTATATACAAGAAAGTGTTAGTTAGAATGGACATATAAATTTCTTAGCCGCAACTAAAATGTTAATTTGACTTAAAAATTGTATCAGTATCATACTTCTGAGACTAGTTACAGTTTTTCTACCCATAAAACACTTCAGTATAGCATTTGAGCATTTTCAATTTTCCACTCACCAATATTGATTTTGTGGGAGGATACTCATATTGAAAATTTATAGTTGGCAGATCACTTTAATATTTCTTTGCGATTACTGTTGAACATATGAGGTGGTATGAATGGCAGAGTGGTCATACGCATGCCATGGACTGAAGTTAGTCAATGAATGGTTCGTAACTACCTGGATCTCACGTTATGGCTTTAATTCTGTTTCTGTATGGCAAGTCTAGCTGTTTGCCTCATAAACTAAGAATTTTATATACATCCAAACATGGCTAAGATACTCCAGCTGATTTAGTGGTTTATTGTAGGGAGTTGCCTCTGATGGTAAGCCAGGTTCCTGTCTTGCCACAAGGACCAGTATTCAGTATGCCATTTCGTAGAATGCTGGATTCTAGCTTGCAATGAACCAAGATGTATTTATAAAATGAATGTGAAATAGTATACTTGCATTCTCAGGAAATAGACAATCTGGTTGTAGTGACTGATTTTGTTGTGATTGATTCCCCATCCACAGGTCGGGTAGGACTTCTCACAGCAGCTCGTTGCTTTATTTCAGTTGGTCAGTGGCTTGAACATTCTTTGTAGTGGTAACCTGTTCAGATTTTAATGATTTACTTGAAGTTGCACCTGTTAAAACAGATTTAGATAAATAAGCTTTGCAGACTGCCTGGCGTCATTAATCTCGTGTGCTTCAGTGACATGCTTTGCCAAAAATTGCTAAACCATAGTTTTTTCTCCATATTTTGTTATCTTAAATAAACAGGAATTGCATTATTTTCCACTAAATGGCTGCATGGTCAGTCGGTCACTTCTTGTGTTTTTTCAGAGACTATTAAAGTTAAAGAATTTCCTTTTTGTACATCTGTAATGCTAACTAGTTATGGATAGTAGCTTACATGCATTCAAACTAGCGAGTTTTCTCACCAAGTTAACTGCCAAGTAACTCACAAGCATGTTCACACTAGAGATGAAAACTTGCTGCGAGTTACTTTTTGATAGTAAGGATGAGCTGCTGACACTCTCTTCTCTATTCTCTGCGAGAAGTACAGAGAGTTGAGACGTTCAAGCTAGGCAGTAAATCAACTGTGAGTTTGCAATAATTTGCCGACTGTAATTTACAAAGCAGTTCACATTGTTTGAACTTGCAATTACTGTCGGTGTAATAGCAAACTGCCATCTAGTGACAGTATATAGAAATGTAAATTTATATTGTGATGATTATTTGATTGAAATATTATATTTCAGAGCAATCTCGGCAAACATAGTTCATCATCCAGCAGTGGAAATAGGACAGACATTAGTCGAGATATTCTTAATCTAAAAACAACCGAACGTCTCTGTGCTTCAGGTATTTATGATTTCTATGTCAATTGTTAGTTAACGAATAATTACTGTTTAATCTGTGACTGTGTTTAAATTCTAGGCTGTGGTATAGGCATAGTTGGAAAGCCGAAAATTTTTCAACAATTTCATTAGTTAGATTACGACTGTGACAAGTTTTTTAACAGTTTTTTGCACTTTTTTTCTTTCTCCTCAGCGTTGTTTTCAATTTATTTTTTGTTGGATTTTGATTAATTTTTTCTATCTTGCCCAAAAAAAAGCCATTAACCACTCATAATAAGAAACTGCAATAAAAAGATTATTTTGGTTGAAATCTGATTATGTCCATAGAGAAATAAAATTCATGTAACTAATTGGGTTGTAACGGAAAGCATATATTGATGTTCTTGAAATGAGGGAGTGAAGATGTAGTTTTCGGAGAAACTATTTCTGGCAACGAATTTCATTGATAAGAAGTCCGAGGATAAAAAGTGATTTATAAGCAGCTTTTCCGTGTCTGAGTATGTACAGGGTAAGCCTATGAGAAGCACAAAAAACAAGTAGACATTATAGCCTGTGTGCTGGGTGACTGGATTACAGACAGTCCATCATATCTAAGACATTGAGTTATCATTTGGAAATATTAATTAACCTCTTAGGAGAAAAAAAACAGCTGCAGTGCCCACTGACAACACGAACCTAGTAAAGCAACAAGTTTTCAGTGGCTGCTGTAGCGATTTTAATCATTTACGTGCTGAATTTATAGATATTATTTACCTGTGGCATAAGTATAACTTTTTAATCCAAGCTTAGGAAACAGTCGTAGACACTCGCTCAGGTTGACTGAGGCTGATTTGCTGCTACTAGGAAGATAGGAGTTTCCAATGAGTTACAACACTGTACAGGTCGACAACGACTGAGCATACGCGAATGAAAAATATCTCTGATCAGACCACAGTCACAGTTAAACAATGCTCGGGTTGAAACTGGCTGGATGCTGTATGATGCAAGTAGAACATGAGCGAGTTGCATTGCATTATAAGCTTGCTTTTGTCGAATGGATGTAGTCGAAACTTGTGGTGTACCGTGTGACGCCAGTTACATCCGGTTGCCGAGTCTTCAGTTGCGTTGCATCGCAAGGTCGATCACCTAAGCCTGCCTTTACTGTGTACTGTTTTTTTTGTTGAGCGGAATAGAAATTCCACTGGTATAGTGCTAAAAAAGTTAGGTTTTTGCAATATGCATTGCAAAAATATGCTGGACAAATAAAATGTAGCTAAGCTAAACAAATAAGCTAAGTGTCTACTATATTTGAGTAGTGTAAAAATTGTGTAAGCTTTTCCACTAGTTACGTAAATTTTTACTTGATCTGCTTAAAGTGTCCTAAACTAGTGTAGACGCGGAAATTAAAAAAAATTAGTTTTGTATTTGAAGTTTTTATTACAGCAGCAAGTAATTCACGTGGAGCAAAAGTTCGCCACGTCCCTCTGAATGACGGAGCTTGTAGAAGCCAGAGAGTCAACGAAGTTGGAAGTTTGTCACCCAGAGGCATTATGAAACATGGGTGGAATGCGAAATCTTCTTCATTCAGTTCAAGGTACAGTAGTTTTCAGCTAACAGGCACCACCGATAAGAGATTTATCTTATATGATAAGATGAGTAATGCGTGTATCCATGTGTAAATTCCGGAATAACTTAAAAAATTGGTGCTTCTGTTTATGCGAGAGCTAGTGGGTTTGACCATGCAGACTCTGGCCTTGGAAAATATTTTAGCATGCTGAAATACTGAAGCAAAGTTATTATTGATATAAAATTGTAACCTGAAGGGGTTTATTTGGTGCAGTAGTGATAGTGATTAGTCAGCATAAGGATAGATTTGAACTCTTGTGATAGCACGTTTCTTTCATTTCAATGCCAAATGGCCAAATAGCTAGGTTGATGTATTTCTTTATATGTCTGATTACAAACCAAAACCGTCCATAAGTCGGCATAGTTAAAACTAACTTATGATACTTCAAAGTAGAATGCACCAAAAATTTGGTCAAATGTTAATTTTTTTGTTTTTTTATAGAAAGTCCATAGCAACCTCATTTTTTCACATTTTCGTGCAGTTGATAAGTGTTTTGTGGAGGCATGATAAAAAACAATGGCTGACTTTAACAGTTTTTCAGTGCATTGCCTGCATCTTATTTTCAATGTGGATTATGTCAGCTTAGAAATAACATAGAGCGATGAGCTTGGTATCAAAATAACCCTGATGAAATGGGGATTTAGGATCTGTCAATAACTAAAAAAGCTTAATTTTTGACTTATGGACGATTTTGCTATGCAAGCACACAAAGTATCACACCAGCAAATCTGACATAAAAATAACGAGTAATCAGTAAGCGATTCTATTCATTATTCAGGAGTAATCTCACCGATATGATTATAATCTTTCCAAAATAATTCTTTAATGGTAACAAATGACTTTTTAGAAGTAATTAGCAAATGTGACAGATTTGTTTTTAAAAATAGAAACCCACCATAAAGCTTTTGTCACATTTTTGCCAAGAATGATGCGCTAAGCTGTTAAAGGTTGAAAAGTAAATATTTTGGGCTTTTTAATATATTTTTTGCCAGTAATGTGGGCTTGTGGCCTAAATGCAACCCAATAGTGTCAAAAACACTAATTAGTTCTTATTGTCTTCCCATTTTGTTGTGCAGGTGTGAAATTGGTGGCATTTTCACTATAGATGTGGATGTGCTGGGAGTAAGTTGGAATTGTGCGTATAGAAAAAATATTTGGAGTTTAAACAAAATGAAGGTGTAAAACTATTTGTGAACCATTGCGGTACCATGCCAGGAAATTTTTGATTGGCATTCGTAAATCGGGCTTTTTAAGAAGAATTAAAACTTCCGAATCCCTTGCTATACCAAAATGTTGTATTTTGTGAGTGACTCAGATGTTAATTTGAAGATAAAGCTTAGACGTATTCTCTGCTTTAATTTTAATGTAAAACAAAAAGTTAAAAAAGGATTTTATGAATGTAAAATCAATGTAAGCAACTATATGTAGCATGCATTATGATGTGTATGGACTTCACCATCCTTTTTTAATTACTAACAAAATTATTTATTATAATTATTATTTATCTATTAAGTAATTATTTATTTTAATTATTATTTATCTATTAAGTAATTATTTATTTTAATTATTATTTATCTATTAAGTAATTATTTATTTTAATTATTGTTTATCTATTAAGTAATTATTTATTTTAATTATTATTTATCTATTAAGTAATTATTTATTTTTATTATAAATATTGTATTAATTCAAATATGTGAAAGAGCTAGCAATTAACATGTTTTCTGTCATAGTTGTACTAATGACTTGTTTTGGCTTGATTTATTACATTGAAAATGATAGTTGCTGTCGAAATGATTACTTGCACTAATAAACAACTAATGTTAATTGTATTAATTATCTAGACTTGCAAAATCACTGCTGTACAAAATTTTATACAAATAAAAGAGTAAAAATAGTAATGAAGCCCATCTTTGCATGTTTTCTTAGTATTTTTTGGGTTTGGTTATGTAAATTAGACATGTTATTTTTGCAGGGTGCAGAGCCCCCTGAGGGGCTGTTCCACAAGCAACAAGAGGAAATTCACCGAATCAGCAAAACGTCGTTATCATACTGCTGACTTTCATCGTGCTTTGCGTGCTTCATCCTCTGTTCCCGGGTCTACTTCGCGCGCTTCGTCCTCTGTTCCCGGGTCTACTTCGCGTGCTTCGTCCTCTGTTCCCGGGTCTACTTCGCGTGCTTTGTCCTCTGTTCCCGGGTCTACTTTGCGTGCTTCATCCTCTGTTCCCGGGTCTACGTCTAGATGGGCATTTCCTTCATCAAGCAAGACAGTAGTAAAAGTGGATATGTCAGCACGGAGTAGTGACGTAGCGGATGATTCCAATTCAATAATTCATCAGTCTGAGCTTACAGAAGAACTTGATGTGAATGAGCGACCAAAGACTGTTCTAGAAGAACTGTCTAGTTTCACAAATAGTACTAAAAAAAGAAATCGCACAAATTCGGCACCGAATGCTGTATATTCTAGTAAAAAAAAGCATTTGTGTTCGAATTCTCGGCGGCATCTTAGTTGGGAGGTAGAAAAAAGTCATAACAAAGATAAAGAAAATTTGTCTAATGCAGATATAATGCGATCAAAAACTTCGGAGTCCATGCAAAGTTCTTCGTGCAGTATGTTTCCAAGAATGGGCGACGACAGCAGCGCTATAAATAAGTATGACTGCAACGCCATTGAAATCAAAAACTCAAATTTTGTAACAGGTCCTGATATAACATCACTAGATAGTGCTGTCGTACCAGTAAAGCCATTGGTAATCAGTAACAAGAATCAGTGTCAGTATGATAATGTTTTATCAGATCATGGCAAGCCTCAGAGTAACTTTGATTTCAAACCAGTCATTACAGATGCTCTTCAAAATGAAACTTCTTTCACTTGTACGGATTCACTTCACACTTTGCACCAGGGTTACGACGTAACTTCGTCAAATGTGTGCCACACCAATATTACACATTCGTCACACACGGCGTACCAATATCAAAACGTTTGTGAAGAAGGAGACAGTAGAGCAGCTGTAATGGTCAAACAGTCGAGTTTCTCTTTTACATCTTTGTATGCTGGCATGGGTGCCTCCACCAAGGGGCACATTCCTCAGGAAAGGTCAACCGATCCACGGTTTCTCGGTCAAGGTTTCGTGACTCCGTTATCCTGTAATGGGTTGTCAGATTTTCAATTTGAAAGATTTTTGGTTTGTGCTGCAGACATTTTGCCTGAAGTCAGGAGGCAGTTAGAGCAAAGAGAGGTTAGTGAAGTTAAGCTGTATGTCATTTAAGGCGTTTTGAAGTTAATAGAATGTGTAATGAGAATGTTATTAGGTTCCGGGGTTTGGAGCATTGGGATTTGAACAAGTGTAAAATGTGTAACTTTTATTTCGTTAAAGATTAAATATGCTTTGATTACACAAGCAGAAAATTAGAAGATCTTCGGTTCGAGTCCCAATGGATGTCCAAGCATTTTCAGACTTTTCAATTTGGTATTTGTTCTGAGCGATTAATGAACTGATCTTGCAGTACGTCTTGATGCAGTGGAGTCATGAACTATGATACTATGATTCCCTCTGCTAGATGTCTAGTGCTTATTGTATAAATTTTCAGTGGAGTACCGCTGTAGTGTAATGCTTAGAATGGTTAGCATAGCTGCCCAGAAATCATAAATTCAGAATGTCTTGAATGTAATTTGGTATGCTTTTTATGATTATTGGGTTTTATTACTACTAAAGTTTAAATGAGTGATTCTCGATGTTCCATTAGGGTCGGTTTGTTGTTGCAAATTTGAATAGACATTTATACGAATTTAGGTAAATTAAGGCTGGTATTTATGTAAAATATTGAGTAATCTAAAAAAGACAGGTTTTCCTATTGTACTGCATGTCTGTCTTTTTGCTGAACTCAACTTGTAGCTTAAATACTGTAAGATTTTTGTAAGAAACAACTTTGCATGTATCTGAAAGCTCTGTCTTTTTCTACAGGTTATCATACTTATGCTTTTAACGTAAAAATGTAAAAAAATTATGTTTTTAAATTCAAACTAAGTTTGTGTGGATCACCTTTACTTGATGTTATTAGGGGAGGGGTGTGTTAAAATGGCCCCATTACATTGGCTATAGAATGCAGCAATTCACTGGTTGATTTAAAGTAGATCGGTGTATTTTAATAGCATGAATGGTTAGACACTCCGATGTGTTTCAATCATTTTCACATGTGACAGCAAAGTGATTGAAGTCAACTGATATTTCTTGATTCTTTTATAACTCAGAGTTCTGAGGGACATGTCACTTGCAATGACAAAAATAAAAACAGCGTCAGTTATAAAGTCATGGCTGAACAAAGAGCGTCGTCACCTGGTGTCACAAAGAATGAAATGGAACCAAATTCTTTTGCCATTTTGGAAGCTGAAGAGGAACCTAAATGTTCTGTTGAACAGGTAATCCATTTCTTAGTTCACATTCTTTTACTTCAACAGTTTCTTAATTTGTTGATTGTCAACAAAACTTCATTGTTCTTGTTGAGTCTTCTTTTTCTTATTGGCCACCAAATGCCTATAACTTAAGTCTTTTATTTTCACTCTTTCTACAGGAAACTCTGATATTGTTTTTTTTTATAATTAGCCGAATTCTGAATCGAAGCCTTCATTTCTCCAGTTTCTTGAACGACTAAAAAAAGAGAAGGTGGCAGCAATTCAGAGTCCACCTGAGCGAAACAAAGCTTTCTACTGTGATATAGTGCCATCTAAGCTAAAAATGCAATCATACAGAGGAAACAAAGATGAACCGGTAGAAAAACCACAATCCCATGGAGGAAGCAAAGGAGACGCTGTAGAACTTCCGGAGACTCTGTTACAGGGATCGGAAAGAAGAGTTTCGGGAGACGTCGAAAGTATGTGCGACATTATCAGCAGCGACGATGTTAAAAGTGATCATAGCGCAACAAGTGTTCACCAAATTAGCCACGGTTTAGACATGGATTTGTCACAGGATTTGTCTGAAAATATGGAGGACAGTCAGGAGATTTCAAGCACTTCACTAGTATTTGATATGAAGCAAACGATCAATGCTGTTTCGACAACAACAGCAGCACCTGTTGACAGGAATTTGAAAGTGTTAGCAACATCGGTAAAGTCATTGCCAACTTCTCCAGTGAACTGTGTTGATCTGACTACTTTAAAAAGCAATCATTTGGCACAAGTACTGAGTACAGATGACGTGAGCTCACAGGTTAAGCTTGTAACATCCAATTCTTGCTGCAGTAATGCCACCAAGACGCCATTATCAAATGACAAAATGGGAAGGGATGTTCTTGGTGAAGATTCAGTTCAACCAAAATCTGCCGTGGAGGATTTCTTGCCATTGGGAGGAGCCACAAGATCCTCATCTGCAGAGCTTGATGAACTTATGTTGGAGAAATCTGCTTCACCAATTTTTGTGTGTGCAAAAGTGAAAGACTGTCAGTCAAGCCAGAGAGGCAGTGTAATTGAAGCCTCAGCAATAGACTTGGACTTGGCTACCAAACCAAGTGGTCATGCCTCGTGTTTAACATGTTATAATGCTGAAAATGTAGCTCAAACTACAAAACCTGCTACAAATTTTGAAAATGCAAGAATGAAAATTGCGAAATCGAGTCCGAAATTAAATCACATACCAGCCGTTATTGCTAAAACAAGGCAACCCGAAAACTTTAATTTGATAAGGACTACACCCATTTATCAGCGTCTACAAGAGGGGTCTACAGTTTTTGCGCAAAGTCTTGGATCTGATGTGACTCATGATAAAATTAATCATCTCGCTAATGCCTCTGTGTTCGCAGAAGTGATGAGTACAATGGATATGGATATGGATGATGATGATGACAGCAACAAAACTGTCCAACCTAGTGAACAAGAAGAAAAAGCCGGAAGTGATATATTTGCTTGTCGTAATAAGGGTGTTCCGAGTCCCCAAACTAAAGATTTTCCTGAACTTGTTGATGCTGATGCACAGTTGATGGCTAACATTTATGCCAAAAATGCTCAGAAATCTCTTAGTTTAGTACCAAATAATGAAAACAACGTAAAAGGCATACAATCTCAAAATGGTGCCGTAAACAAGTCCGTACAAATGACTCCAAAAAATGTTGTAAACAGTTGCCAACAAACTGAAAACACCAAGTTACTCATTGACGAAAAATGTCTTGTAGGCTGTCAGTGCAGTCAAAACACAAATCTAAGCCAACACAGCGTCGAACAGTCGAAGTCCTCTGATGAGAGAAAATGGGGAAATTATGAAATTGTGAGGTTGCCTAGCAACCTGCAAATATCTTTTGAAGTGTGTTGCCTTCTACAGGAAGTGCTGAAGAAAGTTGTGGAATCTTCTAGATCTCGGACATCTACAATACCTAAAATTTGGAATCGTGGAAGGAAAATTATTACTAGCAGAAATCTGTCAGCACATTCTAATCGACAAAGCAGAAACGCCGACAATATGGCTGAAAATACTTACTCCACTAGTTCGGAGCAGAACCCACGTTTCTCTAAAATGAAAATACCCTCAAACGGAAATGAACCCGTGTCAGCGCAGACAGTGCTATCCAGTATGAAACCTGCATCACTGCCTTCCTTAATGCTGTCACCAATAGCACCTTCCCCTTTGACAGACGATTTAGGTTTGTCTAAGTCTAAAACTGTGATGGCTCTCTGCTCGTTGTCTCAAGAGCAAGCATTGATGGCCCCTCCTAAACCACTTTTCACTTCTACTCCAATTTGTCCTCCTCTTCTGAGAAACAGAGAAGCGGGCCTTTTTCTGAATAGGAAAGTGCGGGACAGGTCGCTTAACAATGCTGAAACAAGTCACTGCGACAGTACGTTATGGCAGGTATGCACAAAAAAGACGCCAGTCATTGGCAAAGTTAAAAAACGGGCACATCTGACAAGTTCACAAAAGTGGAAGACTGAAGACTAATTCAGACTGCAAAACTCGATTTACAAAATGCAATTCAGTTAGCAGTGACGAATATCTTCAGTACGCAACCTTATGAATGAAATTTTTGTCAGGTTAAATTTTAATAGTAGTAGTCCGGGTTTTGCAGTAGAGTGGCAGATTATGTTAGGGTTTATTTAACAGATGCATTCTCTGTTGTCTGGATAAAGGCAGTATATGTAAATCAACTAAATTGTGAAAATACTGTTTAAGTAACAACAGCGTAACTACTGTGGTAAGAGCAACATGCAAAAATATTGCTAATGTTATCGTGAAAATTGAAAGACTGTGCTGGTTACTGCAGGTGTGTGCTAGTGTATGTCAATAACAGGACATTTTGCCAAATCGAGTTTCATTTAATTTAGTTCAAGTCAGTTTTGTTTCAATTTTGTGCAAGCAGTAGGCTATGTCTTTTTATCATATTTAAGCACATTGCTGTTCCAAATTTTAAATCAAATCAAACTTAGTTTATTGAAGCTTTGCAATGTTCCTGTTCCCTGTTTGTAGAACTTTAGAAGCTACCATTTTCTTCCACCTTTTTGTAACATCCACCACATGGACAGACCAAGTCGGAAATAAATTTGCTTACCGGTCTCATTACGAGCCGCTGATACCCTTCAAATTTTTGACATTTTCTAAAAAAATTGGGCCCCCCAGGCCCCTATGGCACGACGCCACTGGGACAGACAGTAGAAATTTGGTACCATTTCTTTTCTTGTTTTATTTTTGTTATTATGATTCTTCTATTACTTCTGAAATAGCGTTAGAATGAATTTGTATGCTGCTTCATAATAGGTACATAAGGTATTTGTTATTACCGTGTGATAGTCTTCCAATGTCTTGCTATACACTCAGGTACAAAATTTGTATGTAAGGAATTTGTGGCTATCTATATCATTGTTTGTAAAAGCTTATTATTGTGTACTTATTGTATTTGCAAAGGATTATTACACTGTACTTTTTTATTTACATGTTTATTTACTAAAGTTATTGTCAAGAAAGTGAATTGTTCATTCCATATTCAGTAGTTGAATTTTAGCATATTATTGTACATCACTAAAGCTAAGCGTAAGTTGACCTGCGACGCCACGCAACTCGCCTCAGCTGACAGGAAACAGTCATAGGCACATGCTCGGATCGATTGCTTCTGTTTTCCATTAACTGGGAAGATACCAGTTCCAGTGAGTTGCAACACTGTTCAGGTCGACAACAACTGAACGTACGTGAATGAAAAAGATCTCTGACCAGACCACAATCATCGTTGAACAATGCTTAGGTTAAAACTCAGTTGATACCATATGCCACCAGTAAAACATGAGCAAGTCGCTGGAACTGAGTTACGTTGCATTAAATTGCACCGTAAGCTTGGTTATAACAACTGGATGTACTTAGAACTAACGGCTTACCATATGCCGCCAGTTGTCAGGTCTTCATTTGCGTTGCGTCACAAGGCTGGCGTAAGCCTACCTCAAGGATTGCAAGTCTAAATTATACTTTCTCTCTTGATGGAGACAACTGATGTCATTTGCTTGGAGGCAGGCAAACTAGGTGATAATTTATTTAAATTGGGCAGACACATTATTGTTTACAATTTACTGCAAAACTGTTCATCCTTTGTATTCTATTTTTACTGATAGTTTAGTGCTATATTCAGTGTATTGTGGATGTTTATAATTTGTATTTGTTAATATTGAAAGTAATAATACAGTGTTATTTTACTTTTGACTACTTGTATAAATTTTCGAATATTCAGCCAATGCACTATTCGCTCTAAAAATATGTCGTTTTTTTCTACAATTCCGGCCGTTTTTTGTACAATTCCATCGAGCATTCAATGGCATTCATGAGCCACTGAAGTGACGCAGACGTCTTGCCCTGTTTGGATGTAAATGCGTCTTCCCTCTACAAGGTAAATGGCTGGAATGAAGCTGCCTAGAGCGAGAATCGAAACATCTCCCCATCCATTTACCTACGAGCCCTAGTAAACTTCTTTTAACTTTGGTTGCCATGCACGAAACCGTAATCATTCAGCTGTGCAGCTCACCCAGTGCAGTGACAACTAGCTATTCTTAACAACATTTTTAGACTAATTAGTAACAAGGCACTCTTTGCTTACAAAAAACAAGCAAAATACTCGGTAGAAAACAATGAACACGACCCAAAGCTTTAGTTGTACAACTAACATTTATTGTATTTACTTTCCTGGTTTTCTATACATTGAAACGATAGCCTTCCTAGAAAATTCATATACATTGTTGTGAGTATATTCCTCATTGTACAGAGTTGCAATAAGTACTAGTGAAACAGTGCTGCAAAAATAATATGGGAACTCTTTTACAGAGATAATCTTTGTCATTCTTGAATGTTAAACCGAACAGTGGCTGCTACAAGCATTCAATAACAAGTTTGATAAATAAACTATGTTCAGATTTGCAAGTAAGTACTAGTTAAACGCTGCTGCAAAAATAATATGGGAACTCTTTTATACTAACAATTTTTTTCATTCTTGTATGTGAAGCTGAACAGTGGGCTGCTATAAGCATTCAATAACAAGTTGATAATAAATAAATATAGACAATAAATAACATAATATAGTTGTGAATAATATAATCAATATAACTGTGACTAACATAGGCTCAGAAATATGGGAGTCAGCCAACAATTAACATACTAATTTATGCCAAGGTGGGAAGCAAATCGTAGCAAGTAAATATACACAACAGCAATTACTGCTGCTTTTTCATGATACAACTGCTTAGGTTGACAATATAAAAAGATAGTGCATATCGCTAAAGCAATAGTTGGTTATAGAATAATATTTGACCAATACAATTGTAGCAAGTAAATATACACAACAGCAATTACTGCCACTCTTTTCATGACAGAGCTGCTTAGATTGACTCAATAAAAAGAGCTTAAGCAACAACTGGTTATACTATCACCTTTGACCAATAAAGAACACATTGTTAATCATTTCTATAAAGGTTACATGTTTATTAAGGGAAAATAATGTGAAGTATGTAAGTTCAAGGGTCTGACTGCTTGTCAGTGGAAGAGGAAGTCCTTTCAATAATTGACACACATTTTCTGCTTGTATGAGCATGTACAAACTTAAAGAATAAGTAGAAATCATGTCAGACATAACCAAAGGATTAAAATCAGGTGAATATTAGCATTAAATGCTACAAATTACAAACTTATGCCATTGTGATAAATGAAATTTGCAACCAAAAATGATAAACTGAAAACTTGAGAAATTGTAACACATTAAGATAAAGTCAATAAATAGGCCTACTCGTGTTTGTACTTAAGATTTAAATGTCACGCATGTGCAGCGAGAGATCAAAAATGCGCCGCTCCAGTATTGTTTTTGCCATAGTGTACAACTGAAAACAGTTTTTCTATTATACAACATGGCACCCATTTTTTGCCATATAACAGACCATAGAATTTATATTAGAACATGGCTGCCTCACTTTGTTAACTCAGTAACAATTTGATGCTAGCAATGTCTATCTACGCACACGTGGCATTTAAATCAATGGCTTGTACATTTAATTTTGCGCAAGCAAAAATTAGGAACAAAAAATCGCACACATTTGAATTACGCAAAAAAAACGAGCAAAAATAACAAGTTTGAGTCTCACAATGTATCATCAGAAATATTTTAACAATTTAACAGACATATGATATTTATCTACATTGTACAATACGCATCGCTATCTTTCATACACGAAAATCGTAAAACATTTTAACATTTTCAATCAGTCATAAAAAATTGAGAGTTATACAAACCCAAATTTCAACTTATGGTTGACTAACTTGTTAGAATCTTCATAAGAATATAATCTTATTTCTACCATTAAAATCATGAATTGAAAAAGTTTGACACTTTCTTGTCCTTCACCTTAATTTTATATCTTTACTTGTCATTGAAAGATTGCTGGTTCAAAGCCAAATTCGGTTATGATTTTTTCCACATTTTCCTTTTCTTTCAGTCATGTTTAGATTTAGAAAATCAGTAATTATTGATTCACTCCATTGTTAACTAATAATCTTGAAGCTGATACTAAAAACATAATCAAAGTTTCTCTAGCTTTCGTAAATTTACACATAAATTTCTAAGTCTTGCAACACACAAAACAACAAAGTATGCGGCTCCATCCATTGGCAAGAAAAAAGGAAGCATTATTGACTAATGCCACTTTAATTATGCATATAATATATATTATAGTTAGTACGTTTTGACTCCTTATATAATTGTGAATATTACAATAAGAGTCCTTCTGGATACATCAATTATAATAATAAATAATGCAAAATGGGTTCCAAAATGATAATATAATCAAACTCATTTATAACTTTTACGATCTTTGAATTGGCACTTTATCAAAATATACAGACTAAATTGAACTGTCCTAAACAATCGGCAGTGCCACTAATGACTAAGTTGGCAAGGATTACATCTTGACATGCAATTAAACTATTAGCAATCAAAGACATACAGCTGTTTCAACAAAACAACAAAATTTAGCAGTACTTCTATTTTTTTTCTAAAAACAAATGTCAGTATTACAACAAAGTCTGAACTATTACCATGTTGCTTCAAACCAGTCATGGAGTTAGCCAGAAGCTCCCCTAACTACCATTATTTAATTAAAGGAAAAGACAAGCCATCCGAGAAGTTAAGCTTATTTAAATGTTTGGGAAAAATTGTTAGAAGAATTTTGCAAAAAAAGCTGATGACAGCGTCGTGTAATTAGTAAAATCACTTCAAAGTGGTGATCATTTCACGTTTGGGTGCTCACATTCTGAATACCAATTTTTCCACCAATGACGTCATTCATCGGCTGAAGAAAAGCAGCGCACTGTCAATTTCCGTCAAAAGTATAATAAGTTTTTACCAAAAATGTACAATGACAAAATTAGATGTGCAAAATTTTGCAAGTACGATAGGCCTTAAAACAGAAGTTTAAATGAATTTCAGCAGCGCGCACTTACGGAAAGAAAAGAAGTGCTTAGAGAAAACCACGAATTCTACCACTTACGTCATAGTTTACAAGTGAATGGCGGCTACCACAAAGCCTGAAAATTTCTATGCAGCGCTAGTATGACTTAACTTTATGCTTTATAAACAGCTTTTTCGTACGTTTTGTTGTACTTTTCAAAGTTGAAGTTATAACAGTAAAATAAACTCAAAATGCTAGGGGACTTGTACTTTCCCTTAATCTAAAAATACGCGTGTTGGTAAAAGGTTATTGTTTGCAGACGATGTAAAAACAAATTTACAATTATTCTAAGAGATGACAGATTCTGTCTTCTTGGCACATGTTTTAGTCATACAATTTTCGAGCAGAATTTTTGGAAAACATTAGTTACACACACCACACAACAACAAACTAAAATTATATAGAATAATAATCAACTGATGTATACTAGATGTCCTTGATATCAGATACTTTTAGAAATTAATAAAAGATGCTAGATTTTCAAATGCCAACAAAGTTGAGAAAATACTGAGTGCATAGGATTTCACAGCTTATTGTCACAATGTATGTTAAACAACAGCCAACAGCAAACAACTGTCGAGTGCATGAAAAGCAAAGATTTCCCATATTGTCAGTAGTTATTATATGACTACTTGCAAAACATGGGTTAACAAAGCTGTTGTAATAATGATAACAAGTTAATAGCAATTTCATAATTTGAGAAATGGTGTTCAATTTTTTGCTAATGTATGATTTTTTTTCGCAAATTTTAAAGTCACTTATGATAAATTCTACATAGATTATCACGATGTAAAACTGCTGTGTACCGCATTTGACCAAAATGCTTAGACAGCCGGCATAAACAATAATCTTTTTTTTGTCAAAACGAAACAAAAAATTAAATCAATAGAAAATGATGTTTTATTCTTCGCAATTTGCCTTTTGTAAATGCCGAATAGTGACCAAATAGAAAGTATGCAAATGCAAAGATGCGATTGCATAATGTACATGTATCGATGAAACCCGGAATTATACATTATGTATTATTAAAAAAATTATCAGCAAATAACATCATTTTGATGCAAATAATTCTTTCCTAGCAAAGACTCTGATAGTTCTGAACTCACGGCAACAAAAACTAATCAGTCCACAGTGCTGCATCATTGCCCATTACGGAGACTGTGTTGCCGTTACCGTTGATAACAACGGATACCAGGCTATAATTGTGCCAAGCAGCAGCATGATGAGTGGCACCATTGACACCATTGAAACCTGCAAACAGATTAGCTTTCATTAGGTTAATTTATAAACCTAACCAGGCATGATATTGCTCAACTTTACAGCCAAGCTCATGACCACTCAGCTGTTGCCCTCATTGCCATGCAAACTGAATGCAACAAAACAAAATGCTAAAAATTCATTAATTTCTTCAGCTTACACATAACATTTGATTTCACTTAATTAAATGATCATCAACGTACCTAAAATGGTACCGATTTTAGCCAACATTTTACTTCGTATTACGCACCCACAGTATAAAATATTCATACTACACAACAGGATAAGTAACACAGTAAAAAGTACTTTAAGATGAAACTATTACCGTTCTACAGTTGTAAGACAAATCTTCATATTCGCTCTGCATTAAGCTCATCTCTTCCTTAAGATGTTCAACCTCGGCATTTGATGCCTCGCACTGTCCTTTGAGTTGCTCTATTTCCTGGCGCGCAGCGACAAACTATAAAACACAAGCGAAACGACATCAGCAAAACAACAGATATGCATAAGCTAGATATGTGTGTAGGATTAAATTTCTATTGCAAAATTTCTATTGCAAATTTCTATATTGAAAAACTCCAAACTTGGAATACGTGATACCAAACTGAACGATGATTACCTAAAACAACAAGTGAAACACTATGCTATAGCTTTGTTCTACCCTACTCCATTCTATCACCCGAACATGACGTACCTGTGCATCCACATCGCTGGATATCGTTGCCGCCTCAGCTGCTCCTTTCTCAATACTAGTTGCCTTCATTTCTAGTTTACACTTCAGCGCATCGAGGGCGCTGTACGACTCTTGTAGCTTGCCAAAGTCCGCCATCACCCGGTTCTCTTTCCGTGAACTACAAAAAGAAAACAAATCTCTAATTTAATAAAATAAAACATAATGAACACAATAAAACAATGACATAAAACAATGCAATTAATTGAAAACAATTACATGCAGTTTTAAATACATACAGTCTGACTTCATTCTCGATGGCTTGAATTCTTCTTCGTAAGTTGGAACATTCTTCTTTCAGGCTGGCAAACTCAGCTAAAATATTGATAAAACATTAATCAGGTCAGGCTAATAAAAACCAAGCATTTTATCATGTATCATCTAAGTAAATGTTAATTATGTTTATCTATATAATAGTCGATTCGTAAAAAAACTGTGAGCAAATTTTTCTGAAAAGGTTTGCATCACATAGTTTCCTGCATACGGATTTTGTTTGCCGCGTGGAACTAGTATAACTGCATAAAGTGTAAGTCGTTTACACGAACCATTTGAAATTTATTGCCCGAGATTAATTATTACAGCATTCCTTTGCCATTAGTTGAATTACATTATTATTTATAATAACCTCTATTGTGTTCTGTTTGAGTCTGTAACTCCTGGTTTGCGTTCTTGGCATCCTCGGCCCGCTTCTGTCGCTCGCGTCGCTCGACGTCCAACTCACGAGACAGTGCTGCCACCTTGCTCCGCTGATTTTCCGCCTCGTTGTGGCTCTTCTTTGCAGCCTGCTGGGTACTAACGAGCTGCTCTGCCAGTGATTTCAGCTGCTTGCGGAGCTCCGATTCCACTATCTCCGCCTTGGCACGCTTTTCGTTAAAATCGGCTACGAGTTCCGCTTGTTCTTTAACTTGCAATTCAGCTGTTTTCAGTTGTTCCTTTAACTGATCGATGTTTTCTTTGCTCAAGTTGCTGGCATGAACCGCAGTGTCTAGTTCAGCTAAAATGAATTTTTTCAATGTATTCCTTTATATTATTTATTGCAAACAACACATGTAGTTCAATGACACAATATAATTTAAAAATAAAGAGAGCAAAAAGCAAACATAAATGGATTTGAATCATAAACTAGCTTAACAATTTTCTGCATTATGCAAGGAGGCTCAAATTCTCTGAAAAGAGAGGCAATTTTAAAGCACGTCCTAAAAAACTTTCCACACAAAATTATATACTTAGCATTATGCTTGTCTGCTTAAAAGATTTGTGTAACCAGAAAATTCTTAGTAATTTAAAATGCTCGTGCCAACTAGTAACTAATTCGCCGTCCCAGTGTGCACCACTGACTCACCATAAAACATTTCATTGACAAGATACAGTGATTTATGCTTTTGTCTAGTTAGTGAAGTGTGCGCTACGAATGCTCCGATGATTTTTTCTAACTTTGTGTAACGTCACCTAAACTTGTTTCAAACGACCTACTGCCAAAATGGCTGCACCTAGCAGTCATCGCGGAAGTTTAACTTTTGAAGTTTTATACAGCATTGCTGCTAGTATGAGCTTTATGTGCAATAATTCAGTACGCAGGTGATACAAAATTTGAAGAAAATTTTTTAGCTTTATATAAGTAACGGCTTTTGTGTTTTAACTAAGTCACCTCTATAAATCCTTCACTCTGAAACTTTGAGAAATCCAGGTTCTTTAATTAAAAAAGATGCCCTTCACAAAAATAAAATACTAGTATTCTACCTGGACCAACTGCATCAGTTAAAACAGAATGTACTGGCTGTAGTATGAGAAATGAGACAATGTTTAGATTCATATTTTAAATAAAAATCAGAACTAACCTTTTGTCTGGCACAGCTCTCCTAGGGTCTTTTCATGTTCATCTCTTAATTCAGTCAGCAGATCTGAAACAAGAAAAAAACAAATTTTAAGTAATATTTAAACTACAAAAATTGCGGCATTACAAACGTAAAGCAATTATATTGCTAATAAAATGGATTGTCGTTTTGTTCGAATGCAGTGAGAGATGGCATGGTGCTGCCATCTACAGGACAAATTTGTGACAACCAGTGTAATAGTGCAACACAAAATTGTATGCGTTGCGCTTGGCTTTTTATTTCATTGACAGAAAAATCTACAAATGTGCTGTACTTCTTCGATCAATAGATCCCACACTAGCAAGTGGGATATCCCTCTTACAACACTTCCCTCAAAGAACAATGAGTACGGACGACAATGTTGTACAATAACTACTACTTAACAAGTAAACAATTTTAGTAACAATAACTACTACTTAACAAGTAAACAGTTTTAGTAACAATAACTACTACTTAACAAGTAAACAGTTTTAGTAACAATAACTACTACTTAACAAGTAAACAGTTTTAGTAACAATAATTACTACTTAACAAGTAAACAGTTTTAGTAACAATAACTACCACTTAACAAGTAAACAGTTTTAGTAACAATAACTACCACTTAACAAGTAAACAGTTTTAGTAAAAATAATTACCACTTAACAAGCAAACAGTTTTAGTAACAATAACTACCACTTAACAAGTAAACAGTTTTAGTAACAATAATTACCACTTAACAAGTAAACAGTTTTAGTAACAATAACTACCACTTAACAAGTAAACAGTTTTAGTAACAATAACTACTACTTAACAAGTAAACAGTTTTAGTAACAATAACTACCACTTAACAAGTAAACAGTTTTAGTAACAATAACTACCACTTAACAAGTAAACAGTTTTAGTAACAATAACTACCACTTAACAAGCAAACAGTTTTAGTAACAATAACTACCACTTAACAAGCAAACAGTTTTAGTAACAATAACTACTACTTAACAAGTAAGTAGTTTTAGTAACAATAACTACTACTTAACAAGTAAACAGTTTTAGTAACAGTAATTACTACTTAACAAGTAAACAGTTTTAGTAACAATAACTACCACTTAACAAGTAAACAGTTTTAGTAACAATAACTACCACTTAACAAGTAAACAGTTTTAGTAACAATAACTACTACTTAACAAGTAAGTAGTTTTAGTAACAATAACTACCACTTAACAAGTAAACAGTTTTAGTAACAATAACTACCACTTAACAAGTAAACAGTTTTAGTAACAATAACTACCACTTAACAAGTAAACAGTTTTAGTAACAATAACTACTACTTAACAAGTAAGTAGTTTTAGTAACAATAACTACCACTTAACAAGTAAACAGTTTTAGTAACAATACCTACCACTTAACAAGTAAACAGTTTTAGTAACAATAACTACCACTTAACAAGTAAACAGTTTTAGTAACAATAACTACCACTTAACAAGTAAACAGTTTTAGTAACAATAACTACCACTTAACAAGTAAACAGTTTTAGTAACAATAATTACTACTTAACAAGTAAACAGTTTTAGTAACAATAACTACCACTTAACAAGCAAACAGTTTTAGTAACAATAACTACTACTTAACAAGTAAGTAGTTTTAGTAACAATAACTACTACTTAACAAGTAAACAGTTTTAGTAACAGTAATTACTACTTAACAAGTAAACAGTTTTAGTAACAATAACTACCACTTAACAAGTAAACAGTTTTAGTAACAATAACTACCACTTAACAAGTAAACAGTTTTAGTAACAATAACTACTACTTAACAAGTAAGTAGTTTTAGTAACAATAACTACCACTTAACAAGTAAACAGTTTTAGTAACAATAACTACCACTTAACAAGTAAACAGTTTTAGTAACAATAACTACCACTTAACAAGTAAACAGTTTTAGTAACAATAACTACCACTTAACAAGTAAACAGTTTTAGTAACAATAACTACCACTTAACAAGTCAACAGTTTTAGTAACTACACACATTTTTTATTTTTTTTTCATTTCCATTCACCCGAAAAAGAATTACAGTGTTACCTATTCTTTTCCTTATTTTTAAAATTGCAGGTTTTTTATTCATGTAACGGAAAAGCCAGCAGCAGCAGCAGCAGCAGCAAGTAGTAAGGCATATACTGGGCAGGGGAGTAGTCAGTTTCTAAAGTTATGCAGAGACACCATGACACATACTAAACAATTTTTAATGCATTGCTTATACATTTTAATTTTGTGTTTAAAATCAAAACACGAAGAAGATACAGCTTTAGAGGAAGTACATAATTGTTATTTTGTATTAAATATTAAAACACATTTAAAAGTTTTACAGTAAGTTCATAAATCTCAACACATAGTAAAAACACGAGTGTTATTTAATTATTTTAATTTTAAACGCAAAATGAATGAATTTTGGCGCTCTTGAAAAGTTGCCAATTTTCTTTTGCAAAATGAGCTCCAGGAAGCACTTCCCTTGCTCCCTAAATCCACTGATACCAGGGCAGCTGTCAAGTGCTAGACAAAACAATGTAGGTAGAACCACTTATCCCTTGTTGTCAACAAGTAATGCAAAGAAGCAGTTTCAAGAGGTGCCACAGAAAGAAAGAAGACTGGAGTAAAGAGAAGGTTTTAAAAGGTTTAAAAAGGGCAGATAAAGTAAACTTGCATATGCGGGTAATAATTTCTATACAATTCGACACATTGAAAGCAAGACCGCAGCATTCAACAGCAGAGCCTACTAAGTTTGGATGCTTGTGACAAGACTGGAACCTCACTCATTATCAAGGGTATCCTGCTAGAACGAGCCACTGAACCAGCAGAGGTATCTTAGCCACATTTGGATGTAAATACATCCGCCTTCTAGGAGGTAAATGAACGAAAGAAGCCAAGCCACCTAGAGCAAGTCTGTACTGCAGTTCAGCCAGTCACCCAGAGCAAGTCTGTACTGCAGTTCAGCCAGCCACCCAGAGCAAGTCTGTAAAGCAGTTCAGCCAGCCACCCAGAGCAAGTCTGTACTGCAGTTCAGCCAAGCCACCCAGAGCAAGTCTGTACTGCAGTTCAGCCAGCCACCCAGAGCAAGTCTGTACTGCAGTTCAGCCAGCCACCCAGAGCAAGTCTGTACTGCAGTTCAGCCAGCCACTCAGAGCAAGTCTGTACTGCAGTTCAGCCAGCCACTCAGAGCAAGTCTGTACTGCAGTTCAGCCAGCCACCCAGAGCAAGTCTGTACTGCAGTTCAGCCAGCCACCCAGAGCAAGTCTGTACTGCAGTTCAGCCAGCCACCCAGAGCAAGTCTGTACTGCAGTTCAGCCAGCCACCCAGAGCAAGTCTGTACTGCAGTTCAGCCAGCCACCCAGAGCAAGTCTGTACTGCAGTTCAGCCAGCCACCCAGAGCAAGTCTGTACTGCAGTTCAGCCAGCCACCCAGAGCAAGTCTGTACTGCAGTTCAGCCAGTCATTCACACACCAGCCTCAGTGCCATTCTTAACTTTTCATGCTGCCATGACTACTCGAAGAAAAAACAACACATTTGCTTCATTAAATACAAAACATGACCATTATTTACAGTGCTGGTCAGTCCCAAAAGTGGCAAATGTTAGAATATTTGTGTGTAAAAATTTGCACGAATGAATCATACCCTTGTATCTTTTCACTTCAGTGGCATTACTTTCTCCTTGCAGCGTCAGAGTATCGACTTCGATTTGCTCCGCTACTTCTTGGTTGCCGTTGGTAACATCGCTGCCGACCTCTGTCATTGCTTTCATTTTTTCATGCATTACTTGCTTAAACACTAGGTCTGTTTCCAATCTCTTTATGTGATGCTTTAAGTTGTTAATGATTCGTTCATTTTCGTCTTTTTCTTCGCTTATTTTCATTTGCAAGTCTCTGATGACTTTCTCACTTTCCATCTTTTCGGAAACCTCTTTTACTTGTTCTGTAATATAATTAACCGAAAATTATAGTTTAAGGTTATCATCATCATGATCATGATCATCATCATCATCACCACCACCACCACCACCACCACCACCACCACCACCACCACCACCACCACCACCATCATCACCATCATTATTATTGTATATATTTCATTATTGTATATATTTCAGTGATTTCATGATATATTTATTTAATTATTGTATATATATTATTTATATATATTGTATATTATTTATATATATTGTTTAATATTAGCTATAAGTTTGGCAAAAATTGGACAGAAATTCCCATTTTTGAAGATTTTTCGCGACCCGCCATCCCCCACGAGTTCGTCCCGGTGGCCCCGATTTGAAAAATAAACCATCAACGAGACCACACATTCGTTTAATATATACCTCGCTGAAAATTGTGTCGTCATGGCAGCTGTAATCTCGAATCTTATATATTATTGTATGTATATATACTTTTCATTACTACAGAAAAGGAACATGTCAGGCACTGTGTCTATAATGGTTGGGTAGCCTGTTTGATGGTGGGTGTTACAGGCCCGTTTAGAATTCGGCCTCGGCATCCCGTAATGCGGGTTTTCCCGGACCCAACTCACCATTATTTTGAAATTTTTGCCCCAACAACACGTAGAATTATTATTATTACACAAATTTGTACCACATGGTTAACTATAAGTGGTATCCTATGGTGCCTAAGAACAGAATCAGCAGTATATTAAGATTTAAACAGATCACACTAAAACTCAGTGAATTTAAACTAGACGCTGTACAGCATAGACACAACAAGAAGTTGTACAAAGTTGTAAGAGAATCAGTTTGAAAAAGCTAAAATGAACAAACGAGTCTTAACAACACAAATCAAGTGGTCGTTTGTTCCATTCTCTGAAGCCAGCTACAAAAAAGATCTGTTTTCATAAGTTTTACGATTAAAGGCTACTACTGAGCACTGGACTGTGTCCGAACTAAGCTTTTACTTTAAGCAGATTTGATACATAAGCTGGAGCCGTATTATGTAATCATTTGTACACCAAGCACAAAACTTTAAACATGCTTCTATATCTGATAACTAGTGAGTAAGCACATCGACAGTTCGACTGCAATGAAACTTTTTCAATTCGAATTTAATTTGAATATAAAATCTTGAACTTGAATATCTTAACACGTCGCTTGTTCTTTGAGCAGTGCATTCGACTCGAATGCATTTTATTAAATTAGCCTTTGATTGTAAGAATGCAAATTCTTTGAGCGTTAAACGTTCCAATAATTTCTTTATTTGAATTTGTCCAAAACTAAAATTATGCATTCGAATAAAAAAATTTCAACACTTCAGGTTGCATTTATTCTCTAACATTTGAAACATCAGCTGCAAAACTTACTGAAAAATTATTTTTTAACTGTATTACATAGCTAGCCTAGATAGATAACATAGTATGTATTTCATCACAAACTAACATAAAAACAATTGTAAGCAAAAATCAAAACTGACTGTAAACGCATACTTTTGTATATATATATATATATATATATATAACCTGGATTTTGTAAAATACCCATTTACTTGCTTTTATTTCTTTTTTATCTACTGAGATTTAAATTAAGTTTTTTGCACACATTATTACAGGTAGTCATTGACTTACGATCGCACTTGGTTCCGGCGGAGTGGTCGTAAGACAGTCGTGATGCAAGTCGTACCCGTATATAATGGTGCGCCCCCTACATGTAAGATGTTGTGCGTGTACGCACATTAAGTATGGCGGCGCGTACGAATTAATGATAAATTTATCGAAACGGATAGCAATTTAAGATTATATTGTTTAAAAAAATAACAGGAATTATGCGTTGTAGGTGGTTTTGTATAATTAATTAATTAAGCTGCAGTCAGGGGGGGTCGGCGAAGTCGAACAGTCGTAAGTCAATGACTACCCATATTTTTACTTCTGACTCAAAGTTTTTTCAAAAGGCTAAATTCAAATTGATTTCCGCTAGCATATGCGCTCTCCTACTACAAACCTATAAAGAAGGAAAGAACAATGCTGTAGCCATGGCAACCTACAGGTAAGAGTACTTAGTGTTAAGATCGAAGTAAATTTGATTATACCTTCAGTTATGTCTTTAACGGTACCGTCGTCTTCAAGTTTCTTCAGCGTTTCCTGTGTAGTCTGCAGACGCGCTTTTACTGATGCTAGTTGTTTGTTAGTGAAATCATTCTCTGCTTGAACAGATTCCAACTGCAAATAAACAAAAATAATAATAACAATAATAACAAAAGCGGAGAAAGAATAATGAAATAAAACAAATAACAACAACAACAACGACAACAACAACAACAGCAAACAGTCTGTAAATAAGAAATTTTTCATGTTCATATCTTGGTTTGCCACAGTAGGACCCGCTTAATAGATTGACTTCAGGACCGAAGTGTTTTGACCAGTTAACCGACTGAACCTGGGTGTAGTGTTACTGGTATAGAAGAAGTATGGGTCATCAGCTTAGTATGCACTAAGATTTTTAATGAATTTTAGAAATGAAGCAAATTCCTTTGTGTGGTTAAAATTTTTTAAAAAATACTTTAGTGAATTAGCAATTAATTAAAAAGTATACTTTTTGTAACCACACAAGTCTGTTAATTTTCGAAAATTACAAAAAATCCTCCAAAAAGTTGGTTGCTTCATTTTCTCGCGAAGAAGTTGGCTCACAAAGTTCTCTTAATTATAAAAACATTGAAAATCTGTTGCTGTGTGATGCACATATTCTTGTGAAACATTTAGCGCTTGGCATGCTTAAACATTTTCTTTGCCAAATCGATCATCTTTTTCTCTTGCGTTTGTAAATTACACTTTTAACGCTGACTCCACTTCACAGTCTTTTCCTGTGCACGCCTGTGAGATGCTAGATTCTCATTTTGGCTTGCTGACTGGTCAATTTCAGATCATTTCTTCAACATTCTGCCGAGAGTACTTTGGGAAATTTTCAACTGCGCTGCTGCACACCTCTGCCCCATCTTTGGAAGTTTATCGTACTGCTCTAAAATTCTCAGTTTCCCCCGTTACATCTTCACGTTTATGCTTCATTTTTCAAACTTCTTAACTCTATGCTCATATTTGCTCCATGATGTTTACTCTTGTAAGTCACAAGGAATATCGGCTGATTACTGTACCGGCATCTTTGACTGTTAACTGATTAAGCCTGAAAGCGTGAAACGGGAGCTTCAAAAGAAAACCACCAGACAAGTGATTAAATGTTTAGCTTCCAGAAATTCTTGGGTAACAGGATAATTGCAGTGGACGAGCGGGTAACAGATTCAAAACAAAGCCGCTACGCTAGCATATTAGCGCATGATAAACATACCTGCTTATAAACAAAACGGTACTTAACATGATTGTTTCTGAATACATAGTGCACAAAAGGGAAGTAAACATGACATAAAAGTAGGAAAGGCTCTTTGGGCACAAACAAATGTCTTATCTTAAGTAAGTGAAGGAAAAATATTGAGTCAATTATGCAGAGTTATTTTAGTCAATTACCGATAGTTTTTATGTACATTAGAATGGAAGCGGCTCGTACCAGGCGTTTTTGAGTCAATTAAGCGATTGAGTCTATTAAGTGGCGCCAGCTGTACTAAGCTCATATAGTAGGCGCCGTGTATTAGACTTACGGTAATGTGTAATCAATCACCTAATTATCTGAAAACCTTTAGTACGGTCCGCTCCTATGCAAAAGTACATAAAAACTGTTGGCAATTGACTCAAATAACTCCACACAATATTTTTACATTATAAAGATATACACGTGTTTATACTGATGTAATGATGTTTAACACAGTGACGGCCGGCCAACTAGCGGTCAGCTCGAGAAACAATGGACTGCGTCCGTAGTATGCGGGACTTTTAAATTTAACGGGCCAGATTTTGCCCGATTCTTCCGAAATCCTTAAAAGCGAGGTCTAGGAAATCGAGATATGAATATAAATGCAGAAAATGACACAAATTCGAAATTTCAGAATGTAAATAGTAATTTAATTAACTTCTCTAACGATTGAACAACCTGTAAACTTCATGGTCACAGGAAATAAACTGTGAACAAAGTACTTCTTTGTTCTTTGCAAAATGTTCATGCAAGAAACATTGCTATAGTGGTGCTATATGTATATTTAAGTACCCTTGCAGTTAGGACTGCCTCTTGTTTTGACATGTCTTCTACCTTCTCTTCAGCATATACATGTATTATCATCTACCTTTCTTCAGCATCTACATGTATTATCATCTACCTTTCTTCAGCATCTACATGTATTATCATCTACCTTTCTTCAGCATCTACATGTATTATCATCTACCTTTCTTCAGCATCTACATCTACCTTTCTTCAGCATCTACATGTATTATCATCTACCTTTCTTCAGCATCTACATGTATTATCATCTACCTTTCTTCAGCATCTACATGTATTATCATCTACCTTTCTTCAGCATCTGCATGTATTATCATCTACCTTTCTTCAGCATCTACATCTACCTTTCTTCAGCATCTACATGTATTATCATCTACTTTTCTTCAGCATCTACATGTATTATCATCTACCTTTCTTCAGCATCTACATGTACCTACATTCTACATCTACTTTTAAAGCACCTACTTTATCTACTTTGGTATTTAAAGGAAAGCAAAATCTTCCTTACATTTCATACATGCCAAGATTGAAGTCAGCATGAGCAAAAGTAGGCTGCCAACTATTATGGCTTGTGTGGTCGCTTCTTTGTACGACCAATTACGACCTGTTGTTAGATACTTGATGTTCTTAAAAATTTTACATTACGTTTTATTTGTGCAAAAATCTGTAAAAAATTACCAGGCAGTTATGTACTGTCGTTAATTTAATAAATTTCATCCTTGCCGTAATTATCTGTCCAGGAAAACAAATTTCAGTGTCACATTAACACTGCTAGTTCCTATTTACACTTAATGGTTGTTTATCTTTTAGTAATTGGATAATTGGCCTGACAAATGCATATTAGTGAGCAGAACCACAAAACATGGATATCAGTAAATAGTTTGACGATTTTATCCGTTACAATTATTGGTTGACCATTTATTGCAGAGATGCTGGTTTTTTAGTTTCACTTTTTACATATTGTGTCCTGCATGTATCAACTTTGAGGTCTATTTGGTCGCTAGATAGCGCCACACGTTTCAGCTACATGTGTGTCACGTAGTCTTACAGTCGGGGCTGTTGGTAAAAAAGTCAAATTTTATTTACAATCGACTATTTAATGCACTATTGTAAGTTTCTGTCGCTGTTGGTTTTCGTGTGCGGCTAGTTTTTGAAAATTTTGTTCATTTCTTGTAATATTCCAATATTGCCTAAAATATACTTTGATGACGGGAAATACTGAAGAAAAGCCCAAAGCTTTCGCTACCCCTTTCTCCTGCACCCCCCTAACTCTTTCCTTTGTGCATAATTTATCCTTTTTAATTAATAACTATAACAATAATAGTCTACTTGTATTCTGGTGTAAATGAGGAGATAAATAAAAATGTCTATGTCTTTGTTATGTTTCATGCACCATTTATTCGGTCAGACAGTCACATGCCACTATAAACAAAAATATGTCGCCATCTAGTGGACAAATATGATAATATGAAGAAAATATGAAAACTAAGAAAAAATAGCTGCACTATTTCGACATTCAAAATTTTTTAATAAAAAAAAGCAACTCACGTTTAGTTTGTTATTAAGTTCTCCGATAAGTTCCAGTTGCTGCTCGTGTTTTTTTGCCAACTCTTGCAACTCTATTTGACTCTTTTCACTGGATTCCTTCAAGTAGCCACACTCATCCTGGGTATTGCTTAGTGAAGCCTGCAGAAAATAATAAATATAAAAATAACATAAACATAAACAAACGTAGACACATAACAGAACGTAACATAACCCAAAACACAGACAGAGTAAGAATTTTCATAATGTTCGAGTGTGAGAAAAATCAAAATTCGAATTTTTGCTATATTTCGAACTTTGCAATGTTTTTTCTTTTCTTATTTTTCTTTCTAAGCTGAGCCACTGAACCAGCAGAAGTATCTTTGAATGAACTACTTTTGGATAAATATACAGCAAGGTATATAAACACGATAAATAAACACGGAATCAGATTGGTGAATGAAAATGCCACAGCAAGTACGGAACTTACTGGGTTATGGGACACCATTCAAGCACATGCATGAGACCACTTGGCCATGAACCCACCAGAAGTGGTAAAATCTAGTGTGTACAGCTATTCCCAGAGCCGTCTCATAAGTGTAAAAGTACACCTACTTCACTGTAGTTAAAAACTGTGGTGGCATCAGATGTTGAGTAATCTTACCTCAAGTTCAGATAATTTGTGAACCGCCTCTAACTTCTCTTGGAGGACCCGTCGCAGAGACTCTTTTGCAGTCATTTCGTACGTGCTCTTGTCATCTTGCAGGGCGTGAATTTCTAACCGCAGCGCCTCTTCTGTGGCATTCTGGAAAAACATGTTTATGTTTAAATGAATAACTGGCCTAAATAGGTAAAGCGTTACTGCCCCCTAGTGGTCACTTAGTGATTGTCCCAGCATCACTGCACATCTTTCTATTAGTGGGCATACACACACGCACAGTATTATTGTCAATATTGTCAAGTATTGTCAATAATACTGTGTAATAGATTGTGCAATTTACAGCTAAGGTATAACTCTTATAACTTAGGAACAGACATATTGTCAGCCATCTTGAAAATTGCGACCATATCGGAGAAATTTCGACAGACTCCATAATCAAAATTAATCACTTTAATGAGCACTAGCACTGTGCGAAGTTTCATGCTTTTGAATCGAAACGAGCATTTTTTCAACATCCTGGTAGACTAAAACCCATTCATTTTCCTCAAATGGCAGCCATCTTTAAGGCATCATAAATAGGCCTTTGTACTGCTCAAATTTCAGCCTAATTTGGATGTGTCATTCTCTGGACACAATATTACAAAAAACGTTTTCTTGCAATTTTTAGGGGTAGATCTATTTTTTCCATTATATTAACCCTATTACTGCCTTCCTTTAAACTTTCAAGTATACCTTGCTATAAGCTTGCAGTTGACTCTCCAATAATTCCAGTCTAGAAAGCAGTCGGTCCTCATCAATTAGTGCCTAAAACAATGAACCAAAAAACTTAGTAAAATTTCACATCTGCAAAGTAATTCATATGTGTTATTTCAAAATAAATAAATAAGTCTGAGTTCTGTTTTTACCAGTGGCGGCTTGTGTATAAGTACTGGGGTACTGTGGCACCCCCTATATTTCACTCAATATTATCGATAACATTCAATATAAAAAATATTTTTTCTTTAGTTTCTTTTTTTATGCTTGTATGGAATCCAAGCACATGAGGGTAGTATTGTTTATTTCACAGAGCAGCACAGTGGTGTGTTTGGCTGTGTCTGAGATAACTCGCTGTACACTGCACTGCTAGTGCCTGCTGCTAGGTAGAAAAAGTACTGTCTCTCACACAGCTTGTTGTCAGTTGTCACATACTTCAAAACCATGTACCGGCACATTCTTGAACTTCGGCAATTTAGGTTATTTGTTCCCAAAAAATTTTTTTGTTTAGGATTTTATCAAGTTTATGTAAACATTTTTGTATGTTTGTTTGCTTAAAATTGCAATTACAAATTACAGCATTAAAATTACACATATTTGTTTTGTTTGCACAGTATTAAAACAGTGACTAAAAATTTTCTGAAGCAGCATCCCTGTTAATTTTAACTACGAGCCGCCATTGATTTTTACATTCTGCATGAAACAGACCTTTTGATAGCATTCTGCTCAAGTTAACAGAATAAATGAGCAGAACAGAGTTTTAATTGAGTGAAACTCTCTACCCCTAATGACCCGTGTTTTGTACAGCAGACATGGCTAATGTCAGAAACTTAATTTTGAAAAACTTAGTGAATCTGAATGAGTGCCCCAATGTTTGCTTGGTAATTAATTAATAATTCAACTCGTCACTTTCTTGTATTTAATTCCTTTCATCAGTGTCATGATTACTTTCCTGACAACACGTTAGCTAATATGCGTGCTAAAAGCGTATAAACTAAAGTTGGTATTCTTGCTATACAGGACTCAATCCTGTGTGAGTACAATATGCAATTAATTCGTCTGGTATCTCAACGAATCAGTTTTACTGCGTTTATGCTATCGTCTCATCATCTGAGGGTCAAGACTGGCAGATGGGCCAAGCCACCTACCGAGAGACCAAGAAAGTAGAGCATACAGTTATGTTATGTTAATTTTCTTCTGTTAATTTCTTAATTAGTGCATGATAGGCTCTGCCTATATAAACTGGTATTATATTAATATTGCCAATAAACTACTACTGCTGCTGCTGCTACTAGAGATACATTTAGTTGTCAATTGATTTGAAAATCTCAACCGTGTGTTAGTATTGGCGTGTTAGTCACCATTAAAAACGGTTTCATATTCTCTGATTATTATAAAGAAGATTTTTTAGCGATTTTGTCGATTTTTTTCTACACAATTGCTCTATATTTGGTGAGCGTTCTCTACCAGAAAGTGAATTCGATTTGAATCGAATTTGTGACATTTGCATTCGAATCAAACCATATTTCAGCATTTTCGAATCCGAATCTAATACAAAATTAATTTTAAAGGCTTTCGAATAACTTTTTGAATCATTAATAAAAAGCATTGTCATATTATTTTGTTTTGCTCTGCAGTAAGAAAACTAATAATGTTTAAAAGTTCTGCAGGAAAATTGCAGCTAAATTCTGCTAATTGCATGATGTTTCAAATGTTTTAAAGATAAAGAATGTATGCGGTTGAAGTGCTGAATGATTCAAATCTTCAGTTTTAGGTAAAGTAGAATTTAAAGTATGAATAGTTAACCCAGTGATAGAAGACACATGTTAATATTTTTTAATGAAAGTAATGTTGCGCTTAACGACGAAAACTTTTGGTAAAGGATTCCACAGATAAGAGTCCGATGGAAAAACTGAAATATTAAGCAGCTGTTTGGGATCCAGATTAAAAATGTACAAGGTAAGAATACGAGAGGCAGCAGCAAAACGGGCATTCCGTGAACAATGAATCGTTAACGGCAATGGCAGAAGAGAAGTCCACTTACCTGCCATCCAGTCTCAGAAATCTCTTGTGTGTTAGTCACTAGACGTTGTAGTGTTGCCAGCTTATTCTCCAGCATCTGTTCTCTGTGAAGCGCTTCCTATAATCATTAATCAAGTAATCACTTTACGTTACAAATCAGCCAATCAGAGCTGCCTATTGCAGCCAAGTATAAATAGAACAATTTAAATAGATTAAGTTAGCACTGCCCTTAATTTGTCATATGGCTTGGTCACACGAATTGGTCATAAGACGAAATGGACACAAGCCGGACCCGCATATTCAAGCAATACGCTCCTACATTGTGTATTTGCACACACAAAGTATGACGTCACCAACAATGAATTTATTGATACAGATACCAATTTAAGATTATCTTGTTTAAAAAAACAAAAGGAAATGTGAGTTATAGTTGGTTTTGTATAATTAACTAATTAAGATTCGGTTTGGTAACAAAGTCGAACAGTCGTAAGTCGCACAGATCATAAGTTGACGACTACCCATACTTACAAAAGGTAATGTTATGCAATATTTATTTCCAGTTCCAGCAAACTATTTTTACAAAATTTATCAAAAAAAAACACTCAATTTCTACACAATACACATAGTATATCATATTTCAAAGCAATATTTACCTTTAAATATTAGGTGGAAGTAATATTTACCTTTAAATATTAGGTGGAAGTAATATTTACCTTTAAATATTAAGTGGAAGTAATATTTACCTTTAAATATTAGGTGGAAGTAATATTTACCTTTAAATATTAGGTGGAAGTAATATTTACCTTTAAATATTAAGTGGAAGTAATATTTACCTTTAAATATTAGGTGGAAGTAATATTTACCTTTAAATATTAGGTGGAAGTAATATTTACCTTTAAATATTAGGTGGAAGTAATATTTACCTTTAAATATTAGGCGGAAGTAATATTTACCTTTAAATATTAGGCGGAAGTAATATTTACCTTTAAATATTAGGTGGAAGTAATATTTACCTTTAAATATTAGGTGGAAGTAATATTTACCTTTAAATATTAGGTGGAAGTAATATTTACCTTTAAATATTAGGTGGAAGTAATATTTACCTTTAAATATTAGGTGGAAGTAATATTTACCTTTAAATATTAGGTGGAAGTAATATTTACCTTTAAATATTAGGTGGAAGTAATATTTACCTTTAAATATTAGGCGGAAGTAATATTTACCTTTAAATATTAGGCGGAAGTAATATTTACCTTTAAATATTAGGCGGAAGTAATATTTACCTTTAAATATTAGGTGGAAGTAATATTTACCTTTAAATATTAGGTGGAAGTAATATTTACCTTTAAATATTAGGTGGAAGTAATATTTACCTTTAAATATTAGGTGGAAGTAATATTTACCTTTAAATATTAGGTGGAAGTAATATTTACCCTTATGAGTTTAAACATTTAAAAAAAATGTGAACAGTCAAATAAAATGCTATAAAAGTTGCACAGTGCAGAATTCACATGGTGCTCCAATTCTGCTTTGAATAATACATACTTGCAAGAACTGAGCGAGTTCATACAGCTCTTGGCTTGAGACAGGAGACGATGGACTATGTGGCAATGTTAAACCCCTCTGAGAACTGAAAAACAACAACACGACGTCAAAAGTCGACAAATGTACAAAAGTGAAAAGCAAATTTGAAAGATAATTTCACTGTACTGGTAGTAAAGCCAGGCCTTCACGGGGCTCACGACTTACATGCACCAAACAGCCAGAAAACAACTGCGAGCGTTTGTCATAGTTGCCAAATGGTCGGAAATTTTTTACACAGTTTCAAAGAGTGGCAAAATCGAAACTTTCCCAAAACTTTGCAAACTATTCTTGATGTTCGTCAGCAATTGCGAAAATTTGGTGAACATATTTTGGGATGCTTAGCTTGCAAGCATCAGTCTCCCAATGAAAACCTAGCTAATTTAATTTGCATTATACAAGCGATTTCGGGCTTTGATTATAAAATTAATGAAATCAAGGGCTTCCGACAGGAGATGAAAGCTAGAGTATCAGCTTAGTTTAAAATTCTAGGACATCAACATTTAACAAGCACATGGATATCTTCTTGCATAGATATCTTCGGGTTAGCTAAAAACTTCTTTCTTGCTAAGTTTGTTTTGTTCTATTCATTATGTATGTGTGTACTTATGAATTCAATTATATTAGGCGCCGCTTAATCGACTCACAGTTAATAGACTCAATCGCCTAACTGACTCAATGTCTGGAACAGGCCGCTTCCATTCAAATATACATAAAAACTATCGGTAATTGACTCAAATAACTTCGCTTAATTGACTCAATATTTTTCCTTCACTTACTTAAAATAAGTCATTTGTATGTGCCCAAAGAGCCTTTCCTACTTTTATGTCATCTTTACTTCCCTTTTGTGCATTATATATTTAGAAACAATCATGTTAAGCACCTCTTTGTTTGTAAGCAGGTACGTTTAGTAGTTTTTGCTTCGAATCTGTTACCCACTGGCCCACTGCAACTAACCTCGTTACCCAAAGAATTTCTGGAAGTTAAACATTTAATTTTGCCTAGCAGTTTCCTTTTCATGCTCTCGTTGCAAATCAGGCTTTAAGGCTTAATGAGTTAACAGTCAAAGATGCAGGTACAGTAATCAGCCAGTTTTCCTTGTGACTTACAAGAGTAAATATCATACAGCAAATAAGAACAATGTAAGTGAGCAGACGATTCAGAACTGTTTTAGTCACAACACAACAACAGATTTTCAACGTTTTTATAGTTACGAGAACTTCTTCGCGAGAAAATGAAGCAGCCGACCTTGAAGGAATTTTTGTAGTTTTTGCAAATAAACAGACTTAGAAAAGCCTGTGATTTATAAAAGTATACTTTTTAATTTATTGCTAATTCACTTAAATATATGACTATTTTAAAATAATTTTTCTAATTTTTAACTGCATAAAGGAATTTAGGTTTTACTTTGTTTCTAAAATTCATTAAAAAGCTTTGCAGTGCATAGTAAGCTAGTGACTCATACTTCTGTACCTGTAATACTGCACTCATGGGTTAATAGGTTCAGTCGGTTAATTGACTCACAACACATCGGTCCCAAAGTGAGTATATTAAGTGGCGCCTACTGTATTAAGGATTAGCAGAAGTTTAAACAATGCATCCGTTCAAAACCTCAATGCAAACCTGTTCTATTATAAAGCCAAAAACAGTTTTATTCACCTAACTTTTTGAGCATAAGAAATTTTGTAATTAAATTTAAATAGGCTGCATTATAAGCTATAAAACTAAGTAGTATAGCGTTGCAAAAAAGTCACTTTTACAGCAACTTTAGCAATGGAAAAATAATTTATAGTACCGTGACAGCTTCACACTGATATACAAGGGACAGCTTACAACAGGGTAAAAATGTTAAATGCCTTTCAATGTTGCCAGTAAATATACTGAGTTACATATTAAAATATGTGTATCGAGTTAAAATAAAATAAAATGTGTTTGCAAGCCAAAACCGTCCATAAGTTGGCATTGTTAAAACTACGTTATGGTGCTTCAAGTAGAATGACCCAAAAATTTGGTCAAATGTTAATTTTTTTGTTTTTTAGAAAAATAAACACTAAATATATTGAACTTTTATATTCTAGCATCAAATTAGCAAAAAATGTCCAAAAAAACTAAAAATTTAATTTTATAACGTGTGCCCACAATAATGGGAAGAAACTAGTATTGCAATTGTAAAAAACTTGTATTTTCAAACTCTGATAGTAGCTCATGGAAGCAGCCATTTGGCTTCAGGTTCTTTCTTTTGCGAAGCCCAGATCTTCGACAGATCCATCTACTGGATTTAAACATAACTTCAATGCGCTCGTGTAAAGTCCATGGCAACCACAGTTTCGTACAGCTGCTAAGTGTTTTGTAGAAACGCGATGAAAAACGATGGCGCAGTTTAATAGCGATTTTCTTATTAAGATTAAGTTTTTCAGTGTGCAGCCTGCACTTCAACTTCAACGTGGATTATCTCAGCTTAGAGACAACATAGACCAATAAGCTTGGCATCAAAATGATCCTCATGAAATGGAAATTCAGGATATAAAAATAACTATATAAGAATAAGAATAACTCGGTTTCTTCACTGAGAGCTGAATTAGAATCTGCATCAGGTCTAGTGAGCGGGAATTAAGTTAATAAGATTAATCTTTATTAATTAAGAAGTGAATACGAGATTAACTGTATCACAGAAAATTTAAGCAATCGAAATAGTCACGTATGATTGATAATTGCAAGTATAGCGCTAGGGAGTATCAGAAAGCTAATGCTACAGTTAAATGCAGCCTGTGTAAAGGCAGTAAAGGTATACTTAGGTCACGATATCATACATATCATGATACTAACCTCCTGATACAATGCGTATCATAATACATATAGGTTAGCATTTTCAGATTTTATAAAAAAATTAATAAAGCCAGAGATGCTAAATGTATTTTGTCAATCAACAGTTTTACGACTTGTAAATGCTGAACTAACTCTGATTTTTATTTATTACTTGTGTTATGTGCAGCCTATTGTTTGCAATGTAATATGCGAGTAACGTAATTAACTTACAGATCAAATGCCTTGCATTTTCATCACCTTTGGCTGCTAGAAGTATCTGTGTCAAGTTAACTACTACTCACTATGCTGATTACTACTTATCTACAGTATAAGCCACAGCTGCAGTTTAGATTACTTCACATCACTTTTATCAGCATACAGTCAAGCGGACGCTATTTTCCGAAATATCAAGGACTCAGGTTATACACACTGCTGCGCTTTGGAGACAAGCATATCGTATCATGATGTATCGTTACAGGGCTAACCTGTATCTACAGCATGACTCTTCAGTAGATTCACGCGTAGGTTTGAGTCTATATGCTTTAACAACGAAAGCGCAGCAAGTTGGAATCATCTTGGTTAAAGCACAATAAACCCTTGAAATTTTACACCATTTACTTGATGTCTTATTGTATACAGAGCTTGCGTAATCAGTAACACTGTATAAAACTGGCAAACTTAAACTCCCGCGATGACTGTTAGGCACAGCCATTTTGATGATAAGTCATTTGAAGTAAGTTTAGATAATACTGTGTAAAGTTCGAAAAAATAATCAGAGCATTTGTAGCGCACTCTTCACTTCACTTTACTAAGCAAAATTTTAAATTAGTGTAACTTGTCAATCAGATTAAAAATGGGTTTTTTGGCGAGTGGTGCACCTTGGATGGTCAGTCAACAACATCTTATCAATTGAAGTGAATATTTTAAATTATTAAGAATTTTTTCCTAGTTGCATAAGCCTTTCAAGCAGGTAAGCACAATGCTAAGTAATATAATTTTGCAAGGAAGGTTTTTTGGGACATAGTTTAACATTGCCTTTTCTTCCCCCGATTTATGTTGTGTGTAGGTGACGTTCTGTAATGGCGAGACCGGAAAGGTACTGCAGATGATTTAAAATGAAAACAAACAAAAATTCCTTTTAGCTCGAGTACAATATAGCCTAAAACTGCTATAAACTAATATAATTTTTTAAAGGGATTTTTCTGAAACCAACTTTAGGAATCCCCTTTCTAGTCCTCTAATAACATACCGTAGTGTTAGAGAGCACAACATGTGGCCGTATTAACGTGCCAGCCTAGCAAAGTTTGCAGATCGAGTTAGAAAGTTTTTACATTGCATTAGAATTAGTTAAATCATTACTACTTTGCATAAGATGTAAGCGTGGTCGTATGCACTTTGTCTTTTTTGAATGTTTGAAACTTTCAGCAAATAGAAATCGGCCAATATTTAGGTAAAATATCAACAGTCCGATATATCGGGAAACGACAGGAACACTTAGCACACTTTTAGTGGTTGTAAATTAGAATCTTTTCAAACTAGCACACCTTGGTTTATGTTCTTGTCCATTGGGATGGTACAGCGTTACCGTAGCAATGATACATCCATGAGTCACCTTCCTAGAGTTTTCCATGACGTCGACGCCAAATTGAATGACATCACCGGAAAATATTTCATGCGGAGAGCTTTCCTCGGAACCCTTACTAAGCCGTTCATTATTAACGAATGTGCCGTTACTACTCTTTGTGTCTTGCAAATAGAACTGCAAAGGATAAAAACATGTAAAGCTTCTGCATCTACAACCAATAAAATGTTATTTTACATACTCAAATAGTGATGGGTGATTGCTAGATTAATCAAATTAATTCCGATTACAACCATGTATATATGAATATAATCGGCGATTGAACAGTAATTCAATTAATCAAGATTAATCGAGAGCAAAATGTACGTGTTACACCCTGGCTAACAGGCAGTATTTTAGCACAAATAAACGGAATCTTTGTGGTTTTTATTCGCTTTTCTCCTCTTACAAAATGCGCCCAATTGCAAACCACAGTGTTGCAAACTGGGGGTTTCTAATTCTTTGGCAGGTGACACACATGTGTAGTAATTCGGTCATAGAGTAGTTAACGAATGTGCAAGTCTATAAAAGTAGTTTGCGAGTACGAAAATAGCAGAGAGCCACGAAAGCCACAAAGAGGTTTATAGGCTATACATCACTGTAAAATCATTGAAGAATATGGATAAATGCTGTAAAAGATTAATTACAAGAACAAGATTATAATCGAATTTTGAAATTTTAAAATACCGCATCATTATACTCAAAGCTTAAGTTCCATACACAAAACTTTGTACAACATCTTCACTTTAGTTTTTGATAGTTTTTATCAACGAAGATTTTGTTGTCAACAGGATAACACCTGCATTTCTATATATTACAAGTTAGCAAAACAAGTATACTTTCCAAGAAAGCAGACTAACAATGCCTTAACTACACTCAAATAAGCACCCTTCTGATAAGATGCGCCAATCACGAAGCAAAAATAGCTCCAATATTTATGTGCAAAAAAGACCGGTTTGTGAAAAAAATGCTTGTTTTCTTACATTTTCTCACAGTATGTCTACTAGAGGTGATTCACTTAAAAAGAAAATTATCTTACCTTATCATTTTCGAACCACATAAGGGCGTGGTTTCGAGAAAGGACTTTACAATCAAAGATCGCATTGTTCGGCAACGGCCTGGCACGAGCGACCGATCGACCAATCTTAATGTTCTCCGTCAGAGAAATCTGGCGTTCATCGAACGGATGAGAGTTTGGGCGACAAGTGAATACAGCAATCGCTGCACACATGACAAAACAGTTTAGTTTTTTCTACAGCATCCGTCAAGAACAATTGCAAATGAGAAAGATGTTTGACAAGCTACTAATCATTGTAGTCATAATTTCTTAAATGTAAGAATGCCTGAAGTTTGTAAAGTAGCTGTAGCCAACATTACGCAATATTCCTTGTGCACACCAGAATTGAATATCTGTAAAAGAGAATTAAAAAAATTTAAAAATTTAAATTTAAGTACCTAATTTGGGATGGGAAGCATAGGGTTACTTACTTTTTTGGGATTTAAGTACCATGTTGAAAACATTATTAACAAAGAACTTCTCCATTTTTTTACAACGCGACTTGTTTATTAATGTTACAACATTTACGGCTGATTAGTTATCTTAAAATACGCACAATTATTATAAACTGGTGCATAGATGAGTTATAATAACGTCAGAAATGAAATTGTTGTTTTGAGAAAACTCTTAAAGTGAAAAGGTGAAATTTTTAATGTACCCCAATGCTACCAAGGCAAAGTAGAAACACGAGAACAAGAAGAGATTATTTACTTACAATTTAAAACAGAAAATGTTTTGATCAGAAAATGATTAACACTAAAACTTTTACATCTGAGTCATAATATGACAATGTATGGTGCGCAGTACAGCAATTTTGACGATGCAGTAAAAAATGTTGAATTGTAATCTCACAAAACTGCATTATAAACATTTATACCGAGAAATATTACTTTTTTTCTTACATAGAAATAAAGAGAATGGTACAGAAATGAATATAAATTACCTAGCGTTCAGGTTTTATAAAGTTCTAACTACGCACCACAAATATTAAAATTATGTATATTGTTATAAGTTTTTCAACATACTAGCCAGTGATGTAGCCTATTTCACTACAAGCCCATCTTGACTGCGTTATCAGACTCTGAGTCATTGGTGTTCAAGCCCTTTAGTTCCATTAATTTCAAAATAAAACATACCTTACAGTGAGGAACTACACACAGTAAGGCAACTTGCAAAAGATAATGCTATAACAGAGCTTTGTAAAATTAACCAGGTTGAACTTTTAATTTGAATTTCATAAAATTCACTGCACCTGAGCTAGGTATCTGAAGGTATCTGATTGTATACTGAGATAGATACCATTCACGCATACAAACTAAATATTTAAATATGATATAACCAGCTGATAAATTCTGAGCTTCTGTGGCATTCAGGCAGTTATACTTTTCATACTGAGATAACATTAAAATAAAGTAATCTATCCTTATGAAAACTGTTCGTAAATGAATGAATAAACTAAATAACCTAGAAAATAATCCCAATTTTTCCCCATATTAAATTTATCACTGCCGACACTGACCGCTACGGAGATGTCACAAGGAACCCATCCAGATTGAATGCAATCAGGAAAGTGGAATCTGTTCAACATAGGGTGGCAAAATTAGTTCCTGCCATGAGTCATCTGATATATTCAAAACGGATGAGAAGTTTGAAACTCCCTTCACTGAGATTTCGAAGGAAGAGAGGTGATTTCATCCTGATGTATCAAGAACAATTTGACTAAAATACAACCCATTCGTTATTTTATTAATAATTTACAAGGTACTGGAAACAAAGTTATTAAATTGGCGGGAATTCATTAAATACTAAAGCCAGAGCTTTCACGGGGTTCGTAACTTCGGTGACTAAAAGCCCAATGGTCGCCAAACATGCGCAAAAAGTTCCCCAAATAGTCTTAAATCATTTGCAGGTGTTCGTCGTAGTCGCCACCTTCGGAATTTTTTTTAAATGTTTAAAGTTTGCTGCCGGACTGACAAAACTCGCCCCTTTGCCAAACTGTCGTAGAGTTGTTGCAACATGCACCAAACATGCGCAACAATTTCAGAATCCACGAAAACTTGTCAAACATTTTGCGATGCTTTGAAAATGTTGCGACTATTTTCTTCGACATTTTTGCGAACATTGGTTGCCCCGCACGTCTTTCTGCAAAAATTGAGTGAAATTCTCATGAAATGAATGATTGCAGTACACTCGCGCACGAATGTAGTGCAATATTCGCTTTGTCATGGAAGTCGCCAAATATAATATCTTAAAATATAAGAGTGCTAAAGGTTAATCGAACAAGTTTAGCGTAACCCCATATTTCGTATCTAAATATCTATCCAGCTTGTCCTTGAAGTTGCTCACTGAAGAAGCTTTAGCAATTCACTTGCATCCTGAAATTGCTAAAGCTTTTTCAGTGAATAATTTGTGACAAAACACATATGGTGAGCATTTTTTGGCAACTGTTAGACTTGGGAAAATTTTCTATTCTCACAAAAAGTTGCGGCCCTGTGAAACTCCAGCTTAAGATATATGGCGTGCCACAGATGCTTCACGTTTTAGTCACAACTAAACCAGTACTAGAAAACCATCCTGAAAAGTATCATGACCCCAGCCTGAATGGACTCTTATTAGCAGAGAATTAAAGACATTCACTTGACTATACACCACAGTGGCATAGTATTACCAGTTATGGTGATTAATCAGATGTACAACGCCAAGAGCACATCGAAGATAAGGTAATAGTTTTTTAGCCACTTTATAACAACTCTCACTTCTTATAACTGTTAGTGTTACAAATGAAAAAATAAAATTACTATTAACAATGAAAAGAAGTGATTGTAATAGATATCATCTTACAGGGTTTTAAATCGATTTAGAAAAAGAATCATTATTGTAAACTTTTTGAACTTAAGTTAAGACATTAAAGAGCTTAGAAACTTAGTACGCTAGATGTGTTTTCTGTTTATAATAAACGTTAGTACTTAGTAGGTTAGCAATTTCTTGTTAATAATACTAAAGCTATCTCACAACAATTTACAAAAAATACAGTGCCGCATTACCGGATCAGCCCTATTTAAAGTAAATTGAAGTCGTCTCTTGATTGTAAAATTTCATCAGGCATGAAAACAAGCGCAAAACTACGTGTTATCTTATTACCTTAACTCAGCGGAAAAGCAGCATATCACAGTCTTTGCGAATACAAAAAAGACAGTCGAAAAGTCGTTGTTTCTCACAAGCAACTATAAATAAAAGATAGAAACAAATCAAGTTATGTGAGTTTCATCCGCAAAAAAACAAAACAAAATGACAAAATTGACAAGTTCCCATATCTCAATAATTATCAGCAATACAATACGGAAACCTTTCTTGCTGCACCCTGCAACAATTTACTGCTCCTTCCTTTCTTAACGACTGCTTCTAGCGAAATACAATTTGTTAGTAGATGCACGAAATTAAATTCGTATTCGATCCGAACGTTCGATGCTCACCAGTACTGTTTGGAAAAAAAGCTGGGCTACATGGTGGTATAATTATAGTAGGAAAAATGGAATGGTAAAGTTTCTTGGTATTTTTGTTGAACGTAGAACAAATTAGGGGTGAGCATTCTCTACCAGAAAGCGAATTCGAATCGAACCGAATTTTTGACTTTCGAATTCGAATCGAACCGAATTTTTGACTTTCGAATTCGAATCGAACCGAAACTCAGTGTTTCGAATTCGAACCGAATTCGAATTGAGATTGAACGATTTTCGAACCACCAGTAAAATTAGTCTTATAAAGATCATGTGTTTCACTAGATTTTGTTCTGCAATAAAACGACTAGTAATTTGTTTAAAATTGCGCACATAAATCACTGCTAAATTACGCTAATTGCATGTTGTTTCAATCGTTTTAGTGATCAGGAACGTATGTGATTGAATCTATAGTTTTGGATTCGAATCGAGTTCGAACTAAAAAAACTCGAACGTTCGATGCTCACCCCTAGAACAAATAGGCGCCAAAGAGATTAATTTGGTTTATAATGCTGTAAAAATTAAAATGTTTTCCAAAAATCTGCTGAGAAATGGTCAAAAAATTAAAAATCCTACCTCAAATTATGACCATTATTGTAATTTTATTACTTAAAACGTGAAAGTAAATAAAATCGCTCTGAGTACAAGACGCCGTCTCAAATTTAAAGGCTAACTTTACATTGTTGGCACGGTTTTACGTTGCCTGGTGATTTTTGCTGTCACGTGGTTTCCACATTGCCAGTTTCTGCTGAAATTTTCAATTTTAGTTTTATTAATTATAAGTTTATAACATGTGGAGTTTAGTAACTGAGCAAAGTACGAGAACGAATATCTTGTATAATTCTTATTGGCTGCTTCATGATATGTGTTTTTACTTATTTTAACCTTTAGCCTTATTAACTTATCATAATTTTGTAAAATTCTTAAACACTCAGCAACCAACCATTATTTGTGCACTAAAATCTATAGTTCCGTAGGTGATTCTGTAGCTCTTTTTGCTCATGATGTATTAACGCAATTTCATAAACATGACTGTTATGCCAAAACTACTTTGTCGATTTCATTTCAGCTTTTGAATACTGTTCTCCCACTATGGCACTAATAATAAATGACGGAATTTACTTAAATGGCTATGTAACTTCATACTCGAGTTCTTGGCACAATACTCACAGACAGTAAGGCTAAGAAATGGCAATAGCATCATCTTCTCAGCTTCAAAAGTTCTTAATGCAAGAGCTCCGTAAGGCTGTGTTCTAACTGTCACTAATGCTGTGCTCTTTGTTTAGGTATAGTCCCATAACTTAATGGGCGGTAACCTGGTAACTCATACCACCAGAATTTAGAACGCAATTTGCATTATTTTATACAGAAGGCTAAGAACTTACATTTAACTTTAACTTTAGACGTATTAAAAAGCAATTTACAATATTTTATACAGTAAGAAAGTTAAAAACTCATTTAACCCTCTAGCTTTAGATAAGTTTCAATAGAAAATAACTGTTTCCGTTTGGAAAGCTTAGTTAAGCTCACATACTTACACAAAGTATATTGGCTGCGCACAATCTATATTCGAAAATAATAAATGCTGAGAGAGAGAGAGAGAGAGAGAGAGAGAGAGAGAGAGAGAGAGAGAGAGAGAGAGAGAGAGAGAGAGAGAGAGAGAGAGAGAGAGAGAGAGAGAGAGAGAGAGAGAGAGAGAGAGAGAGAGAGAGAGAGAGAGAGAGAGAGAGAGAGAGCAAGAGAGAGAGAGAAAGAGAGAGAGAGAGAGAGAGAAAGAGAGAGAGAGTCCATATTCCTATTTAAAAAATTTTGTTTTGAAGCATTGTGAGCAACTAAGAATTTTTTGATATTGCACAAATTAAAATGCCTTCAAGTGGTATTACTGTACTCTTTTACTGTCCTGTATCATGTCAATGGTTTTAATTTTCTGCGCACACATTTATGTAAGAGAAGATATCACAGACAGATCGGTAAAACCTGAAACTTTTTTTGGTAATATAGTGATTTATTGCACTGTATAACCAAAGCAACTGTATATACAGATGTTTCCTGCAGACAAACTAGTAGTTTTAAAGATTCTTTTGCAAATCGATTTGTAAATATGTGGAATACATTTCCTTTTGATATTGTTTATAATTGCAATGTTAAGGCCCTTTAAATTTTGAATTTGCCACAATGAGTTTAATTAGTTTTATGAGCTTTCTCTGTATTACCAGCCAAAATTTGTTTATATTTATATATATATACCGTATATGCTTGCATATAAGCCGAATTTAGAACTATAAAATACAATACTGAAATCAGGGGGTCGACTTATATGCACATGAAACAAAATGAACACAAGGACAGACACTAATGCCAATTTTCCAGCCACACATTTTCATCGCTATCTGACTCTTTATTTGGTTGTGTGTCACCAGTGGTGTATTGGAGGGGGATCGTGGGGGATCGCCGTCCACCCACTTTTTTTTTAGAAAAAATTCACATTTCACTAAATGTCTGCTTTTTGTATTCATTAGATAAAAAATATTAAAAATGTATACGGGTTTAATATTAAATCTACTTGTTTTCATTTTTTCAAAAACGGTTTTAAATAATGTCAATTTCTTTCAAATTTGTGAATGTAAAATGGTAAGTCTTGAGACTAGCCGTCCACCTACTTTTTATTTAGCAATACACCACTGTGTGTCACCAGTTGCGAGCCATAACCAAGTCGACGTCATCAGCCAATTGGTAGGCAGCGCGTGGGGAGACGAGGGTCACATGGCTTATAGAGGAACAGCAAACCAATGAGGCAAACTGAGGCAAACGTGAGCACGCGGCCACAGAATTTAAAAGTGTGCTGAATTTTGATAATTTTAGTTGTAAAATTATTTGTGCAATACACCATGCCTGGAGAAAAAAGAAAACGTATGTCCTATACTGCTGACTTCAAGCTAAAAGTGATAAAATATTTTCTTCTTTATTCATATCAAAATGTATAATTTCTTCTATTTCTTCTAGTATGTAACATAAAAGTAAGCATTTTACATCTTTATAGTAAAAAATTTCTATGAACCAAAAATACCCAATCAACAAAATGTGACAAAAAGGGATCGATTTTGTTGATTGGATATGGAGTAAAATTAGACAAGTTGATGGTCAGCTTATATACGGGTTTTTGCAAAATCTGGCCATTTTAAAGCAGTTTTAGGGGGTCGGCTTATATGCGATGTAGGCTTATATGCGAGTATATACGGTACTTCTGTCTTTGTATCTTTACATTCCTCGGTCATTCCTTTCTTTTTTCTTTTCCACTCCTTGTTTCATTTTTCATTTTTATTTTTTATTTTTTCCTTTCCTTTGTTTGGAGATTATGGACGTGGCCGAATTTCATCTGTCATATGGCAAAAATAGATTTTTGCATTTATTTATATGTACGAAAGCATATACGTGTATGGGAAAGTCGGATGAGTTTCCTATGAAATTTACGCAAGTTACGACAGTGTGTACGAACTTCTTAAGTATTGTATTCGAAAAATCATTCATTCGAATATATGATATATATAGTTATATAAGGCAAATAGTTATATAATATGTATATAGTGTTATAAAAAATGTTGCAAATTTATCTGTTGATAGGGCCAACTGTAACAAGACAGAAAGAATTTAAAGTCGTCGCAGTTTTATAAGCATTGAAAGCAATGAGTGAAAAAACTTTAAAACTAAATGACACATAATGAGGCTTTAAGCAAACAACAGCAATACACGTTGTGCACTGCTGGAGGTGCAGTAATGACTGTGGATGCGCCCAGTCCAGGCAAAGAAACGGCAAAAATCAGTATTGAACTGTGCGATAGACCTGCAATTTATTAAAATAACAGATCACAAAAAGTGCTTAAGAATGTGCTAAAGGTTATTACTATTTAGACAAAATGAAAAATTAGATTTAAGAAGACTGAAACACAAATTATTAGTTTATGATTCTAGAGATTTGAAGCAATTCTAACCAATTTAAACTTTTAACTAATTATTAAAGTAAATGGTGACTTACATTTACTGGTGACAACTTTGGCTTGAAAATACAACTAGTGACTGTTAAATTGCAACAAAATAGAGAAAGCAATGCAAGTATCACCAAACGGCATGATCAGCATAGCGGCAACAGAAAATGTAACTACGTGTAAGAACAAGTGTGATTGATAAGTGGCGTATACTACTAAAGCTTAGGTCACATGACTAAGGCTGGCTTCGTTTTAAACAGTTTCAGGAAATGCATGTTTGTAAAAATGCAAAAAGAAAACAAATAATGATAGAATGCTAGATTAAATTGCTTGACACCAACATCGACATTTAATTCGTACACATTAGCAAAACATAACAGCACCTTGTAAGTGTCTGATAAATATAGTAGGAAAAAATACAACAGTTATCCCATTATTACACTGAAAGTTGAAGTAGGATTGACTGTCCTGTATACGTAAGGGTAAAGCAAGTTAAGTAAATTAAAGTTAGCTAACTAGTAGCATAATGGACAGCATGTCAGCCAAAATAGTACAGGGATTATAGGAAAATCTATTTTTAGCATACTTAAACTTTTTTGCAAATTAAATGTATAATGCTGCACATTTCATCGCATTTAAATACTTAATGTTGCAATGTTTATACTACTCTTGTGGCCATCACGATGTACGTGGTGAGAATGTGGTGGGAAACTGCTGCAGCATATTGTGCCAACATGATCATGCAATGCTTATGCTACATGTATTTTCCTATCTGGTGTAAATAAATGTGTAAAGAGACCATTCTTTATATAAGTGACAAGTTTTACAAATATGGTTAGTGTTTTTCAAACTTAAGTTGTGTTTACCAGACATTCGGTATGCATCTGTGTTCTAGATAAAAACAGTTTATATTGTTTTCAACGCACCCGTTTGTCAAACCTGCATTATGTGTATTTCTCCTGCAGCTGTTTCCTATTGATTTTTTATAGGCAGCTATGCCATAGGTGGACAACACGTAGCGCATTCCGGATGTCTGGTGAACGCCGCTTAAGTGGCCAAGTTCTTCTTGCAAAAGTAGTTTCTTTTTTGTATAAATGGTTTGTCTTACAAAGATAGTTAATATTTTTACAAAATTTGTGACATTTTTTGGTACGTTTTAAGTTGCAACAATCTCAGACATTCAGTAGTTGTTAAAGGGTTTTGCATTGTTCTTTTACCTGGTTTAGGAACTTTGCTTATTATCTTGTTGTTCTTGCTTCCTGCTTACTGCTTCCTGTCTGCTTCGGCCTTGTATGCCCACAGTTCAAGAGCTTTGATGTGAGAAATGTGATGGGAGTAATTAAACACCAAATTAGGCGTTATTAAATGTTCACAAATTCGTTGTCAGGTTCACGTAATCTTTGCCTTTTCGCAATCATCATCAATCGCTGGAACTGAGAAAAGGCTTATTTACAAATTTGTACGTCTCGTTTTACTTTTCGAATCTGTTTTAAGTTTTCCTTTTGTGCTGTGTAATGCATTCTTAAAGACTGTTTACTGTTTCTAAACTTTTAATTTATACGACCCTGATTTGTAATAATTTAAAATCATTAGGTGGCAGTCTATGTTTGTGTTACTGGATATTTACATGTCAAAACTTATTCTTCTCCTAATTTTAATATAAAACTGTCACTGTTATACTGTAAGTGGAACTGCGCATATGTTTTTGTCTTGTTGCACCTAGTTTCATACATTACAATCCTATAGTCCTTGTCCAGTACTTTTTGTGGTTGCAGCCACAACTCCCCTTTAGTAGATACATATATTGTGTGTTGTTTCATTAGACATATTCATGAATTTGGGTTGGACTGCTTAATTTTGTAATCAGCAGAAGCTTGCATATGCTCCATAGTGAAATCTGGTAGTTAACGTCAGAGAATGTAATATCTGCTACGCTTCACTCATTGACACAGAATCTTAAAATATCCAAGTATTTTTCTTATTGAATGCATTTGCACCAATCATTTTGTGTGTTTTGTAAGTGATGAGAAGGCACCTGCACACGAGAGTAAGGATTTCAAAGAATTCACTGCTCTTTTTCCCAACAATAAAACTTTTCACATTTTCTGCTTTATTCATATTTTCACAAAAATGAAATGAAATTTCTAGAATATACTTTGTATTATAATACTAGCCCAAATGTCACAATCCAGCAAGAATTTTAAATTATATTTTGTGTTATATGACTGACAAAATCTGCATTCTTAATGTCAGTATATAATTGCAGAGCCTAAAGTAACTGTAATGATAATTACTGGACTTGCATTGCTTTTGCTGCAGCCAATTGACATGGCTGTACTGGAGCATAACAAACCAGGAGAATCTATCGAAGTAGGTGAGTTTCCAATTCAATTGCATTTTTTCCAAACTACTATATGCGTTTCACTTATTAGTGTTTTTCAAAGCAACACAGATGGGTTTAAAGTTTGGTTTTTAACATTAGCTGTGGTTGTATGGATTTTGTTTTGTGTTTTATGATGGTCTGTCACCATATCTCTTTTTGGCAGCATAAATACAGACATTGAAGTTTTGACTGTGGTTGCTATTAAACTCTATACATACAATCAGAACAGGTATTCTTTACTTTTATGCAGTAAGTTCAGGCCTGCTAGTTTTATTGTTTTAGCAATAAATTGTTTTAGCTACATGCTACTAGCTGTTTTAGTGATAAGAGTAAAGTTCATCAGTTTTGCACCTTACCAAGAACACAAAAATATGACTTTTGACTGTATTCAGCACTTTCAGAAGTCAACTACATTATCCACATAACAACAGATTTTAGTGCATGTTAACGTCTAAAATATATCATTGAACGAAAATATTTGTCATTAAAATTATTGAAAAATTGAGTAGAAAAATATCAATGTGTTGCTAAACGGGACATGGTTGCGCGAGAATTATATTTACTGTATTTTTTTACTGTCTTATATAGTAAGATACACAGTTCATTGAAATTCAACACTCATTGTAAAGTGCTCTAACTTATTATCAAGGACATAGTCTTCTAAAAGTGTTGTTTCAAAGCTAAAGCAGTGTTGAGTTACCATCCAGAAATTAAGAAATTAAAATTACAATTACGTTAAAAGTATAATTTTTGTGCATTAATTCAGGTTGCTTCTTTGTTTTCCTGTATATGTTATGCTTATTAGAGAAACTGTGATTATTCATTAATTATTAGCTAATTTTTATTGTTATGAATTACCGAGTAAGGCTAGTCTTTTAGGTGTTTTATTATAATCATGAATATCATCATTTTCTATTAAATAGGTTCTTCCAGTTTCATTTTGCACATTTTTGAAAACTGATATGTTTTGTTTTAGAGGAAAAGGGCAAAGAGATACAAATTCAGCTTCCTGTAACAGTATGTAGGAACACGTCAGTGATGCTGGACTGTCCACGAGGGCGAACAGACGATCAAATAAACAATATAACCAAAATTGAGTTTGGAAGATTTAATCGTGATTCAAATTGCTACGCTGGGATAAAGCAGTTTAGTAGTTGTCCAATGGCAGATATTCCTCAAAAGCAATTGCAGAATTTCATGAATTTGTGTAATAAGAAGACTTCATGTGTTATCACTGCAAATTATAAAACAATGGGACGCTGTTTTCCTGTTTCTGGAGAATTAGATCCTTATGCGGTTGTACACTATGAATGCAATCGTAAGTATAGAATAACTTATTATTTTGTAGTTAACTAAGGTAGAAGCATTTTACAAGATTTTTACAATTATGGATTTCTGCATATTTTGATGGTCACAGTGTTAAATTTATCCAGTTTTTTTAAGTCTCAATTCCAGACTTGGCGCAACCTTATAGTTTAAAAAATTTTAAAAGTCTACACAGTTGATTATAGTTCAAAAACGGTTTGTTGCTTGTACATTTTTTTATTGCACTGTATCATAAAACATTCAAACTTCATTGTAGGAAATGGTCTGCTGTTTACATGATATTATTATACAACTTTACTAACAAACTATTTTAAAAATGCGTCTTTACCATCTAAACATGTTTAGCTATCAGTACGCCATGTATTTGCTGTCTAGGCACACGTAAAGCCAGCCTGAAGTAAATGGGTAATGATATCATTAGTGTATGGTAGACTGGCTGTTGGTGCAGCATAGTACCTGCTGAACTGTTTAAAATCAATATTCCACTATACAGTTTAGGCTAGATTAGCGCTGCCAACCTAATAATCTAGCCAGTCCTAAAAGCAATTAAGTCTGAGTATGCAAAACTTCACAGAGTTGTTAGATATCAACATGTTAGCCTAAACAGAACTTTGTTTCTGGACTAAAATGAATAGTTAAAATTATTCTTGTTACACGTGTAGCATACTGAATACCACCACATACATTGTGATTTTACACATGGAGCACTTTTTTATAGTAGCAAATACATCTACACAAATTAAGACCGCTTTTAAAGCACTGCTAGAAAAGAAAATGGAGAAATGGTGTCCTAAAATGAATTTGATTTAAACATAATTTGCTGGTGGCATGCCTGATCGATTATTTCGATTTCTTGCCTGCAAGTCTCTGGTATTGATTAATTTGGTAAGTAATCGTTAACTAATTAATTAATTTTGTGTCTAAACAATAAATTGGAAATACAAAGAAGGAAAAATGCTTCTGAAATAATTTTTAACGCGGAAAAATCATGGACGTGAGTACTAAATGCTTTCAAATCTTGCATAGCTCCATCTTCAGAAAGCAACTTTAGTTAAGCTTTACCATGATGTAGGAGACCTACCTAACAAAAGTGCTGACCCTGTAGCTCTTTACTGGTCATGCGGTTCACATTAGTATCTACTAAAATTACGTTAGTAGACTGGAAAAAAAGCAGAAGTTCTAATAGTGAGCCAAAATTTCTGCATTTAACACATTTTACTTGCTGGAACCTGAGAATGGGAAAAAAGAGCTTATTATTCATAGTTATAATTCATGTGTGTAACAATCCCAGTTATCCAGTATATGAATGAATCTTACACTCATTACCACTAGCGGAACAGCTTTACAGTCGTCTAAAAACATTTAAAAATTTGAAACTAATTTTGCCGGTGAATAGTTGTATGGAATTTGTATCAAATTGGTTATAATAAGTCTATTAGGGGTGACAATATAATTTAATTTAATTTAATAAAGAAACTTGTTAACACATGTGAGGAGAGCATTCTTTTTTACATAAAATTGTTTCTGCACATATTTAATTGGATGCATCAGCCTAAATTCTTTACTATACTCTTCCCGTTTGATCCCCAACGGTACAATATTGCATGCATTTGCAAGAAAGGTGTTCTTCATCACATGTACCTGTTGTGGCTGCTAAGTAGTAATTGCTGTTGTTTTTTTAATAATGGACCTGCTAATTTTGGCTTTGTGTTAGCTGTATTCCACTTTCTTTCTAGTACTAGGCTGGATTAGACGATTTTTCTAGTTGACTGAAACTGTCAACACTCGGCACTGCATCAGGCTTTAGAGGAGCATGTTTTTTTAGGCTGGTCGTATTGAGGAAGCAAATGATACTGCTTCAAAGAAGCAGGTTTTTTTTATGATGGTTGTGTTCACACTGCTTCAGAGAAGCAAGATTTTTAGGATGGTTGTTTTAGGAAGCAAGTGATACTGCTTCAAAGAAGCAGGTTTTTTAGGATGGTTGTGTTCACACTGCTTCAGAGAAGAAAGATTTTTAGGATGGTTGTTTTAGGAAGCAAGTGATACTGCTTCAAAGAAGCAGGTTTTTTAGGATGGTTGTGTTCACACTGCTTCAGAGAAGAAAGATTTTTAGGATGGTTGTTTTAGGAAGCAAGTGATACTGCTTCAAAGAAGCAGGTTTTTTAGTATGGTTGTGTTCACACTGCTTCAGAGAAGCAAGATTTTTAGGATGGTTGTTTTAGGAAGCAAGTGATACTGCTTCAAAGAAGCAGGTTTTTTAGTATGGTTGTGTTCACACTGCTTCAGAGAAGCAAGATTTTTAGGATGGTTGTTTTAGGAAGCAAGTGATACTATATTTGTATGAAGTCTGACCTCTCTGAGGCCGAATCTGTTTTTCGCGGATTCGGACATTTTGGATGGTTGAAAATTTTTTCCTTTACAGCTACTGCATCAACACTTTTCCATACTTCTCATTGGAGGGAAACCTTCTCTGGCTTTTTTATAAACTTAAAAGAAAAAGCAATCAGGTGTTTAATTTCCTTTGTTATCTTGTTTTTCCAGATTTTCATTAAATTATTGAAAACAAAAAATGGTAAATTCACCTTAGTTGTATAGTGCACGGCTAAAATGTGGCGGCTGTATGGAAAATGTCAAATATTTGGGAGTTATTACGTTTTCAAAGCAGTAGACAATGAGCCACGCCATATGGCGAAAAGTTCATTTTGCGCACCGCTGTTCCGATGCAATGTTAGCAGACTATACATAGCAGATGACTGGCAAATTATAATTTTATCGTAGAATTAAAATTTAATAAATGTGATCATATAAGCTGCTTATTTTGCCTTATTTTAATTGTAAATGTTCAAGGTTACAAATGATTATTGTTATTGTTTTGGTAGCCCTCGTGCAAATTTTATTTTCATTTGTTTTTAGGTACTAGATATGAGTTCACGTCAAGTGTTCTAGAAAATAAAACAGATCCTAACAGAATTTATTGTGATAAAGTATCACATGAACTTCTGTGCCCTGGTGCAACCCGCTATGCACAAAGTGACGCTCGTTGCCCACTGCTTTATTATGGAAGAGATCACAATGATACAGTGTGTGGTGAGCCGCCAGGAACAAACACTACCTGCCCTCACCCAAGTCTTTTTGGTCGCTATAAGCCAGACAAACACATTATAATGGATGCTTTTCATCACTGTATTGGGAAACGATCTTGTAACATCACTTTCAAGATTAATGTCAATCTAACGAATAAATGCGAATCACCTTCACCTGGTGTAGTGCGCCGGATTAAGGAGCTTAAGTTTTACTGTCTGGGTAAGTATAATGGCATGTTAGCATATGTGCATTATAAAGCTAAAACATTCACAGCAAAATTTCAGCAATTACTACTGGAATTATATCAGATATGAGACTATTTGCCAACGATGTCTGCATAAAGCAAATTGTTGACGATCCAATTGTTTCATGTAATATTTTACAACATGATCTAGATCACATTCAGAAAACTGAATCTGTGATATTTTCTTGCAAAATTAAGTCACCTTTCCATTCAGATTTGTTTCTGGGCAACATCAAAATTGATAACTATTTGCAACAAAAACGTTTAAGCCTAATTCTTACTGACGCTCTTGCTTGGACTACTCACGTTAATGAATTACCGTCCAAAACCTCAAAACGTTCGGATCTGCTGTGTAAGATCTTTTAGACAGAAGTTCACTTGATAATTTGTGTAAATCTTATGTTCCGCCTTTACTGGAATATTGTGACGTTATTTGGGGAGACTGCAGTGATGTTAGCGCTTCTGCTATTGAGCGTATCCAGTATCACACCTCTCGTATTGTTACTGGAGCAGTATTTGGTAGTAATAGTGATAAGTTGCTTAATGATCTTTCATGGGAGCGTATGTACGACAGAAGGTATATTCACAAATTGTCACTGTTTTATAAGACTGTCAATTGCCAATCTCCGAATCAGTTATATTGATAATGTATTTTCTTTACTTTAGCTAATGTAAATAAAAGTTGTCTGACGCGAAGTATGTATGTTTTTACAGAGTTGGTATTCTCAAAAATCCATTATCTTTGCAAAGAAATTGTGAAAATCACCATAGTGTAAGGTTAGAAACTTTCGTTTTTAAGGAAAAATGTCCTATAATTCCTATATTTTTTTAGAATAATCTCCTGAGTACAAGCCCTGCAGGAACTAAGAGACCACTTTGATATTCTATGTTGTAATGATTTGTAAAATGCTATAGCTTACCTATGAAATTTCAACTTTAGCTGTTGAATTTTGTCTACCGCATCATTATGATATATTTGTGATCTTCTCTTCTGTGTGTGTCAAGTTCAATTTATCACCTCAGAAGAAACTTTAGTTAAGCATTTGTAATGCTTTATTGTTAATTCTGAGATTAATAAAATATGTTTATACAAAGAATCAGTTCTACCATATTTACTCTCGTTGCAGGTGTTCTTGCTTGTTTTCCCAATCCCTGTCAACATGGTGGTACTTGCACTCTTACTCAGAATGGATTCAACTGTACCTGTCCTGCTTATGCTCCTGGGGAGTTCTGCGAAGAAGGTGTGCCTCTGCTATAGAAATCTCAAGTTTTTTACTGATATTTACAATAAATTTACTTTATTTAAAGTTGCTGTTGACAACTTGACTAAAGTAGTCTTCATTTGCATTAGGAACCATTGCCTACGAACCATTAATTGTTAAACGACAAACTGAAAAGCCCAGAGGTAAACAAAACTGTAAATACTAAAAGTCTGTATAGATAAAGAAGGAAGAAGTGTCAAATAGGTAAGCAAGCTCATAAATGTGTTTTCAGTAGCAGACAAAAGAACACCAGATGAAGGAACATTGTATCAGTTGCATAGACAGTTGCCGGCTAGATAGACAAAAATGTGATCTATATTAGCTAATGCTTGAAAAAGTAAGATGTGAAAATTTCCAGTTTAAGTAGGACATGTAGTCAGCCTAAATAGGCATTTACCAAATAGCCTATTTTACCAAACCTACCTCTAATCATTTTCTCGTAAAAGCAAAGCATGAAGAATCTGGGCTTCAAATTCAGTAAAAATTATCCAGATGATTGTGTAATGTAAGTGTAATGTTAATGTTCTTCAATTGAAGCTGCTCATTAAGAATATTGAATTATTACAAATAGAAGTCTTACCTTGTGTTTTTATGAAATGGTAGATCTAGAGGATAAATGAGTGAAATAATTTTTTTCAGATTTTGATGACTGTGCTGCTAATCCTTGTGGTAATGGAACTTGTGTTGATCATGAGAACAATTACACTTGTTTATGTGAGCAAGGATTCACTGGAACTAATTGTGACATTAGTATGTAGTATTATTTATTTATTATTTAGTCGTACATAAAAAGTACATTAAAACAACACAGACATGCAGTATCTATGTGTTTTTGCAAATTTCTTTATTATGTTTTTCTAAATTTAGGTTATAGCAGTAAAGTGTACTCAACATGCTAAGTGATTTGCCCTTTCCTTTAAAAAGTTCTTAAAAAGTTTGTGCTTGTTTCAACATGACAAGTTTGCTTTGAATATGTAGCTCTCATCAGTAATATAATACCAAGAATGCCACTTCTGTCTCTGTATGTTAAGGCACGTGATAGATATGACACATTTAAAATATCAATTGCTTTGAAGTCTTACAGTTTATTTTCTATTAGGAGCTGTCAGTTTCACCACCTTCATCAGCTAGAAAAATATGTAAGAGCCAGCTTTCAACAGGACAGTATCGGTTTTTAGTCTGATTTCCTAAAAGGTGGCTTTCTTATGTTATTCTGTCTGATGAAGATCATGACACTGAAAGCTCCTCGTAGAAAATAAATTGCAAGTCTTTAGACTAATTTCATGGAATTTTGAAAAATGGTAGATCTCAATAGAGCACTTACTTTCCTGAAGAAAATTTTCAAGATGTTTTTGAATGGTCATTTCTTCCTTCGTAGTCATTTTAAGTGCATTTTGGCACTAACTAAGCTTTTAGCAATTATGTATGATATGTTATTATTGTTATTATATATTATTTATATCAGGATGTGCAAATTGCGGCCCGCCGAGAGAATTTATGCGGCCCGCGAAGAGATTTGTCAACCTAATGAAAGTGCGGCCCGGGCGATTAATTGAGTGTATCCAACTGAAGTCCATGCCATGATCCCAAAGATAGTGCGGGTAGTTTTTTCTACTAGATCGGATGCCATTAACCCTTACAAGACGGTTGTAGCCGAATGTCAATGTACTACACAGACTGTGTGATACACATTACTAATATGCATTGTAATGAAATTACCATTATCTGTCCTGAAAGTAGAGATATATGGTTTGTAATATAAATTTTAATAACTGCTAAAATAGTTTCTTGAGTGTAGTAGTAATGATGTGCGCAAATCGGATGCAAAAAAATCGTTATTAGGTCCTACTGCACTTGGCTCCTTGATCAAACTGCCTGTGGCCCGCAGGAATTGCGGGAAAGCTTAATGTGGCCCGGCTAGTCAGATAATTTGCACACCCCTGATTTATATATTATTTGTATATTATTTAGCACTTTTTTATAGTGCTAGCACTACTTCACTTTCATTCTGTTACGTAGATGCAGGCCACATACACAAGCTTTTAACAAAAAAAACCTTATGTAAAAAGGATTTGTGTAAAAGCATAGATATGGAAAGGTTGCCCATGTACAAGTTTTAATTTAACATATAATATTAATGGGTAACATTTGCAAATCTTTTATTAGGTATAGATGAATGTGCTGATGATCCCTGTCTTAATGGAGGGACCTGCACTCATGGTGTTTGCGAATGCCCTGATGGATGGACGGGAGGATTGTGTTCAATAAGTTAGTTTTTACATTGTTATAATACAATGTAATTTCTTTTGCAAAGAGAAAAAAGTTACTTTGTCATATGAACAGTAGGGCACTTAAAGACCTGGTAATGCATGCTTTCAGTTTGATGTTCAACTTTCCTCTTTTCAGATTTAAGCACTTTTGATGAATGTGTATCAAATCCTTGCGCAAAGGGCACCTGTCTGGATCATTATGATTTTTACAACTGTTCATGTGAACAAGGTTATAGTGGAATTATTTGTGATGTTGGTATGTATAGTCTTTGTATTTCCCAACATGTCTGTGATGTTTGGCATGAACACGTTTACTTTATACAGCCTTCACTTGCAAAACAATTTAATAATAATAAAAAAATTGTTAAGACCTGAAGTGGACTGGCGTGTAAGGAAAATGTTGTAAAAGTTGTTTGTGTGTCTTCTACATCCATATTGTTCAATTGTAGCATTTGCTTCAAATATTTACGTTAGCCACAGGAAAAGGTCTGCATTACTGTAAGTGTGCTGTATGGGCCTAGATTTCATTTTGTCTGTACATGTTCCTGTGCAATAAACACTGATTGCACCAGCACAACCTCTTCACAAGGTGGTGGTTATTTTTACTCACAATATTTTTTTCTGCAAACAACCGTAACTGCATCTTTCACTTCCCGCAAAAGCTTCCGTGTTTATGCCGTGACCTCATTAGATGCAACTAGCAGGTTAAGAGAACTCAGAATGGCACTAAAACAATCAGTATTTATCCACTTAATACTGATGGATTCCTGTGCTTTAGTGCTCAGCCTTATACTTTCTGACATTTGCCTTCAAATTCATAGTGTTTTTGTAGACCCAACTTGAATGTTTGCACAAGTTACGATAATGGAGAGAAAAGAATGATATTTATAATTATACCTGAAACCCCTTTTGATGTCGTTTTTTTTTACTTTTTGAAAATTGATGCTCAATTAAAATTTGATTCTTGAAAATTGACTTTGAATATTTCAGCAATCACCTGCTACGCCGGGGTTTGAATTTGGTGCTTTTAATTCTCGTGAGCATGTCTGCTAAAGCATTTAATTGAAGAGGCTTTTAGGTTGTATAAGAAATGCAGTCAAACTTCATTATAACGCCCCCAATTTAATAACGCCAACCTTGCATAATGCCCTAATTTTTCACAATGCAAAATGTTTGCATAGACATGTATGTATTAATTATGTATGTATGTATTACACCAAAGTGGCTGTAACTCCAACTTTTTCGCAGTCCCAATTTAGGCAGAATATAATTCCCCGACTGTGTTTTAATTTTCATCTGTAGACTATCATCTCATGTTAAATTTTCTTAAGCACTCCATTTGTCATAAATCACATGTATATTCTGTTGAAGTGTTTCGTGATAAATTGTCTATTTTTGTGCATAGAGTAGATACATTTATGACATCAAATACTCGGGTCAGAATTGCTATACTAGTCACTTAGTCACTAAGTCACTAAACACGACATAACTATATTGTCAGTAAGTAATCTGATTTTTTTCTTAGCCAGTTAAATTATTTCGTAAAAAAATCGTCAATAATTTTCTGAATTTTGGTTCTTTTGTTGTAGATATTGATGAATGTGCTGCAGCTCAAAACCCTTGTTATAATGGAGGAACATGTAATAATCTTCCTGGTTCTTTTAATTGCACCTGTGCGCGGGGTTTCACAGGTGTAGACTGCTCAGGTTAGTATATACTGTGAATAAATAGGTAGTTTTCAGTTCATAAATAAGTTTGTGAAAAAATTTAACAATAAAATGGAACAGCTAAGGAATACAGCGACAGCAAAAAATAAAATATATTAATATTTGTAAGCCATTTGCATGCTGATATTAGAAGTTTTCAATTTGAACTTTATTTCAGATATAAAAAGCATTTATTTAATTATTTGCACACAGTAAATGAACGATAAATGAGAGTTTGTAGATAAAATTAATTAAAAAATTAAAAAAGACATTTTTTTTTAAATTATGTTCATGGATGAAACATTGCATGTTTACATTTAAGTATGTCTGAGAGTTGTGAAATACAAGAATTATACATATAAATGTCCTTCCACCTGCTGTGAAGTTTAGAGGTGCGATACACATCAGACAACCTTTCAGATAAATGTTATCACATTTCAATGTATGATTTTAAATAAAATTAACATTTCCTTACTAATGCATCAAAATAACAGGGATAACAAGATTCAGTGTCATTTCCCTTCCACTGCAATGATAAGACAGAGAAAACAATTTCCTTATCTATTTGTTATATGTGCCTTTAAATTCATAGAGAGTATATGCAAGGAACTTTATCCACAAAGTTGCTTCATAAAAACTTGTACAATAAGTCTTAATGAGCAAAATTTTGACTTTCAAGATAGAGTGACTGAAATTTCTTATATGAATATTAGCTGTAACTGCTAGCATACATTTGTGTCATCTAATATCATCATTATCATTGCCAATGTATTGGATAATATATCCAATATATTTTTCTGTACAGACCGATTTGATAATACAATTATTGCAATGCACTCTACCATTAGGAATGTTGCTCCTACTTGTGGTTTAATAGTGAGCTGTGTAATCGTTCTAATGTTAATGATGACATTAAAGTGAAAAGCAAAGCATTGATAAATATCAATTAGACTTTGCATAGAACTAACCATACTAGTCATTAGAGAGATATCATCAGCATACGTAAGATGCTACACTAAGATCTTTGAAGTAATGATTGAACAACTTTATTGATTAAATCCTTCCCTGGCTGACACCATTATGTACAGAAAATTTTTTGGATGTATAGTGACTACACTAAATGTACATTGTTGATTAGTTAAAGTAAAAGTATACTAAGAATTTGAGAATGATATTAGGCAGTTCAGTGTTATCATGAATTTTCAGAAATAATTTATAAAAGTTGATATGGTTAAAAATTCTGCATAGAAATCACAGCTAAATTGTGCTGATTGCATGCTGATTCAAATATTTTAATGATGAAATGTAGTTGAAGTGATGAAATTATTGGAATCTATAAATTTTAGAATGGAATCGAATTTGAACTAAAAAAATCACTCGAATTGGATTCAAGCATTCAATGCTCACCTCTACTAAGGAGTGCTCGATGGCTTTGTGAGTGCACAATAGTACATGTAGTTAGTGTACTTCCTTTCTTATTCATTGTTTTTGTACTTCATTACACCTCCGTGTACAGTTGAGTTTACTTGCATGCACTTACGCAGCTTTGTCAATTTTTTTTATAAAATTTTAGAAACTGATTGGTGCAAGAATCAACCATGTCAAAATAATGGGACTTGCGTTAACCATCATAATTTTTATAAGTGCACGTGTGTGCTTGGATATGAGGGACAGGATTGCCAAAAGGGTATGTTTTGTTTTGCATTACGTATTTTTTCTAATTTCAAGGCACACAAGGTAATTTCAATTTACAATGTTGTAAAAGATTTAGCAGTAAATCAATAACGTTTGATATATGAAAAAAATAAGCACATTTTTCAAATAAATATAGTTTAGTAATTAAATGCATGTGTGGTTTTAAACATAATAATAAAATTGTGGCATAAAGTTTTCTTGCATAAATGGTTTTGTCTACTTTTAATACTTTCAGACATTGATGAATGTGAGAACGTTTATTGTACGCATGGAGGCACCTGCATAGACGCTGTTAATAACTTTACCTGTACTTGCATACCTGGTTATACAGGGCGTCACTGTGAAATAGGTAATTGGTTTTCTTTTTATGTTTAAGCATTAGTGGTATGTATGTTCAGGGTTAATAGAAGAAACCTTAATTACTGAATCAAAAATTTAATGTGATGGTTCGGTTAATATAGATTCTGTTAAGCAATGATTGCAGTTAAGGCAATGGAATTTACAGCAATTACAGTTACATTGCTAATACCTAGTTGTGTCCCTGTAGGACCTACTACTGAGGGATGTATGGGTAAAGGGGTCCTTGAGTATGCCACATCTGGCAAGTGACTCCACCGGTGGTCATTTCACGTGAGCAGTACACTATGTCGTGACGCTAAAGTCGGGAAGAGCCAACAACCGACATTGGCAGGTTTATCAGACTGCTTTTGTAGTTGTGATGTTCGTGTTAAACAGATGAAATCACTGGATGAAAACATGGTTTAACTTTGCAATCTGTATTTTACTCAAAATCATAGTCTCATAGTCAATCCACATATACACGAAAATTGTAAACATAATCAACAGTAGTAAACAAAAGTTAAAGTAAATCCATCAGCCAATATATCATGGCACCTGAGTCAAAACGTTATTATAACCACACAACTGATTAAGCCTATTGCTTGTCTTCTAATCTTGCTACAAAGTGTGAAAAACTAGTACATTCACAGAGAAGCCCATTAAACCAGTTCCATACAAACATATAGCAGTAGCAAGTACATCTATATATTTTGGAAACTTCCTAGTGTACAAACAGATGTCAGCAGAGACTTAGTGGTAATAAAAAACTAAAGTTTAAAACTACAAATCAAAATAATAAAAAACTGTAAATTAAATGCTCGCATCTGCAACAAACTAGTGCAAAATTGTATTCTGTAGCAGAGACCAGGGTTCTAGCCTGTAGACAGATAATAGATATGATTTACATAACTTTTTGAACTTTGACACACATTATAGTAAATTACTACATCACTGACATTTTGTCAGCATCAGTGGCATCTCATAGTTAAAATTAGAGGGGTGTTACTTGAGAAAATTTTTGGCCATTGTTTTAATATTGTGTAAAATGAAACAAACATATAAAAAGAAAATTTAGTCAAAAAGAAAAACTACCTTACCTGTACAACAGGGTCATCACTGTGTGAGCAACAGTGTTTTCTCACCTAACGAACAGCTTCTTGTCGTGGACATGTGCGCATGGCCGCATGCGCACGACAGCCAAACACCACACAGTTCCCATAAAAGGATATTTGTAATCTTTTCTTGAACTAGAGGATGGTTACTGACATTAAGCTTAAGGATTATGTAATGTACAAGTATAAAGAAAGAATTGAAGAAAAAAGACTCATTATATTGAATTTTATTGATAAAATTGAATGAAAATAAGGGTTAATTATTATTATATGATGCAGTTATTGTACACCTTGGTTTTTAGATATTGATGATTGTTCTGATGGTCCATGCATCAATGGTTTATGTACTGACCATTTAAACAACTATACGTGTAAATGCTCAATTGGCTATATAGGAAGGAACTGCAGTGAGGGTAATGTTTTCTTAATTTGCTCATACTTGTAAATGAATTTTCATACGTGCACATTTGGAAAACATATGTTCAGGTCGTGCATTGGATTGATTTTTACAAGGGTGCGTGCTCCACCAATAAAGTTACAACAAAGTAGAAAAAAGACGGCAATGATGACAAAGGGGAGTTTTAGAAAAGTATTATTAATATATCTTATGTGGTGAAGTAGCTAATGCTTCCTCGTCGTTAATTATGACAGTTGTAACCAAAGCTTATTTAGTTTCTGTTTTACATGGCAGTCATACAGTATAATTAAAATTGTTGTAATTAGGAAATTAACATGATATGTAACAATTGATATTTTGTCAGCAGCTGGATAATCGAAAGTGCAATGTGAAATAAATTTGTATATTTAGGTAGTGGCTAGTAATATTTTTTTATAATCAAATTATGAAATTTAAGAAAAAATAAAATAATTGTAACTTCTTCTGATTTTTGCTGTCAATAGCGAAGGAACCTGAATGAATAAAAGAATTATTGCATTGCTTGTTAGGTGGTAATTGATTTAATATAAATCCACATCTTAGTAAATTTATCTATTTTTGCAGACATAGATGAATGTGTGAATGATCCCTGCAAAAATGGTGGTACTTGTGCTAACTTCCCTGGTGGCTACAAATGTACATGCAGCACAGACTTCATAGGCTTTTTATGTGATGTTGGTATGTAAGCATGAAATAGTTGACTTTTTAAACTTTGTTTCAACTAAGCAAAGATTTTCATTCAGTTTATCTCATAATTTGAAATAATTGTAGTAATATCTTGAGCCACTCTTACATGGAGGGTAGAAAATGAGAAACGATAAACAATTTTGTTTCCAGTTGTTTTGTATCATTTTTCTACTGAATGGTTTTTCTACTGAATGCACACACAGATGGTATGTATCTCGCAGACAAGAAACAAAAGACGCATGTGAAACAGAATTCTAACTGTACCACGTGATTCATTTTCGGTCGCTGATCGGCTGTTGTGTCAAACTTGTTACGTGAAATCACTAACGCTCAAGTAATGTCAGATTTGTTGTATGCATTTTTGTTTCCTGAAGCATTCTCTGTTTTTTGCTTTTCTGCACATTGTGTCCAAATTAACTGCTTTTGTTTCGTGTGTTTTCCTGTCCTTGAGCATTTGGTTTTACAAGAAAGATATAACCTAACTTAGTAGCACCGATTACTATACTTACTAATATCATGTAGTTTTTAATAGATAGTGTAAAATTTTAAGTACGCCAAAATTGTTTGCTGTGTTTAAACTTTAATCGCTGGCAATCCAACAGAGATAGAGCTTCTACATATTAAACATTTGACAATGAGTTCATGATGTGCAAATACGTTTCTAATGACAATGTGTTTAGAATGAGTTTATATTAAATAAACTATGTATAGAACAATGTATACAAAAACGTGTTCAATACAAGAAGACATGTTTGATGCAATGGTGAAGACTTACGTCATTGCTTAGAAACATAAGAGATCCATGTCCAAATAAAGATGCTGGTTACATATTATCACATCTTAGTAGCATTTTCTGCTTGGTTAAGATACAACTGTCCTGTATTAGAAGATTAAATTAGAGATTAAACCATCAAGTACAATTGTTGTGCTTTTTAAGGACAGTTTGTAATCTCCAGTTTGTTAAATGCAACTATTTCAGATAAGTCTCGAAATTTGGTCCTACTCCAGGAGAAGACAGAAGAGGATGAGCATCTACCTGCATATGACACTGGTGATGCTATTTGTTTTCTCATATATTCAAATGACTCCAGAACTTTTGGAGATGTCGTATTTGAGTGGGACATGGGTGATCAATTCACATTCACTTATGATCATGAAAAGTTTATTCCTATTAATGAAACATCTGCATGTGCTCACAAAATTTTAGGTATTGCTGTTAGTGAAACCATCCCTGGAGTGGCGTGTGAATACAGTCACTCTTATGCTAAAAAAGGAACATATATGGTTACCGCACGTAGCTCTATCGAAGGCTGGGTTTACTGGAATGCATCTCTCACCTTTAACGTTTTTGACAATCCAGATGATTGCTTGCCTAACATCAATCTTGTTAATGTTGGTTATAGTCGTAGCGAAGCACCAAAGTTTAGAGTTCGTGACGAATTCATAGTGTCCTCAATAGTGTATGACACTTGCACCAGGAAAGTTCAGTTGCGGTATGAATGGCACATCTTTCGCATATCTGAAGATTACCCTGTTCCATCCTCGGCAAATTTAATTAAGCTGCCTAAAAGTGTTAATGTGTCTCTTCACTATCTTATAGTACCTTCCAAGCTTCTACGACCAGGGACATATGTCATACGTTTGGCAGTGTCATCTGAACAGACAGAAAATGTTGTGAAAAACACGTACCAGGTGACTTAATTCATATTAATTTTATTCATGTAGTCTTTGGTATGTGACATATTTTCATGTTGATTTGCTGTACATGTATCTTTTAGGAATTGCACAGTTTTTTTCAACCTTTTCTAAAAAATATTAAACTCCACTTTGAGTAATTTAATATCTTTAGTAACACAATAATACAATTACCAAATTTTATTAGTAGAAAACTCTGTGCTAGTTTCTCAATTCTACGTGTAAAAAGTTACATATCTTAATTACAAAAAAGCATGTTACTGTTTTAAATTGATGCAAAACATATTAATTTGTGCCTATACTTGTATTATCTAGGGTTGGATCATTATATATCCCTCAGAATTAATGCCAATTTTGCAAGGAGGTGACGTCAGATATATCAATTGGAATCAAAGCTTTGTGATAAATGGTTCTGCGTCGTATGATCCTGACTATCCTCCATACAGCGACCCTGGGCATGAACACTGGGCTCATCTAAGTATGGACAACGATGATGACTTTGGTTTTGGACATGAGAGTGATGAATACTATGCTAGCAAAACCGTAAATGAAGCAAACAACAAGCAGCCTGATCGATATACGTATCACGAATTTGTTTATGGTATAAATCACACCAATCATGTTGATCCTCCATACATGTAAGAACAAATAAACAATTTTCACTATTTGTTGGGTTTTTGTTAAACAATCATTTAAATATGAATTTCATGATGATTGTAAGTATCATATAACTATTGGGAATTATATCTGATTTCAAAGCAGGTCTTACAATGTTTGATATTTATGATCTAACAAAATGTAATGGCATCACTATAAACTTGTAAAATAATGTAACAATTCAAGCGAAACTGTCTATTTACTTGCAGACAGATTTCTTAGCATTGTATAAATTTTATTAAGTTAGCAATTTATAAATAAGTAACACTAATGACTATTTATTTAAGGTATATATGGTACTGCTATGTTGGTACAGGCCGCATTCCTGATCCTAATGTCCCAGGATGTTTTGATAATAGTGCGACTCTCCTTCCTTTTAATGGTACGAGTAATTAAACCTTTTAGATTTCTACAACCATTATGAACTAAAATTATGAATTGATTGTGATTCTTAAATTGTGGTGATGTTTTTCATTTTTACTGCTCTTTAAGTATTTCATGTGCATGAATTGGCTAGCGGAGTTTAACAAGGAAGCGCTGTATGTTATCATACAACAATATCTATTTCTGGTTGTTTGTCATTTAGCAGCATTGCATGTCAATCTGAAAATGCTACAGTAGTGCCTAAAAAGTAAAGAAAATTTTTGCCATTAAGCTACTATTAATATATTAGGTTTTGTGCATCTCGAATGTTACATACATTTTTATAGATAAGTATTTTGTTTATCATGTCTTTTTAGCTGCCCTTGCAACAAACCTTTTCAATGTCAACAATTTAAACAAGTTTAAAACGTAATTTAGTTTGTGTTTTTTAATTGCGTACAATTAACAGTGTTTAATTAAAATTATGAAGTAATAATGGTGATTTATGCATATAGTCAATCCTCCTTATACTACCCGTTTTTTGATCAGAAAAAAGTCTGAATTATAATGAGGTGTGTTAAATTTTCAACAGCCAGCCCAATTTACACAGATTAGAGTCCTCAATTTTCACTCTAACAGTTAATGAATTAAAGGAAAATTATTAAATTAATCATCCGTGAATGAACGACTCACTCATCTTCTTTAAGGAGTTTTTGTTTACATGAACGATGTACATTGTACGGTACAGCTTGCAAACATGATAACTGGCAGTATTCTATACGACACGTGATATCTGACTAGTGTCTATGACTCAGCGGAGCATATATCAGCCTCGTGTGCAGTTGGCATTATACCAAGAAGTCTCTGCTGTTAGTTAAAACTGCTGGTAGTGTTTCCTATTGAACATGTATATTAATTTCCTTGGCTGATGGCAGGTAACAGAAGGCAGTATAACGGGTTATTTTTATATACAGTTGAATACAGCTGTTTCGTTCCTGACCTTTGCAGGCGGTAAACATGTTTGGCGGTATAACAGAGGTGGCATGAAGAGGTTTGATTGTATTGTGAAAGCGCAAGGATGAAGACCAAACAAGAGATGATATTCTAACTTTTAAGTTGTTGTTGTTAATAGTACGCTTTGTCGTTTTTTCAGAATCAGCTATTACCATTCCTCCTAGATCTTTACCTCAGGACCTAACATTGACTTTTGCTCTGTCATTTGGAAGAAAAGGCAGAACTGCCGTCATAGCCAAGCAAGAAATAATTGCTTTACCAGGAGAAAGACCAACTATTGAAATTAGGTGTACTTACAATGCTAATCTTTTGGGAATTTTTTTAATGGAGAGTTTATTTAAAATATGTTTTTAAAGACATAAATTGTAATAGTGTGAGTATCATATAGGAAATTGTACTCAAAGATGACTGATTATGATGGGAAAAATGTTTATTTTAGTTTTGTATTCTTTGTGTATGTGTGTGTGTGCGTGCATGTGTGCGTGTGTGCACTAAGTTGAGCGCTTCTTGTTTTAACATAACCTTTTTTATTTTATTTTTATCTGGCCTGTTATTCTAAAGGTGTTTGAGGAACTGCTTGCGCAAAGTGAATGCAGGAGAAAAGCTGGCTCTACAAGCTGTTTGCACAAACTGCAAGAATGATGCCGAGCCATTTCACTTTACCTGGACAATCTATTCAGTAACTGAAAGTAGAGACGTCTCTGATGAGTTTTATACAACAGTAACTGCTGATACACGTGTCTTCATTATCCCAGAAAACACTTTGGTCAAGGCATTTGCTTACAAAGTTAATGCTGAAGGTTGGCAGACTTTAGTACAACCAGTAGATGTAGTGCTTAGTAGTAATTCCATGTATCAAAATATTGATTTTTATTTTCCCTTCTAGGAGTTAAGGCGTAGGCTGCACTTTCACCAGTTAGTCTGCAGTAAGAGAAAAGAAAAGTGTAAACATATAGTATGTTTACCTTAGGCTTTGTAATATGAACTAATAAAAATATATAAAAATGGGATAAGTGCCACTTTTTCTTGGCCTTTTTGACGGACAATGAATAATGGTCACTAGTTTGAATAGAATGAAAACTCGGTAAAAATTACTTTGTAAATGAATTCATGGTGTCTAATAATTATTGCTACTTTTAATAACGCATAATATTAATGGCAGTAGGATAAGAGAAACTTATTTTGACTAGAAGCATTATATACAATATCATAATATTTATGATCGTTTGTTTTTAAAACCCGTATGTTTTTGGTATTGTTTTTTAGCAAGAAGAGTTGATATTAGTGGATTGTTTGGTGCATACAAGTTTGTTGTAAATGATCCTCCTATTAAAAGAACTTGTGATGTTAGACCATTAGAAGGTAAGTTGTTTTGTACTGCATTTTTTTTGCTGTGCTATTTTCCATCTGACTTGCCCTTGGTTAAAATGAAATCTTGTGCAAAAAACCCAAAACAAAGGTGTCAAATTGGAAAATGTGTGAAAACCCTTGGTGAAAAATCACCTTGCTATTACATAACCTTTTACACATTTTGCTGTCTATGAACTTGTGATGGCATTGATGAGTTTTACCTTTGTGTGTGTCAAGGAATTGCCTTGGAAACGAAATTTGAAATAACATGTGAAAGATTTGAAGACGAAGATGAACCGCTGACTTATTCATTTTATTATGAAAGCGGAGCTGACACTGGAAACATTAGAGGTAATGCGCATTATTAAATTATTAATTGTAAGTTTACAGTAAAAATGGTATAACACAATATGAACAGCAAAATATGAAGATTAGCATTTTGGTAGGTATAACTATCATTTTCAAAAAGCAAAATGCAAGTAGTAGGGAATTGTCAAAAATCTGGCCATTAAATGTTAGTGAACATAGTTTATACCGTGTCCATCTATACTTTTGGGGAGTAAATTTTCTAAAGAAATTTTGCGGCTGTTTTTCTGGTGACATGTAATGTCATTTAAAGTGGTCATGACATATAAGGTCATTTAAAATGGTCAGGACATATATAAAGTCGTTTAAAGTAGTTATGATTAGGGGTGAGCATTGAACGTTCGAGTTCGAAGGAATTTTTTCGAAGGAACCTAGAATTATAGATTCGAATAATTTAACACTTCAGCCACATGTGTTCTTTATCATTAAAACGTATGAAAGATCGTACAATTAACCCAGTTTAGTTGTGATTTCTGTGCATAGTTTCAAACAATATCCATGATCTTTGTAAAATCACTTTTTACTGATGGTTTGCTTTGTGTTAGAGAATGCTCACCCCTCTCAACCACCGTCGTTTATCACTAAAACGTATGAAACATCATGCAATTATTCCAGTTTACCTATGATTTCTGTGCACAGTTTTTAAACAAATCATTAGTGGGTTTATTGCAGAGCCAAATCGAGCAACGTGCTCGATCTTTGTAAGATCACTTTACTGGTGGTTCGAAAACGTGTTCGGAACACTCGGTTCAAATTCAAAATACTGAAATTCGGTTAGATTCGAATGTCACAAATTCGATTCGATTCGAATTTGCTTTGTGGTAGAGAATGCTCACCCCTAGTCATGACGTATAAGGTCCTTTAAAGTGGTCATGACATATAGGGCGATTTAAATGGTCATGACATATAAAATCATGACAGTTCAGAACATCAAGCATATCCCATGAGGGTGATCACTTAACCCTACTTATGACAATATAACATTATAAAAGTGAAACTGCACCAGCTTATTCTCGTATGAAAATTTATTTGTCACTGACACAGCTCATCCAAAATTTGATCATTTAATTAGTGAGGCAAATCATATAAATATCTTCAGCCAACTCAAAACAGTAAAATTGAGGGTTTTAAATATAATTTTGTCTTATAATTTAGTTGGAGTCATAGAATATTTGTTTGTTCTGTAATATTATTAGAACATTCTTGTGGATTTTGGGATTATTCTGATTTGAAAATGACCGTAATATCTTCATTTTGTTATGTATAAGCTTGAATATGATATGTTTTGAATAATATTTTAACGGATTTTGTTACGTTTAGATTTTACAATTCAGTATTAGCATTTCTTCGCAGGCCAAATTATTTATTATATAAAATCTATTTTCAGGAATATTACTGCACTATAGTATAAACCCTATTTTACCCCCATGTATTCTACCTCCTGGGCTACCAGAGAGAAATTATGCAGCACACATTCATGTACTTGCCTTGGATGTTTTTAAAAGTGCTACTTTAGTACAGCTGCCAGTAAAGGTAAGGTGCTAGACTTTTTGGAGTAAAATAAAATAGTTTCAATTTTGATTTTTTTTGAATTTTTTGTCATTAGAAAGTTTGCTCAAGAGCCAACTTTTAAATGACATATGGCTAACTACCAAGGTTATGGTTTAAGTTAAATGTATATTTGTTGAATGCAGATTTATTTTATAAAAATATTTTTTTAAGATTACAAACTTAATGTATGGACATTAATGTAACTACAATTTTTATTTATATACAGGTAAATCTATGGAAAAAATTGCTGATGACAGATGATAGTAATAATGCATAATTGAGAGTTAAGAAGTTGATGTAAATTAAGCACAATGATAATGTGTGTTTCTAATTTTTAGGTTTATCCAGTAGGATATGAACCAGGTGCACCAAATAAAACAAACTTTCAGCAAGCAGTCCGTATTGCTCATGCATTAAAAACTTTAACTGTTTCTAGTGACACTGCTCCCAGTAGGTTAGAAACGTTGTTAAATGCTGGTGATGTCCAAGGTATGTCTGATTAAGTGCTGTTATTTTTTCTTTAGAACAAATTTTTGTCTGCACATTATAGTAGCAGGTGTTAATTCTCTCGTTTCATTTGTTCTGGGTTCTTTAAAAATATCTTTTGTATCATGTGTGCACTTTATGACGACAGTGTTTTATACAATGTGACGTTGACAATCGTTTCTAAACTGCATCAGCAGTTGTTTTAATTTTAAAATGTGCTACATCATTTATCTATAGTAAAGCATTTATATGAACACGATTACATTTTTAGGTGTTGCAAAGCTCGTGGTAACTGCTAATGCATTGTTAAATGATAACAAAACTAAGCATACTGAACCAACAGACAATGAAAAAGAAAAGCAAGAACGCAAAGCTCTGCTAAATGTAAAAGCAGAGGTAAGATGCACTTCTGTTAGCTTGATATTCATGTTGGAAAGGTCTTGTATTTTTTCATACTTTGTAGTTTTAATTTTTGATCCAATTTTAAGGGAAATCGAGTAATTTTGGTATGTGTTCTCGAATTGTAAAAATTAGCATATTTATATTACAATTTTTATTTTGCAAAACATTGATCATAGTCTGGTTATTTTATTACAGGTTCTTATTGTGTTTTAGCATAAAATCTTAGAGATTATTGTACTGTGTATTTACAGAATGGCTACAGTGTAAATAGTATGCATATCTATAATCATAATAGTTTAGTATTTACATGAAGTGATTAAAGAAACCCGCTTTTTGGAAATAATATCTGTGTGCTAATTTACTGATAATTTGATTTGTTAGGTTCGCTCTTCTATTATGGATGCTTTAGCTAAAACTCCACTTTACAACACCAAATCTATAAAACAAACTGCATTACTTCTTAGTCAGACCTGTGTGGTTGTTGAGGAGCTATTACCCCAAGCAATGGTATTAATTTATCTACTTTTTCAGTTATTATTGGCATTTATTTATCATAAAGAATCTCTATGCCTTTTGCGGTGAATAATTGTTATTAATTTGCTGTGTTTGTATTCATTTATGTATTGTGTTTATTCATGTATTATAATTTTCAGCAAAATGCCATGACAAAGTTCACTGAAATAGGAAGCCAAATGGAAAAGCATGTTTTGGAAAAAACTATCGATGCTGAATTGGAAGATGCTGCAAAGTATGAACTTTTACAGTTCTTATGGTTCTACAAGAAATTGTTGACAATCTTTTCATTAAAATTAAATTTGGTTTGGGAAAATTGTTTGTCTTACTTATATAATAATTTGCCTATTCTGCTTGTTATCAATGGATCTGGCAGCAGGCTGTGCATTTTAGAAGGCAATGTTTATTTTATTTTTGTTTATTGTTTATCTTGTTGCAGATTCATGATGATTGGCACGTCAAGCATATTTGGTGACGCTGTTAAATCTGCTAGAAAACAAATTTTGCTTGATGAAGATGAGGAAACTGCGGATAATGAAGTTTCATTAGAAGAAAACAGGACCTCGGATGAAATAATATCAGATGTAGGTTTTGCTTATTAAATATTTTTATTATCATTATTTTCAAAAATCTTAGTATTGTTTGACGATGCACATTTATGATTTCTTTCCTTTTGTCAGTCAGTAATTTTTAAATAATTTTGTTATTTAAATAACAGAAATCTTCTTGCAATCATTTTCATTTAATGTGAATTCAAGCTGGTTTATTAACTTATGCAGAAATCTGATTATTATTAACCTTTCTTTTCTTAGACGCTTAGAAATAAATGCTTTTTTTGTAAAATATTATTTTGCTCCACTTTTCTTAAAGGATACGCATTCTTACAAATTCCTGGCTGCAGTAAGTATGTATTTTTTAATAGACAAAAGATGTGGTCTTGAAAGCATTGAAAATCATTGACAGTGTTTCAAAAGTAGTGCTTAATGAAAAAGTTCCTGCTGAAGAACCTACTACTATCATCACTGGCTGGCTCAAACTTAAACTGAAGAGAGAAGACACCAAAATCTCTGAAGGTAAATCAAATTATGTTTTTATTGCTGATTTTGTTGTTTTACTTTCTTGGTATCATGTTCTTTTTCAATGTTGTCATGCAAATAATCACACCTATGCATTAGCCATCACGCTGTCACATATTTTATAATCACATTATTAACTTCCAAAATGTATGAATTTTATTATTAGTGTGTTAACCTCCAAGGTTATACAAAACACTATGTTGTGGTTATTGATGTACTATCTATTTGTTGCCCGTGTAAAACGAATCTCCCTGTGCTGTTAAAGCAGTGCCAGACCCAATCTTAAACTGTAAGTTAGAATAATCTATTCTTTAAAATATTGAAAAGAAACATACTATGTTTTTCAGAATGCCTTACGTACTTGATAATCCAAGTGTTAATTTGGTACCATTAAAAGGTACCATGTCGTTATGAGCAACAGCCTTTGTTTTTCGTTGCATGTAATACTCAGGTTTCCCTAAGAATTAATCAAGTGTCATTTGAGAACGACAACACTGGAAAAAATTGGAAGGCCTTCTTTAAAAACAATTTATTATAGTTGTTTTTGTACTCATAAATATTTATAGCATCCTAGAAATATTTTAAATTACATCAAAAACAACTAGATTTACAAAAAAGAATTAAGAACTATGTTGGCTCGTCTATTTGAACTTACAAAGCATTTGTTCTATTAATGTGGTTTGAGCTGTTAATTAGTCAGTTTATTCTGAAATTGTGTCAGTTGATTGAATAGGAAATGGCATGTGTATGAGACTGCATACTTGGACAATTAACTGATATTATCATTTTTACATTTTCCTGCCATGTGTGTCTATCTATTCCTAGGTTTTAAGTTTGATTTAGAAGATTCTGGACGTGTGTTGCTCCCTCCATTAGAACCTTCGCTACAGGAAAAAGATTATAAAACCACGGATGCAGTTGTGAGTTTATGTTTGGATATCCACTATTTAATGTTTTAAGTTTTTCTGAGTGAGTGTTTGAAGCGCCTAACTTACCATTTTATTAACCAGCTTAACAAATTCTCAATATGTATGTTAGTGTTTTTTGGTTGGTTAAAGAGACTGTGCTTATCATTATGTTATGCTTGCTAGATCTATGTTGTTCCTGAAAACCCATTTGTCTGGGATGAATCTGCTTTGCTTGTGAATACCCCAGTATTGAGTTTTAGTATGACTGACCCATCGAAACATGAAGAGGAACCAATTTCAAGACCTTTGAATTTCTTTATTGATACACAAGGTATCGTTAATTTACATGTTTTAACATGTTTAGAAATCATGAGTTTGCACAGCACCAAGTTTTTGTTGAACATGAATGCAGTAGTAGAATTCCTGTTTTTGTCATACTCGTAAACAAAATACGAATAGGAAACAGGTATTATGTCATTGGTGATTTCAAATAATGAAGCAGTAATGGTTTTTAACATTTACAGCAACAAATGATTCGTTGGTTAGATCTTTTGTGGTCCAACATGATGGAAATTATACTGACAAAGATATCACTGTTTACAATTTCACTGTCAGTCCTCATAGGTTCTTCATATTGGGTTTCCTTGGTTTACAAAATAATGCAAGTCTACAGGTAGGTGAAATATTGTTTATTTTTCTATTTTGTTTATAGCCTAGCTGTATTCAAAAGCACTACATGATTACTAATGCAGGGAAAAGCATGGGCTGAAAAAGCACTAACTTCTTGTTGATATCACTATCTTGCTACTTGCTTTTTGACGAATTTATTGTAACTCTGTTCCAATTTTCAGGTAATTTTTAAAGAGGATGTAAGGCCAGTTCTTAAAGATTTTGAAAACTCCTCGTCCGTCTATCAAATTCCCGTTCCCAATGCCAAGTCATTTTTTAGAAGTGACCAACCAGCTAACAGTATAGTATTGTACAATGATCGAAACAGTTCTATTAACTACTACATTGGCATAATGTTCAATGAATATTTTACTTCTTGCTTTGGGCCATCACAAGAATGCAAGAGAGTTTCTTCTGAGTGTGAAAAGAATAAAAAATCTAAAAACTGCAGTGTTGATGCTTGCTTGCAGAAATATCGCTGCTACAATGAGTGGATTAATTATTGTAAAAATGTTTCTCAAAAATGTGAGAACACTTTGAAAGACTGCCTTGAAGTTGTGAACGAGACTTGTCATGGTATTTACATGAATTGTGGTTTCACATGCAAGGAGTTTTTGAACAAACGTAGAGGTGACTGTCAAGTGGAGAAAGATACTTGTTCTGAAGAATGTAGTACTAACCAAGATGCATGTGTAAGCAATTGTACAACAACTGATACTGCTTGTGTTGATAAGTGCACAAATGAACTTAGCAAGTGCAATTCAAATTGTGATAGAAAAGTTTCTTCCTGCATTGATTATTGTAAGTATGAATTTAAAGAGTGTCATCTTACATGTGAAAATCAGAGATCAAGTTGTTTAGATAAAAAAAGCAGATACTGTGAAGGCACCACTGAATGCGTCTATCAGTACGACTCTGCTTGTGTTCAAACAATACAGCTAGAAGTGAGCAGGCAACATTGTAGGAATATTTATGGTGAGTGCAGTGCATATGTCACAGAACACTGCAATGCCAGTGTTAATGAGTGTGTCAAGCAGTGTCATTTGTGTGAACCTCCTTGCGATTCTGCACTGCGTCAGGACTGCCTTGATGAATGTTCATTAAATTTGAATATATGCAATTTCAATGCTTCAGTCAATTGCACAAATTTTACCAAAAAGAAGAAAACGTTTTGTGCGAAAAATTGGTGGACAAAGGATCCTCCTGTTATGTATGATACTGATATCGCCGAGAAATTTTATACAGGTGAGTTGCTTAGCTTTTTCTTATATTTCAACTTTGTAGGTTTTCGTATTTGTTCACTTACAACCCTAATCTTATAACCTATTCACCAATCTACTTGGACAAAGCAAGGACTGCATCCCTCTATTCCCTCGGGTGTCTAGACGCTTCAGGCAGTGATACGGAAAAGTACCTTCCCCACACGGTGAGTCACTGAAGCATCTCACTGGTTATACAGTATATAGAGCATATATTATAAGTCAGTAAACCCTGTCAAGTCTTTTTCATATTGTGATACTGTGATGAAGTAAACACATTGTATACTTTTTGGTTTTTCATTTCCATTTTTCAGAATGATAGTTATTTAGAAAGTTCTGTGTAGGTTACCAGGCTTGTAACAAGTAAAAGACAATATAGTAGTTTCTCTCAGCAAAATTAAAGACAGTAAAGGTATTTTTTGCTCTTTGTCAGATGTTTCAACTTACTTTATAAGAACATACACGGCTGATACGGATTATAGCGGCACTGACGCTAGGGTGTTTATTGAACTCCATGGAACTGGTGGCACATCACCCATTTTTGAGCTAGATGATGGGAACAATAATTTTGAACGTGCACAGTAAGTGGATGCCATCTTCACTATGCAATAAAAATTTATACATGCTATGTTGTAGGCCTACAACAGAGCATTGTTTGCTTTTAATATGTGATTATAATAGAATGAGTAGCATTACATTCATTTTTCATATCAGAACGTATTTCAAACAAAAATAAAATGTGCATCATGTTAGAGTTGTATCACTTAATTGCTGTTATGAATTTATTATTAATGCCTGTTGTTGTTACTGCAAATGTAGAGTACAAATAATATAATCAGCAGCTATGCCAGCAGCATTTATGTGATCCATGTGGACTTCTGTCATGTTTGTGTGTCATTATATTAGGTAGTTCTGGAGTTTGTTGGTAAAAAGACAAACTTGCTCACCTGCCATCATTTCGTACATAAACAGCATTGCCACAAAGTTGTTAATAGATAATCTTTGCCATTTAATATTGATAATATTCCAATGTAACAATTGCATTTACCTCCTGTTATAAACAGTGTTGTAGTCACTCATAATATTTATAATAGTGGTACCAGTTTAGGTTTTTATTGTATGTTCCAGACAAATGTAACAAGATTTCATAATTTGCATGCTGGCGTCTTTTTTTCACTTTCAGTTTATTTATAACTGTCACCAAAAACTATCTCACCTTCATAAACTTTCTCTCTAGCCTTAGCATTAAGCTGCATTGTTGCCTTGAAGTATTCTGGCTGGTTATTGCATCATACCTCTGGTTATACACTAGTTTCCAATGTCTTGTTATCTTAATTTTAGCTCGCTTTAAGGAATCAGCTTTCTCCTGTACCTTCTGAGTATACCAGAGGTGTAGCAAAGTGGGGGCCAACAGGGGGTAACCCCTTCCCGGGCACAATGGTGAGAGGGCGCAAAATTCTTTTATTAATGATTTTTAGTTATTAATTAGAAGTCAAACATTAATGAAACAATTAACAAAAGTTTTCAGACTCAGCAAGATTGCCTAGTAAGAGATCGGCGTAGCTGACTTAAATACTAAATACAGCCTAGAAAAAGGCTAATGTTGTTACTTAATGGTATGCGTAAGGTGCTATGTGGCTTAGCAGATTGATGAGTTTGTGAGAAACAGTGGCTTTTCTCTAAATGCCAGTTGTATTATTGTGAAAACCTGTAATGTTCTGTATCTTTCATAATCTTTGCATGTTTTAATGCTGTAGCTGAATTTTTAGTACTGTCGTGTTACAAGTAATTAATGGATAGAAAAGAGTAACTCTGGTGCAGTACCATAAATCAAACTCAGGGTGATTCTTAGGAAAAATTCGTTTATCTTTATCCCATCATGTCGAAAAAAGAAAGTGGGGCTCTGGAACGCAAAAAATTACACACAATTTGTGGCTTCACCTACGAAATAAATGATCAAACCATTAAAAAGGTAGGGGGCGCCGAAGTTTTTTGCCTCCAGGCACCACAAGCACTTGCTACGAAACCGGGCTATACAACCAAGGTAACTACAATAATTTCAGGAAAATACATCAGACTTTAAATTCGAAATTTTTTCCTGGTTTGAAAATGACTATGCCACAATTCTTGTCAAATTGTATCAACATAGTATATATGTAAACGTAATTTACCTTGTACAAAAGGAAAGCGCACAAACACTGTCACTAACTGGGCTTGAGCAATTCATGCCAGTAGATGTGCTCACAGAGCTTACAATCTTAAAGTAACACAAACATTCCAACATAAATCTTCTGACTAAACCTGACGGAAATTAAGCAAAAAAACTTACAAAAATTCCTGTCACATGTCAATAGATTCTCCTTGATGATTCTTCATTCTTTAATAACCAAATGGTCGTCAACTCTTGTGGTAAGGCAGAGACTTTTAATGACTTTTTCATCCTACTATTCTAATTCATCACTATTCAAATTGATGATTGCAGCCAACCTAATTAATTATACTGATGATGTGACATTTATAGAGGAACATGTCTTAGCTATTCTCTTATCTCTTTTCAAAGATAAAGCTTGCAAACCTGACCTCAGTTGCGACATACTCATCGAAACAGCTCCTGTAATAGCGCATCCGATGGCTATTCTTCTACAAGAAGTATCAATCATGGATACTTTCCAGATGAATGGACGAAAGCAAACATTATGGCAGTGCACAAAAAATTTGTTAGCATTCATAGGCCAGTTTCACTCCTATCCACCTTGTCTAGGATTCTTAAAAGATGTGTGTTTAAGCATACATGCAAGTTAATTCTCATTAATAATATCCTACCTCCTTTTCAATCTGGTTTTATTCTTGGTGCTAAGGTTGCTATTTGAGACGTCTCACAGGCCTTTAACAAAGTCTGGCATAAAGGTCTGCTCAACAAACTTAAACTTATTTGATTTCGAGTCATCCATTAGACTGTATTTGTTTATGCCTTTCAGAGAAGCAACAAAAAGTCATTATCAACGGTTCTTCATCATTTTGGAAATGTCAGAGCAGGGGTGTCCCAATGATCCATCCTTCAGCCTTCCTCTTTTTAGTTTATATTAATATAAATTACATTAGTGTCTTCTTCTAATGTAAGGCTTTTTGCTGATGATACGCACCTCTAAACAGTAATTTAGAAAGGAATCAATATCTGTGCTAAATGTTGATCGGTGTAAACATTCATTCTATTTAAATGGAGCTTTCTTGCTCAGAAAATTAGAAGTGCTTCTTTATATCTAACAAAAGCCAGTTGCACTGCTTTCACCCCTCTAATTTCACAGTGAAGTGATTAAACAATGTCAGTAGATGGATAGCTTGTTCTTTAATTGCACAATGATTTAATCACATAATGACATGACTAAACCAGAGTTAAATCTCGCCTAACTGTACTGCATCATTTTACAATCAGCAGTCTGCAGCCAGCTTGCTATCAGAGTCTAATTGGTGACTGTAACTAAACAACAAGTTACAATTACATGATAGGAATTATTATTACCTGTTTACCCTTGTTACCAATATGCTAGGCAGGTCAACATTAAGTAGCATTTTAAAACATTGATATGACCCTGCTGCAGTATCCATCTGTATTTGAAAGTTTAGAAAGTTTAGAAAGTATTCAAATGCACAATTTCCCACACAGAAAGCATGCATGTTACAGGTTTGTCTGCACCACCCAGTTAATTTCGTTTATTTTTGCAGGATTGATAGGTTTACGCTTGACACGATTAATGTAAAGTATTTGGAAAGTGTTACAGTGTGGATTCAGAAATGGTTTTTCCATACGGATTGGCTGCTTGAAAAGGTACATTTACATACAAAATACTAAATGTTTTAACTGACATGATAATCCTTGTATAGCACTGTATGTCTTCAAAAATATTTCTTATAGCACCTTTCTTCGTTACTTATTAATTTTCTAGTTTTAAATACAAGTTTCTAGATTTGTTTCTAATGTTATGAATTTTCTTTCTGTATAACGTATTAGCTGCTTGTACCATGTTTTTTTAGAGTGGGTTTAACATAAACTAGAAGTTTTTTCTTAGCAATGGGTTGACATCGGTAATGATTAGCTTTACAGCTATCAGAAAGTCATCTGACAGACACTGCAGCCCTAATTTAATTACAGAACGTCCTCGCTTAACGACGCAATGCGTTTCACCAAAGCGCGATGTTAAATGAAGCCAAGACTTCTATAGAAAGTAATGTAAATTGAATGTAAAGTAATTGAATACGTTCCAGAGGCAAAAATCAATGCTGATTACATCATACAAATTAAACGTTTTATGAGTTTTATTTATATCTCTACTGATTAATTTCTTTCTGTTTGCTTGAAACCACCTGTCTTCCTTACGAATACCTAGCTAGCGGTTTCTTTTTCATTAACGTTGAGGCCTCAGTAGCCGTTAAACAATAAGTACTGCATAGTTAATGCCAAGCCCTGGGCAAATTTCATCTATATATTTAGTTTGGTTGCTATAGGTTTCAGGCAAAACTCCTTCCCATAAAGTTTTCACCCAGGTGCCTATAAATTGGAGACGTATAAATTGCAAGTAGATCTCGCTTGATACAAACAGGGGAAGCAAAAGCATAATAATTGGTTGTTTTAGTTATTAGTGCATTTTTAGAACATAATAATGCCATACGTGCTGATGCTTCAAATTAGTTAAAATGCTGTTGATAAAATAAAAATAGGCTTTGAGCTAAGCAAAAAAATAGACGTTAAAACAAAACGTTGCTAAACGGGGAGTCGTTAGTTGAGGACTTACTGTATGCCTTCTGCAGTAATCTTATCTAGACCCTGTAGTTTGTTGGTTGTTGTAGCAACGGTTGTGACACTTGTAAAGCTAACTAGCTGTTCAATTCGTAGAAATCACATCACATAGCAGCTTTGTAAAGAAAAACCCATGTCTGCAGCCTGTCAGCAAAACAAAAACAAAATATGATAAATTTACACTAATAGTTGTTTTTTAAAACGCAGTAATTGAGAAGGTTAGTAGTAAACTTTTGCTGTCTTTAAAATTGCTGGACCTGTTACTAATTCATATTCAACGACATAGACAAGCGTGTACTTTAATTATTTTTATACGTCTAGTGGTCCTTTGTAGTCGCTCTAATCTGCAAGTACTCTAAGCACATTTATTGAGTGATTAGCATACCTGCGATTCATAATTCATATTTCTTTTATCTTATATTTGCTTCCACAAGAAGCCTTCAACTAAGTCTTCAATATGTTCATAATCTTGATATTGCTTTCTTTTCTAAAAATTGCTATTAGGATCTTAAGCAGCAGTTTTACAGTACCTGGTGACTGTACTTGTTACATATAAGAATATCTCATTTTCTGTTTTGCTTGTATTAGTACTTGTATTCTTTACCTATGTTATATCAAGTTATTTTTACGTTTCTTAGGTAGTAGTAACAACAAGCTATCTCACATTTACTTGTCCTTGCATGAAGTGGTTCACCTCAGAGGAAAGAATACGATTTCCTTGCTACTTTACTGCGAATGACACACCTCCAGGTAAAATGTGTTTAGTTAAGTCAGATAGTGAATTCAAGTCAAACGTTGTTGAAGCACAAAAAAACGCCCTTTATAAATATAGCTTTAAAAATTTGTCTTGAAATTTTATATCACTTTCATGCTGTCTTGTTGGATACAAAGCTTGGGTTAGTGGTAATTCTGTATAAAACTTGTAAACTTAAAGTCCTGTGATGACTGTTAGGTGCAGCCATTTTAATGGTAAGTCGTTTGCTACAAGTTTACATGACAAACACTGCTTAAAGTTTTAAAAAAATAATCACAGAATTCTTAGCATATTTTCACTATCTAGGCAAAAGTATAAATTACTGTAGCTTGTCAGTAAACTCAAGGTGTTTTTTGGTGAACAAGTGGTGCAAAAGTGGGATAGAGATGCAGTGCAAATATTCTAAATTATCAAAGAATTCTTTTCCAATACATATAAGTCTTTCAAACACATAAGCATAATTCTAACTAATATAACTTTGTGTGGTGTTTTTTGAGAAATACTTTAAAATTCCCTTTCCTTACTCTTTTAGTGATATCTTATAATACAGTTTATTTTTGAATATTGAGGTGCACACTTAGTTGTTTGCATAATTACCACCTGTTCTGCAGTGTCCTTTGCTAGGTAGTTTTAATACTAAAGAATGCTTGTTTGCCATTAGTCATACCTGATTGTGAGTTTCCCATTTAACCCTTTACAATACAAAGAAATAATCTGACAAATAGTGTGAAAATGTTAGGAGTCTGAGGAAAGCAATGCAAAAATGGAAATTAGGTGTCACTGTCTTGTATATCACGAGATTGTCTCAGTTACCGAGTGGATACACGGTATTAGGCTCATTAAAGGCTGGTGATCATATGTTTTGAGGTAATCGTGACTTGCTGTGTAAGTTTGGATGGATGTTTGGTAAGCAGTGTTCTGTTGAATTAGACTCAATTTAGTTTGAATTTCATTTAATAGGTTTTATTACTCAACAGCAATGCTGCTGTATTGACAGTGCACATGTACTTGTTGGTATGTCTTAGGAAAGATGTTCAGCTTTACTATTATTGTTATTCATGCGATGCTGTACATCTGGCTGTGTTGGGCTGAGTTTGTGATTAGAGGAAACACGATCGAAAAAATCTTGCCAGCTCCTGCTGCTATCTCCGACTGTGGTTGTTATTTATAGTGTAAATGAAGTGCATTAACTTGATAAGCATGTAGTTCATTTGATTTTATAACTTATTTGCCTTGTATAAATGTGACTGTTTATTTCAGCACCCGTTGAGCCGTTTTTCATAAATTTCACCTTGTCTTTTCAATCTGTACGATGTCTTTCTTGGAATGAAATGACAGATGAATGGTCTGACGGGGGGTGCCAGGTAAAGTTGTTCATTATGTCATCAGTTAAGGCTAGTATCATGTAGGTTACTAAATGTTGTGTTTTTTCTGCAGTGTTGAGGACTTTTAAAACCCTTTCGCTATGTAGTTGCTTTTTAACTGGGCCACATTGGCTTTTGCACAATTGACAATAACTTCTTGTGGTGTGTTGCTAAAACAGAATCTTGTAATTAAACATTAGTTTTATTTCTACACATGCACACAGATACACACACACGTGTACACCGTCATAAATAAGCTCGTACTTAAATTTAGAAATCAATTTTCATAGAAGACACAATACTAATCCATAATATTCAATCATTTTACAAGAATGTAGAACAATCAACTAAACATACATTTCATCAACGAATCTACAAGTGATTTTGCAGTACATACTATGTATGTACAGTACTATGGAGTACAGTATTGTGGAATGCACCTGGCTTTAGACATTGATTGGCTGGTTAGTGTTACTTGTTGCAAAGCAACTCCAATCTCACAGCTGTTAAACCTTTCTACAATGTTTTCCATGACCGTAGCAGTGAAATAAACAGACCTTGGTGACAGCACTTAGGTGCTGATTGCATGAAGGTGTTAGTGTGCCACCTTCCATAGTAATCAAAGACTCACAGTGAAATATTATTAATAACTGGTATTAATATAGGAATAGCAATTTATTATAATATAGCACACACCGGATACACTATCAGCTGTTTCACAGTATCACAACAAAATACGATTAGTGATCGGATAATCGGAAATTGGATCTCAAGTAATTGAGATCGACACCAGATCTGGTTTAAGTGTGACTGTACAATTAATCAGTTTCTCTTTAAGAATTTCATTGTATTACTAAAATTTTAAACATTGTTACCGTACAAGTTGATTGTAATGATTTAATTTCAGGTTGGCCCTTTCACCTCTCCGCAGCAGATACACTGCCAGTGCTCACACATGTCAATGTTTGGTGGAAGTCTTCTTGCAACACCAAATAAGGTTCACCCTTTTGATGATTCTGTCTTGTTTCTTGAGTTTTTTGATAATCCAGTCATAGTGATTTTTGTTGCGCTGGTGTGGATGATTTACTTCATCTTTTTCGTGTATGCTAGGAGGGAAGACAAGCTAGACGATCTACGGGTAAGTAAAATAATATCTTCATGTGCAGCAGATAGTATTGTGGTACAGTTTATTCTGAGACACATTTCATATACATTTAACGGCAAACATGATCATGCACGATGAAATGCATTTTTGTCTTAAATAAAGAATGCTGCTTTGAGTAATGCAAAGTATGTCAAATCAACATTCCAGCTCAAGTGATCCATTCTGCATCGTCTTGTGATATCCTCCTTTTCCCACTTTTTTAATTCTCCTCCAAATTTGCGCTTAGTTCAAAGCTACCCAGGGAGACGTTCCATTCCTGTTCAGCTGCTTCGCATTGTTTGACAGCACACAATGCTGTGAAAATGACTTCCAATAATTATAGTGTATAATCATAAATAAGAATAAATTCTGTATGTTTTGGCATAGCATTGTCAAATTTTTTGCTGGTTACCAGCTGGAGGATTGCTTTTATTTTAGAATCTGCCTACCAGATGTCTACACCAGACGTGATGTGCATATCATGATGATGATGATGATGATATTGGTGTTGATGATGATGTTAATGACAATGATGACGACTACTACGACAATGACAATGACAGGGATGAAGATGATGATGAATAAGTTTTTTATATATAATGAGATAATGCATTTTCTATGATGCTTTCGATTAATTGAAATTCACCATTACCATGAATCAGCGTACTGGTGTGATTGGAATGTACTGATGGTAAATTCGCTGTAAACTCACTGTGAGGTGGTTGTTAAACTCGTCATCTTACCACATATAAAGTACTTCTCAGGAAAAGCTGTGCTTTTGTTTTTCTGAAATATAGCAGTAAAATGTGATAATATATATATATATTATCATATATATTATATATATATATATATATATATATAGGCAATTTATTTGGAGTTATTGTAAATAGAACACATTCACAGGTTAGTTACATAAATAAAAATAAATTCTGTATATTTTGGCATAGCAGTGTCAAATTTTTTGCTGGATTACTGCTGTGGTTATCAAGTGGAGGATTGCTTTTTTTTAGAATCTGCCTACCAGACCAGATATGATGATGATAAAGATATTGGTGTTGATGATGATTGGTGTTAAAAAACTCATATCTTTGCACAAATAAACTGTGCCATTAACTCACATAAAAAAGCAATATTGAACTTGATTTTACATTACAGAATCACAAATTATTCGCAACATAAATATTGTAGAATATCATTTAACTGCTGGTTTGTATAAAAAGGAAAAATCGCTTCCGATTAAGTCATTTAAAACATCTTAAACAAATGAAAGAGTGAGTCTTTGAGCCCGTGTAACCTCTCTAGGTTTCGTAGATATGAATCTTTTCAATTTTAAATAATCACATTTGTCTTAGTTAATAAAGCTAAATAAAGTTTTTATAGGTTAATAAATATTGCACAGTTTTTACACTGAAGGCAATGAAGTTTACCAATGATGACATGTTATAATATAATGAAAGGCATTTAAAGAAAGCTATTCAGCTTCTATTATTAACCCTTTCATACACATTGTATACTGTGGGATACGAGAATATTTTCTGCCTTTAAAATTAATAAAATTTTAAAACTGACAGTTATATGATCTGTTAATAGTTGTTTTGATTTAAGTCAATAACAATAGACTAAAAATGGTGATAAAATGGCAGCCTAAAAAATCTACATAGCACAAAAAACTGCACAAGGTACAGTACTTAAGAGATGACTTTGTACAGATCAGCATAGCGTGCATACTAAATGTCTTAAACACTTTGAAAAATTATCAACAGTTGCAAAATGAAGCACATTTTATGCTTCCATTGAATCCCAATGTATCCATTCAGCACACGGGCACAGGTAGAAAAAAATAATTATTATGTGTAAACAAGATGAACATACTGATGAAAAGTACCAAATCAAAATAATTATTAAAAAATAATTTGGGACTGAAAGGGTTAATTGTTCTCTTACTACTAAACGGGGATTTGGTCCAGTGTTGTAGATTTTGATTTATGTAGGCTGTTGTTTAACAGAAACTGTGTTATCCATTAATTTGTTATTAGTTGGGTGTGACTTTACTGGAGGACAACAATCCAAATCATACTTACGTTTACTTGATTACGACATACACTGGGATAAGAAATAATGCCGGCACATCAGCCCACGTCACAATAATTCTTAAAGGTACTAACATTAAAACGTTTCATCAAGTAAGCTATACTTCTATCAAAGTATTGGAAACTTTATGTTCAGAAAGGTTTTGTGCATTAGAATACAAGCTCAGTAGGCCTAGTCTGCATTTAGAGTTGCTTTGTGTTGTCCTTGTACGGTCTAGCCTCGTTATCTCGCCACTGTCCGACTAGGGCAAATTTTTGGCGAGAGGCGAGTATGGCGAGTAACGGGAATATAACGAAGTTAGTCTATATGTATATACATAATAGTTGATTAACATAGTGTTATGTTAGTCTATATGTATATACATAATAGTTGATTAACACGTCGCAATTTCCTTGAGCCACTGTGACCATGACTTTGCATCCATTTTTCTTTACTCGCTATTATATCTCCTACACTTCTCCGGCTAACAGTGTCACCAAATTTCGCACTAAATACAGTAGCAATTTCCTGCTGTGTCTTTGAAGAATTATTCGTATGATAAATACAAATTTCGTTTTTTTGTTCAGGATTAAGACAAAACAGTTTTCGCTTCACAGACATCATGTAAAGTTGCTCACACTTTGTGGAAACTCAAACTTAAACGCAGCTTTGGTGTTATAGAGTAAGGATATCGGTGACGTTTTAGTTTCTCTGCGCATTAACCAACCACAGCATTCCTAATCTAATCCTGGTGAGACACACACTAGATTAATTATGTCTGTCTATCGAGTACAGCAGCATTGTCTACATACCGCGGTTATATTGATCTACACGCGGTATATGTATTGATCGATTCACCTCTGAGTTTGTCTGTTTGGCGACATAACGAATATAGTTTACATAAGCACTCATCCTAGCATGATGTGGCGAGGGCGAGAAGCGAGGGTGGCGACTTAACGAGGTAAGTATCAAAGCAGGAAATCCGTCCTGGTACTTTCTATGGCGAGAGATGAGTTTGGCGGCATAACGAGGGGCAAGATAACAAGGCTAGACTGTATATTAGCTTTTACTTAAAGCCATTGGCTTTGCAGCTTCACAAGGAGCAGAAGCTAACAGAATACCTGAAGAAAAATAATTTTACTAAACATGTTTATTGACTAGTGTGTAAATGTTTGTTTAAAAATGTATATCCAGTATGTATATGTGTACTTATGTATGTATATGTAAGCAAACTAGGCATATTTATGTGTACGTATGTTATCCTTTTGTGCTGATAATTGTTAGCAATGTACTAGCTAGTCAAACCCCACAAAGAATTTGCACCTTGTCAATAATGTTCAAGCACTTTATGTGGTTTTTGCTTATTGTCCCTTTAGTGACTAGTAGTGATAAGTAGAAGACAGATTCATTCAGTATGTATCTTGTTGTAATTGTAAGAGTCCTATCAGTAACACAGTAGAATGGTGGGTTACGACAATTTTTTTGAGAGTTTGGGTTTGTGTGTCAGGGAAAGTACGTATGATCATTCTGGGAATTATTATTACACCCTACTTTGGAAGCAATTTCAAATGATGTATAGCAACCCATCTCGTGATACCATTCTTCAGATCTCAACTTCACAGGCTTTGCAAAAAATGGACAGAAAGCACATGCTGCCACATATTGCCAGCTTATTTGAGAGAAGTTGACACTATGAGTATCTCCTGTTGAGGCTTGGTACAGGTGGCACTGTTGTTTGTGTGCTATAAAGGAGGAAAACTCGGGCCTGCTCTGTCTTGTTGGACTGGTAGCTCAGCTGGAAGAGCATGGAAGGTCTAATCCAAGGTCTTAGGTTCAAATCCCAAGTTTTCAATGCTTCCTTTCTTTCTTCGGCTCATTATGCGCAATGGGTAATAAATGTTGTTAAAAATCGCAATGGTTTATCAATATTCTGGCAGTCACAGTCGTAATCTAGTTAATTAATGGAAACATGGAGGTTTTTGGAGGTTTATACCCCGTGGTTTCTGTGAAACAGAGACGGTTAGTTTGATATGTTATTTGTCGCAAATTGTGTGGGAGTTTTTGAGAAAACAGCCCATTATATCGATAAATCAATCACTAAAGAAATATACTTGATAATATTAAAAACTGACAGCATTGAATGAGAAAATCTGTAGAGATTCGTTATAAAGAATAATTAGGACTTAAAAAAGAAATGCACAAATGGTCAACAGAAGTTTTTTTATGATTTATTGCCAAGTTTCAAAAACTTAGCAATATATCGTTAAAAAAAATTTGTTGACTTTCTGTGCATTTTTAAGTTTTATTCACGTAAATAAGTATACCTGGAGAATTAATAGCATTAAATGTAACTTGCAAAATTTGTCTTTTTTGTACATTTTATAGCTATAATCGGTAAAGAAATAATAATAATGACAGAAATTTGCAATGTAGAGACGAAATACACGAAGTCGGTAATGTTTCATTAATTTGTTAATAGCAGTAAGACTGCAGTGTTTTTATGTATGTTATAACCAACACTATAATCTAATTTTCTTATTTTATTGTATTGCAATGTATTAGGTGAGAACTTGTCCTGCAAGTCAGTCATTTTGGAGGACAAGACGAGAACAATCATGGACAGGGGTGCAGAAGACTGGTTCATGCTGACCACAAAGAAATGTCTCGGTGACTTGATATCTATTGAGCTGTGGCATGATAATGCTGGAAGCCATCCAGAATGGTAAGTTAGTCAAACTATGGTAAACTTATTTAAAATATACAGCAAAATATACTAATTTTTTTAAACACGTACATATATTTTTCTTTATGCTATCTTTAAATAATAAAATAAGTTTATATTAAATAAATATAATAAATTTTTAAAAATATTGTTTCATGAGCTTCATGCTTTGTGTGTCCATTGTTATAGATGGACTAATCAGTTCTTTGGCAGGATTAACCATTTGATTAGTTTGTTAGCTTCTGCATCAGATCTAGTGTGTGTCTTTGCAACTTATATACACCCTGTTTTAGAGTATGCTTCTGTTACTTTGGAGCTCATCTATAAGTCAAACTCAAATTGCCAGTATTGAAAAAATTCAAAAAAGTAACAGTGAAATAGTTTTCGGCAAAGATTTTATTTCCTATGATAATGCTTTACATCAGCCCAACCTGATTGCTCTGGAAAATCGTAGATAAAAATTGACTTGTAATTTTTCTTCTAACATTATCCAGTACCATAGACACTTGCTTCCTGCTTCACATCTTGGTGTAAACGATCATACTACTTGCAATTCTAATAAATTAGCCATGCCTAAAATGCGAACAGAAAGTTACAAACATTCGTCAATGCCAGTTGTAATTAGAAACTACAAATAGTAATCAGGAACTTCTTTCTAACTTATAGTAAAATATTTGTTGTCACAATTGCTTTTAAACTATTTTACTGACTTCATGATGTCGTTCCTCCAAATGTTTATCTTGTAATGTAATGTCTCTTGTAATGTGTCTAATGTAATGTGTTTTTTGACTCTTTTCGTACCTTGTGCACGTATTCAGTTTTACTGCTATCGTGTAACTTTTTCATAAAACTCATTACTTATTATTTTATATATTTATTTATTTAAATGATTGCTTAATTATTAGAGTTGTCGACTGATTGTTTCTAATATTACAGGTTTCTTAATCAGGTTGTGGTTCGTGACATTCAGACGAATCAAACTTGGCTTTTTAATTATCATAATTGGTTAGCTGTCGACCGAGGCAACAAAACTGTTTATTGCTCTATTTCTGCAGCTGCTAGTAGCCAACTTCAGGTGACAAATAAACAACTTTATTATTCAGACAAAATGTCTGCCAAAATTTATAGTTTTGTAACGTAAACGACTATATATGTATGTATGTATGTATGTATGTATGTATGTATGTATGTATGTATGTATGTATGTATGTATGTATGTATGTATGTATGTATGTATGTATGTATGTAGGTATGTAGGTAGGTAGGTAGGTAGGTAGGTAAGTAGGTAGGTAGGTAGGTGTGTGTGTGTGTGTGTGTGTGTGTATGTATGTATGTATGTATGTATGTATGTATAACTGATGTCTGCAGACATCACCATTGGTGTTTTTTGCTGTTTCTTTGTCTAAACTATTAACATCGTTTAAACTATTTTCCCAGCCATTTTATAACTGACTTTGTTACATGGAGAATGTTGCATTTTATTGTGTTATAATTTTGGATATTTTGTGCTAATTTTGAGCCGCCTTTTGAAATTACTCAAAAAATAGTACTTAAAAATATGCTCTTTAGTTATCCAAAATGTGAGACAATCATAACAGTCGATATTTACTTACGCTTAATGTTGTAATTCTATGAAGGTCTTCCTAGAAAAATGCTTGTCCTATAACCTTGGTGTCTTTATAGTGTGTACTGTATTATTGAAACTGTATTTGTCATTAGATTAACGTAAACTAAAACTAAAACTTTTCTTGTTTTTAGATGTTTTCTAACTTGTTTAAGAGCAATACACGTCGTGACATGAAGGATGATCATCTTTGGGTCAGCATATTCTTGAGACCTGCAAACAGCAATTTTACTAGACTGCAGGTATTCTTGTTTAAATGTACTGCCAATGAACGCAGTGTAAAGGAAACTACTTAGATAACGTTTATTTTCTCAGTGTAACGTCATACAACCTTGACAACTCAGGTATAACGGAAACCATAAAGACTCAAGCATTGTGCAGCAATAAAGTACCATTTGCATTGCTCTAACGATCGCTGCTTAGTGCCTAGTTCTTGGCTTACGATATATGCAGTTATTCGGGTTTAAGACCCGAATGTTATTTAATTAATTAACTACTTGACAATGTTTTTGACGTGGTCAGAATCTGAAGATTTTGCAAACAATATTGCCGATAGTTACAGAACCGGACATTGAAAAGACGCCAACGTTTTCTTTGAAAGTTTTTTTTATTGAATTCAGTTTGCTTAATGCATAGGAACTGCACATCATAAAGTAATGGCAGCTTGTAACATTTGAACCCGTGACCCAGGGGTCAGAGATCAACCAATCTTGGCATAATTTATACCATTTTAATCGTCTCATTGAGACCTTTGATTTGACGTACTACAAGCTAGTTCCAGTTGACAATGGAAGGCATTTCTTTCCTCAACGACTATTTTGCCGCCTAGTAGGGTAACAGGTTAGCGATTCTCATTATAATCTATACAATTCGATTTGCCTCATCGACACCTTTCATTTGATATGCTACAAGGTACCATTGCTGAACAGAGTGGTGCATTTCTGTTCCTGACTCCCATCTTCTAGCCTCCTAGCAGAAAATTTTCTCGTACGCGCATGTCCCATATTTTGTGATGCACAAGGGCGCAACCCCATCTAGCAACATACCAAATATTGTGGCCCTAGCTCAAAAACTATAGGGACAGATGGATCTTAAAAGAAAAATAAATGAAGACCTGCCCACTCCGAGGCCTTTGACCCGGCAACTCAGGTCACACATATACACAGATAACTTTGCCCAGAGAGTGTGCCCTGTGGGTTTTGTGTCCCTAGCCCACAACATGTAAAAGGTCACCATTTGGGGACCCCAAATTTTGCATTTTGCCCCCTTCCTCAGCTTTTTAAAACCCCACAGTACCCAAATACTTGTGAAAAAAACTTGGAAAAAAACGAAAACCCTAGGAGTTGTGACCTAAAGGAAAAATTGACCGACGCTCACTGCCCTTCCCCCTTGACCTATGGTCAGTGGTCAAAAAACTGTTGTCTGTACTGCACATAGGGCTACCCACCCTGTGAATTTGATGACCCTAGCTTGCAAGGCTTACAAGTTATTAAGCATTGAAGTTGCGGACAATAAATAATATTAATAATAATAATAATAATAGTAATAACCAGACGAAAAACAGTAAGATTTCCTGTAGTAAAATCTTAATTATACAAAATCTTCTATTTTTTAAACAATGTAGCTTTAAATAGTGTGCGCACTCATACAACCTCTTGTGTGTAGGGCCGCCTGCTTTAATATATGGGTCCGAATTGCGTCTAATTCGTCTTACGACCAATCTGCCGGAATGTATTGTGGTCATAAATTGACCTGTATCCCTGTGTTTTTAGTCTTATTGCTAGCATAATATTCTTGCGACTTTGTTTTTGTTTTTCAGAGATTATCCTGTGTCTTGACGTTGCTTTTAACCACAATGTTAGCTAATATCATGTTTTACGGGATTCCCACAGATAATCCTGCAGATCAACTAGTTGTTGGGAAAGTGTTCCGGTTTTCCTGGGTTCAATTGTCTGTAGGTAGTTATCCTGTTTCTCACTAAGTCATTCTAACTAACTAAGTCATCAGTTGTCCTACGTATTCTCGTGCGCCTTTTAATTTACCGCTGTTTAATTCTGTGTGAACACTTGTGTCAAATTTCAGTTATGTACGAGTTATATGTTTTTACTATTATTGATTTTTTTTGTAGGCATGACCAGTAGCTTGGTGGTGTTTCCCATTAACCTTGTTATTGTTTATATATTTCGGCTCAGCAAAAGACGAAGGAAGCCAGACTACGTGGGATATAATGCAGTTAGCAAGACTTCAGAGGAAAGCGGAGTTTACAGGCAAATTTTAATAATTATCTATATATTAACCAAACGAAAGGTCTCGATCTAGTGTCGTCTCATTGGGGGTTTATTTTTCGAATCGGGCCCACCGCAAGGAACGGGGGGCGAAAACCTCCAAAAATGGCCATTTTTCCGCCGTTTTTTGTAAAAAATTGCAAAAGTTATGCGGCTGAGATGTGGAGAATGGGAATGGGCCGGGGGTGGTACTTCGCGAGAGGACCACGGCGTCCCGTAACGGGCGTTTTCCCGGACCCAACTCGTGAATTTTTCGAAATTTTGGCCAAACAGCCTGCAGAAAAAATGTTCTAGCGGCGCCTGGTGAGACTCTCGGAAGGAGATATATGGCTCATCAGAAAGAGGAGGAACAGGGCTACACGATGATGTGGGCTATATTTTAGGACACGTCCACTGAGAGGAGTAGCGACGAGTTCATTAGATGTTCTATTTTCGGCAATTTTCGCTTAAAAAATTGCTGACACAATGCCATTGTTGTGACGTCATCCATTGTACTCTGTCTATAGCTTTAATTCAGTAAAAGCTGCTACAGGCTTTGCGTTAGGTAAGTAAACAAACAGTAGGCAGGATGTTCGCGTATTTTTGAGGACTATGTAGGATGTTCGCGTATTATTGATTACACGTGTATTTATACGCAAAATCTTTTGCGGGGCCTTTGCTAGTTTCTAATAAATGTGTTTAAAAGAAGCAGGAAGATATTTTGATTATTAGTGCTTCATACCAAAACTCCATTTATTAGATTCACGGTTAATAGAATCATTCGCCTAATTGACTCAAAAATATTTTGTATAGGCCGCTTCTATTCAAATGTATATATAAATTTAAACTCAAATGACATCAACACAACACACAAACAAAAAGAGACAAATAACTGCAAATAACACACATATAAAATTACGATCAAAGGAAAAGGGTCATCAGGTGAAGCACCGGAAAAAATTCACATTTGGTCCCTACTCTGTATCTTCAAACTCTCCCGGCGGTAAACTGTCGGTAATTGACTCGTATAATTTCTCATGATTCACTTAATATTTTTACTTCGTGCACTTAAAATGAGATACTTGTGTGCCCAAAGAGCTTTTGCTGCTTTTATGTCATCTTTGAGTCGATTTTGTGTACTATAATATATGTAGAAACAGTCATGTAAGATACAGCTTTGTTTGTGAGCAGGTACAGTACGTTTATCGTATGTGCTAATATGTTAGTGTCGCCGTTTTGCTTTGAATCTGTCGCCCGCTTGTCCGCCGCAGTTAACCTCATTGTTTCTAGAAGCTAAATACTCAATCGCTTGTACAGCTGTTTGCTTTTGAAATCCCCGACCGCTTTTCACGGGGGAAGCAAGGTCGTCACCAACTGCAGCTGAAGCACTAGGTGACTAGATGTTTTGCATGAAAATGTGCAGCAAACAGCTACAGATTATCAACGTTTTTATCATTATGAGAATTTCATAATCCAACTTCTTGAAAAAATGAAGCAGCCGACCTTGCACGAATTTATGTCATTTTTAGTGCTAATAATCAGATTTGTGAGATAATTTTTTTCTATTTTCAATAATTTACTTATACAAATTAATCTTCATGTGAATTTTGGCATTAATTTGTTTTTAAAATTCATTCATAGTATGTTTCACTTTGCTACTTGTCAAAAACTGTATGTAGTGACATGGAACAACAGTATAGCTATAGAAAGGTTTTCTTTTGTAATTAGGATAATATGAATCCTTTTATCTTATGTAACAATGCTGTTATGAAACTCGTGTTTGGAAAGATACATGAAATTAAATAGATTTTTAACTGCTTAAGTATTTTCATTATAAGATTTTCGAATGAATAGTATTTTAGAAAAACGGTTTCTGAATATTGCTGGGACTCTAAAATTTAATGTACATTTTAAGAAATGTTATACTTGGTATTCCGTGTGTCAGAAGAGTCTTTGCATATGTGTCGAAACTCATTCTATTCTTAATTTTGTCATCATTGCTGAATAGATAAATTTGGCAGATGATATTTGAGCTGTCAAGTTTAGAGTGAGTAACACTGATATCTCTTTTTTCTTACAGACTGTATTGCCCAGGTATTGTAGAAAGCGTCTGTAGAATGTGCAGAATTCAGAGACGAAAAGTGGACATCTTTGAAGAACTGTATGAAAGCACCTGTATGACACAGGTAAGCTTATGATGACCACCTGTATGACACAGGTAAGCTTATGATGACCACCTGTACAACACAGGTAAGCTTATGATGACCACCTGTATGACACAGGTAAGCTTATGATGACCACCTGCATGACACAGGTAAGCTTATGATGACCACCTGTATGACACAGGTAAGCTTATGATGACCATCTGTATGACACAGGTAAGCTTATGATGACCACCTGTATGACACAGGTAAGCTTATGATGACCACCTGTATGACATAGGTAAGCTTATGATGACCACCTGTATGACACAGGTAAGCTTATGATGACCATCTGTATGACACAGGTAAGCTTATGATGACCACCTGTATGACACAGGTAAGCTTATGATGACCACCTGTATGACACAGGTAAGCTTATGATGACCACCTGTATGACACAGGTAAGCTTATGATGACCACCTGTATGACACAGGTAAGCTTATGATGACCATCTGTATGACACAGGTAAGCTTATGATGACCACCTGTATGACACAGGTAAGCTTATGATGACCATCTGTATGACACAGGTAAGCTTATGATGACCACCTGTATGACACAGGTAAGCTTATGATGACCACCTGTATGACACAGGTAAGCTTATGATGACCACCTGTATGACACAGGTAAGCTTATGATGACCACCTGTATGACACAGGTAAGCTTATGATGACCACCTGTACAACACAGGTAAGCTTATGATGACCACCTGTATGACACAGGTAAGCTTATGATGACCACCTGTATGACACAGGTAAGCTTATGATGACCACCTGTATGACACAGGTAAGCTTATGATGACCACCTGTATGACACAGGTAAGCTTATGATGACCACCTGTATGACACAGGTAAGCTTATGATGACCACCTGTATGACACAGGTAAGCTTATGATGACCACCTGTATGACACAGGTAAGCTTATGATGACCACCTGTATGACACAGGTAAGCTTATGATGACCACCTGTATGACACAGGTAAGCTTATGATGACCACCTGTATGACACAGGTAAGCTTATGATGACCACCTGTATGACACAGGTAAGCTTATGATGACCACCTGTATGACACAGGTAAGCTTATGATGACCACCTGTATGACACAGGTAAGCTTATGATGACCACCTGTATGACACAGGTAAGCTTATGATGACCACCTGTATGACACAGGTAAGCTTATGATGACCACCTGTATGACACAGGTAAGCTTATGATGACCACCTGTATGACACAGGTAAGCTTATGATGACCACCTGCATGACACAGGTAAGCTTATGATGACCACCTGTATGACACAGGTAAGCTTATGATGACCATCTGCATGACACAGGTAAGCTTATGATGACCACCTGTATGACACAGGTAAGCTTATGATGACCACCTGTATGACACAGGTAAGCTTATGATGACCACCTGTATGACACAGGTAAGCTTATGATGACCACCTGTATGACACAGGTAAGCTTATGATGACCACCTGTATGACACAGGTATGATGACAAAAAAAATCTAAAATGGTGAACAGCTTTGCAGAACCCAATCAATTTCAAGTTCTTATACAGTTTGGCACACTGTATTTGGAATCCAGTACTTAACGACAAAACTACTTATTATACTGACAGTTGTGGTGAGACTGGAATGTAGGTCATTCAAAGATAGTATAGTATCAATGAGGAGCCAAACTAACAGATATGTCTTAGCCGTATATGTGCGTGTCGTATCCCAAGTAGGCCAGCATGGAGGTCACGTGATAGGAGGAGATGAACATTTATAATGATGAAAATGTTTTGGTCAATAAACATTAAATCATTTTGCATCGATGTAGCTACTGTATGTAATCAAACAATACGGCTCTATCATACTCCAATAAGATCAATGCATGCAATTGAATATGTATTTTCACACTGTCACCATTTCAAATTCAAACATTTTTTGTATACCATAGGATGAAAGCAGCAGAAAAGCTTATTTGAGCGACCTGCAAAATGTAGGATTGTATTCTAAACGTGGTGCTTCAATGATGAAAAGTTTTTCATTTATAAGTTATCATGATGTGGGAAAAGTTCGTTCTCGATTTCAACCGGAACCCCAGAGAACGTTTCAACTCCCATGGTGGTGTGTGTACATTGGATGGTTTGTTGTAATTAGCACCTGTCTTACCTGTTCGTACCTGGTTATGCTGTATGGTCTGAAGTACGGATACGGGGAAAGTGTAGACTGGCTGATCTCTATGATAACTGGGATATTTCAAAGTATTTTTATAATTCAACCTGGTAAAGTTCTTGTTTTTGCTGCTATTATGGCACTCATCTTCAGAGAACCATCAGTTGAGGTTGAGGAAAGCCATTTTGATGCATCACTAACGGCTAAAGATACTTATCTACAAGAAGAATGGCTTGGTGCTTATAAAAGGTCAGTATTTTCAATTCATGCTTCAGTAATATCATATTATTGCAAGCACTTCAGTTTTGCTTAACCAAATTGCAGAATTTTCATTATATTGTAATGTGTATGCTTCATTCGTTCAGAGTCGTTATTAGGGCACATGTCCCCCAATCGTGGGAGCCCATGGACTCTGGAAGCGCAAGGTTTATCAAGACAATTTCCTTGTATTTTCGGGCTGGGCTGAATTTCCATTGTTTTTTAATGCACACTTATTAGAGCTGTGGCTAGGTGACACCAAGGCTTTAGAGCTGTGGCTAGGTGACGCAAAGGCTTTAGAGCTGTGGCTAGGTGACACCAAGGCTTTAGAGCTGTGGCTAGGTGACACCAAGGCTTTAGAGCTGTGACTAGGTGACGCAAAGGCTTTAGAGCTGTGGCTAGGTGACACCAAGGCTTTAGAGCTGTGGCTAGGTGACACCAAGGCTTTAGAGCTGTGGCTAGGTGACACCAAGGCTTTAGAGCTGTGGCTAGGTGACGCAAAGGCTCTAAAGCTGTGGCTAGGTGACGCAAAGGCTTTAGAGCTGTGGCTAGGTGACATGAGACGTGTTTGCATGTGCTTGAGTGCCCTGAATCTGTCCAGGAATGTGTTTGCATGTGCTTGAGTGCCCTGAGTCTGTCCAGGACTGTGTTTGCATGTGCTTGAGTGCCCTGAGTCTGTCCAGGAATGTGTTTGCATGTGCTTGAGTGCCCTGAGTCTGTCCAGGAATGTGTTTGCATGTGCTTGAGTGTCCTGAATCTGTCCAGGAATGTGTTTGCATGTGCTTGAGTGCCCTGAGTCTGTCCAGGAATGTGTTTGCATGTGCTTGAGTGTCCTGAATCTGTCCAGGAATGTGTTTGCATGTGCTTGAGTGCCCTGAATCTGTCCAGGAATGTGTTTGCATGTACTTGAGTGCCCTGAATCTGTCCAGGAATGTGTTTGCATGTACTTGAGTGCCCTGAATCTGTCCAGGACTGTGTTTGCATGTGCTTGAGTGCCCTGAGTCTGTCCAGGAATGTGTTTGCATGTACTTGAGTGCCCTGAATCTGTCCAGGAATCCTGTTCGTTGCTCCGTAAGACAGGATATCTTATCCACATGCTTTCCTTTCCATGGCATTTGTGTTTTTTGTAATTTTAGTTATTATCTGGTGCTTAAATTTTTTCCACTTTCACAAACCTGTCCTAATTGCAGTAATTAATTTTAAATTTTCAGAACAAAGTTGTACTAGAAAAACATTCTTGGGGAAACTACTTTCTTGAAAAGATGCTTTAACATGCCTATTTGCCACCATTTCCACTTCCTAATGCCATTTTGACATTTAATAGTTCAGCTTAATAGTCTTTTCTATTCTTTCCAATATTGTTTAATGAACTGGATAAGCTAGTTAGTTATTTGTGAGTCAGTGTTCATGAAACATGCCTAATGTAATTATTAAATGTGCATTTTTCGTATAAATTTGAATTTATTGCATCAACAAACTAATTACATCAAAAATATAACAAAAAGAAACATACAGTGTCACATTATACCATTACTACGGAAAACAAAAATTTCTTTAGTTACAAAACATTAATGTAAGTGCATTAAATAGTTTAAAATACAGTGTTAAAACATTTTAGTTTTTTAGCAATCTGTTAAAAATGTTTTCGTATTAGAGGCATGAGTGTGAAATTTATTTATCATTACTGTCATGTAATTCAGATGTAGCATATACCAAGTTGATCTTAATTTTAAGAATATCTATGTCATTCTGACTCATTAAAAAGAAAACTTCTCTTAATCGGGCATAACAGCAAAAATAGTTACAAACTGTTTCATTTTTTTTATATTATCTCTAACTTATCATTTTAAGTTAGATCTCAAGTCATCATGTAAAGTACAATATAATATAAAATGAGTTCATACTCATAATACGAGCATAAAGATCTTCAAAATTAGTCTAATTCAAGAATATTTTTCACAGGAATTCAAATTACAGACGAAGACATTACCTGTATGAGCCTCCTGATAAAAAGTTTGTAATGGTAGCACAGAAGAATAAGAATTACACCAACGAAATTAATGAGATTCTTAAAGAGATTATTCTCTTCCTATGTTTCATAGCGAGTTTGTCTGTTATTGTCTATAATTTCCGTGATTCAAGGTAGGTAAATCAGTCTCTGTCTAGTTGCAATAATGTAATTAGCGTTCGTTTTTTAAATAAAAGCTTCAGTTTCATTTTCAGATGTTGAGATTTAAACTCTTTGTGAAATTACAAAGATCAGCAGAGTCGTTGATAAAAGACAGTATGATTTTTTTGGAAGATACTGTATAATTGTGATCTAAACCAACCCTTTTGGACTTTTTAACAATTCACATCAAGCAATATCTTTGCATTAGAGTTCAAGCACCCCTTTTAACTTTGAATGGCACATGAATATTCTGTAAGATCCACACTATGACTCAAGCACCAGAAAAAATATACAGAATTGCACATAGATGGAGAGATAATAACAAAAAATTTATCTACACAGTGAGTAATTACTTTAGCATAAGTTATGGATTGTTGGAAATGTGAAGCACCTGAAAATGTTGGATTGTATAGCATTGTTCTTGGTTTTTGATGTTTTTATTATTTACATTCAGTACAATAGTAACTTCAATACATGGTAACAAACTACCTATATTGTTATACACTATGCAGTAATATTATGTTTCATACACTATTGTTACTGTGTAAGAATAATTGTACGGCAATGGTTTAGGATGGGCAGCCTTCTCATCATAATCAGAAAGGGCTGTAGCCTGTACTGTCTCGTGGTCATCAAATTTGACTTGCAACCCAAAAACCACCTGTTGAAATTGAAGCTTAGTTCTGACTTTTCAGTTTTTTCTGTTGGTCAAATTCAGTTTCAAAAGCGCCAGCCGACTTTATGGCATTTATGTGCCAGGCACAAGGAGGCAGAATAAGTTAAATTTTTGGATGTTGTAGTTTGAAGTGTCGTTTATATGATTAGATTTTTTGTCAAACTGCTTTGTCAATTTTAATTTGACAAACTTGTTTCATCGTGTAAACAGCGAAACTGACAAACTTTTAATCTGACAAACAAAGTTTGACGGTATCAAACCGTATTTAATTCGTCAAACAAAAACTGGCAAGCTCAGTCTCAACAGCCAACAGCTTTCCGCACTCGTTACATCATCACCGATTGTTCATTTTCGCCCAGGGCCAAAGAATTTTGTCGTTATTAATCCAGCAAGTGGTATAAATATATGACGATCAGCTTGTTGGCTAATACTGGAGCCTGGAGTGTAGAAACAGTGGTAACGAAAGGAGATTTTGATTTTGCTTACTAAAAGGAAATTTCGATTTTACTGTACTGTTGGTGTGTTAAATTGAGCTTCTTGCAATAAGTAGTCAAACATTGCAGGTGTGACACACGCATGTAATTCAAGCAGTCAAGCGACACCTCAATGTTTATCTTTGAAGCGAGGTTGTAACAGTAAAATGTCTGTAGGTCCTGTTTATTGTTGTTTGTTATGGCGGTGTCTTTGGCTCATGAAGATTACATGTGAACAGCCAAGTGGGCATAGCAAACTAACAAAGAGCTGTATTTATAAAACTCATCAATCAATCAATCAATTTATTTCACTCCAGCAATACATATACAATACATCAACACGCAATATTATTGAAAATAAGAAACAGTATAGGTAAAAGCTATAGGTATAGGAAACAGTTGACGTTGATGAAGTCAAATTAGCCAAATAAAAGAGTTGCTGTATGACAGCTTGAAAGCTTGGCTTGTTAGTGTGGCAGAAATGAGTGAATGAAAGGATCGTTAGGGTCAGAAGAAATGATGGAATGGGAAAAAATAGTAAGATTGGGGATAGGAAGAAGGAAAAGAGGAGAAGAAACGACCACAGTGTTTGTTTAATTTACATAGAACTATATTAAAATAGCATTGTAATTGATTGGAGGCCATATATTGCGACTGCATGAGACATGGAACCATTAAAATTCTATTATAAGTATGAATCAAAAATGGTTCTTTTCAAGTACTTTTTGAAACTATAAATAGTTTTGTGTATTTTTACTTGGGCGCTTATTTTATTCCAGTTATTGGGGGTTGTGAATTTAATAAAGTGCCTGGCACTATTAGTACGACAATAAGGGACATGATATTCATTGAACCTTGTAAAGTAATGTTTAGGATTTGCTGTAATTGGATTTGCAAAGGAAGTGGGTTTGCAAACAAGTTGTAGTATGTCTTGTACATATAAATAGACAAGTGATATATAACCAAGTTTTCGAGAATTATTATACCACATTCATTAAATAAAGACATACCAATAAATTGTTTAATATTCTTATAAACTTTCTTTGTTGCCTAGATAAACTTATTAAGTTGGATGGATAAGATGTACCTCATATAATGCAGCAATAAGTTAGGTATGGTAATACCAATGAATTATAATAAAGTGTTACAAGATGAGATTTGTGTAATTTATTTTTAATAAAATTCATTATTCCCAGATTCTTAGCAATTTTTAAACTGATAGAATTGATATGTGGTTTCCAGTCAAGATTTTCATTAATTGCAACGCCTAAGAATTTTATATTTGGAACTCTTTCAAATGCCTGTCCTTCAATGAATAAGTTAATGTCATTCGGCAGCCTCTTATTTATAGAATGAAATGCAATGCATTTTGTTTTAGTTGGATTCAATGACAATTTGTTTGCTTTAAACCAATCAGCTATTAATGGAAGTTTATTATTTATTTCAGGCACAGGATAAGATTGTAAATCAAAAAATAATGTGGTGTCATCTGCAAATTGAAATAGGGTATTATTGGTTAAGACGTTGGACAGGTCATTGATATATATTAAAAATAATAGAGGGTCAAGAATGGAGCCTTGTGGTACACCACGCTTCATGGATTGAGGGCTGGATAGACAATTATTGCATCTAACTATTTGGCTTCTTACAGAAAGATAATTATTTAAACATTCATTCGAGTATCTTAGAAAAAAAAAGGGTAGTAGGGATATCGGTCTGTAGTTATTTAAGTTCGTGTTGTCGCCAGTCTTATGGAGTGGTACTATAAGAGCTTGTTTCATCTTGATGGGAACAATGCCACTACTGTGAGTTATAGGTATTGATATTTGAGGAACTATATCTGCGATTATTCTAGGTATGTAGTTATCAATCCCTGGACTCTTATTGGCATTTAGCGAATTGCATATATTAAGAACGCCTTTAGGAGTAACTGGATTAAAAAAGAACGAACTGGGGTAGTTACCTTTTAAGTGTTCTCTAAAATGATGATTTGACATGTTAATATTCTCAGCAAGTGATGGTCCAACATTGGCAAAATACTCGTTGAATTTATCAGCAATTAATTTGTTATTTGTTTCGATTTTATTGTTGATATTTAATTTAATTTGATTTTGCATTCTAATCTATGCCTATAATAGTTATCTCTAGATGTTTTAACAAGACTGTTTAATTTGCTACGATATTCTTTGTATTGATTTAAGAATGTAGGACCGTTATTTTTTAGTGTTGCTCTGTACATTTTATTTTTCTTTCTAATCGAATTTAATAATCCAGTAGATATCCAGAGTCTTTTTGTTATGGTTAGGATTGATTTGTGTGCGTTTCTCTCTTATATGCGAGCTGTAAATATTATTAAATTTATCATAAAAAATTTCTGTGGCTAAATTAGGACCTGGCTCTAACACAGCGTCGTCCCAATTAGTGCTAGATAACTCGTTTTTAAAGATTATTTTGATCAAATCGTTGTAAATAGTTTTATTACGGAAAGTGTTTTGCATAGGAGTGGTAGGTTAAAATCAGTGATTGTAAAAATAGAATAGTGGTCGGTGATATCAGTAAGTATACCAGGTTTGTTATGGTACTGAATGACGTTGGTGAAAATGTTGTTGATAATTGTGGCTGAAAAGTTAGTAATTAAGGATGTGTTATTGTTGGGAACGTGGAATTGGTAAACATTGAATCTAGAAAGTATTTGGTATCATTGTGGGTTTGATGATTAATCAAATTATTGTTATAATCGCCCGTGACGTATAAATGTTTCCCTTGGTTACTGACTTTGGATATTACGCCAGAGATTTTATCTGTAAAATGTAAAGGACATTCACCTGGAGGACGATAAATTGAGCCAATAACAACGTTCTTGTCCTGATTCATAATATCTCAACAGAATTGGCTTCAATATCATTGTCAGAATGATTTAGATCATTACGGACAATAAACGGTAAATCCTCTCTAACGAACAATGCAACACCACCACCACCTTTATCTATCTCTTATATTAATATTCTTGGTATATATATTTATTTATATATATATAAGATTCGAGGCTACAGCCCGGACGAGGGCACCATTTGCGGCGATCTATATATCAAACGAAAGGTCTCGATCTAGTGTCGTCTCATTGGGGGTTTATTTTTCGAATGGGGCCCACCGCGAGGAAGGGGGGGCGAAAAACCTCCAAAAATGGCCATTTTTCGGCCGTTTTTTGCAAAAGTTATACGGCTGAGATGTAGAGAACGGGAATGGGCCGAGGGGGGTACTGGGTATGGATAGATAGCCCGTTCAGCGGTGGGTGTCATAGGCCTATTTAGAATTCGCGAGAGGGCTAGGGCGTCCCGTAACGGGCGTTTTCCCAGACCCAACTCGTGATTTTTTCGAAATTTCGGCCAAACAGCCGGCGGGAAAAACGTTCTAGCGGCGCCCGGTGCGACTCTGGGAAGGAGATATATAGCTCATCAGAAAGAGGAAGAACGGGGCTACACGATGATGTGGGCTATATTTTAGGGCAGGTCCACCGAGAGGAGTACCGACGAGTTAGTTAGGAGTTCTATTTTCGGCAATTTTCACTTAGAAAACGGCTGACGCAAAGCTATTGTTGTGACGTAATCCATTGTACTCTGTCTATAATCTTATAGCTTTAATTCAGCAAAAAGCTGCTACAGGCTTTGCGTTAGTTAAACAAACAGTAGGCATGATGTAACGGGCTTTGCGTTATAAATGTGGACTAGGTAGGATGTTCGCGTATTATTGATTACACGTGTATTTATACGCAAAATCTTTTGCGGGGCCTTTGCTATTTATTATATTATAGCACATAGTTTCAACTTTGTGAAAAATGTTTGGAATGGTTTTGTTGTAATGCTGTGCTGTTGGTGCTTGTGCTATAGGTGTCGTCATCGTTGCCACCATCATCATCATCATCAACATCATGATCACCACGTGAGGTGGTGGATTTGATGTGGTGTGGTGGTGGTGTGCTTTGTGTGTTGTGCTATGGATGGTGTGGTGGGGTGATAGGGTGTGTGGGGTGGGTAGTGTGGTATGGAGTGGGTGGCGTGGTGTGTGGGTGGGTGGGTGTTGTGGTGCAGTGTGGTGTGATGTGGTGGAGTCGTATGGTGTGGGTGGTGTGGTGTGGTGTTTGGGTGGTGCGGTGTGCTGCAGTGGTATGGTGTGGTGCTGTGCGGTGTGATGTGGTGGAGTCGTATGGTGTGGGTGGTGTGGTGTGTGGGTGGTGCGGTGTGCTGCAGTGGTATGGTGTGGTGCGATGTGGTGTGATGTGGTGGAGTGGTATGGTGTGGTGTGTAGGCGGGTGGGTGGTGCAGTGTGGTGTGATGTGGTGGAGTGGTATGGTGTGAGTGGTGTGGTGTGTAGGTGGTATGGTGTGGTGCGGTGTGGTGGTATTGTGTGGTGCGATGAGGTGGAGTGGTATGGTGTGGTGCAGTGTGGTGTGATGAGGTGGAGTGGTGTGGTGTGGGTTGTGTGTTGATTTGTGCACAAAATTCTTTTTGTGGGGTTTGGCTAGTCCCTTATATTAATATTCTTGGTATGGGCTTAATTTATTTATTTATATATATATATATATAAGATTCGAGGCTACAGCCCGGACGAGGGCACCATTTGCGGCGATCTATATATCAAACGAAAGGTCTCGATCTAGTGTCTTCTCATTGAGGTTTATTTTTCGAATGGGGCCCACCGGGAGGAGGGGGAGGCGAAAAACCTCCAAAAATGGCCCTTTTTCGGCCGTTTTTTGCAAAAGTTATACGGCTGAGATGTAGAGAACGGGAACGGGCCGAGGGGGATGCTGGGTATGGATAGATAGCCCGTTTAGCGGTGGGTGTAGTAGGCATATTTAGAATTCCCGAGAGGGCCAGGGCGCCCCGCAACGGGCGTTTTCCCGGACCCAACTCGCGATTTTTTCGAAATTTTGACCAAACAGCATGCGGGAAAAACGTTCTAGCGTCGCCCGGTGGGACTCTCGGAAGGAGATATATAGCTCTTTACAAAGAGGAAGGACAGGGCTACACGATGATGTGGGCTATATGTTAGGGCAGGTCCACCGAGAGGAGTATCAACGAGTTAGTTAGGAGTTCTATTTTCGGCAATTTTCGCTTGGAAAACTGTTGTGACGAATTCCATTGTGCTGACGTCATCCATTATTGCTTATAGCTTTAATTCAGCAAAAAGCTGCTTTGCGTTAGTTAAACATACAGTAGGCACGAGTACAGGTTTTGCGTTAGGTAAGTAGGCAGGATGTTACGGGCTTTGCGTTATACATGAGGACTGTGTAGGATGTTCGCGTGTTATTGATTATACGTGGTTTTTTACGCAAAATCTTTTGCGGGGCCTTTGCTAGTTGTCCTATTAATGAATGAAGACGTGTAACAAGGTAAGTTAATCGAGTAACCAGTGTTATCCTTGAGCCAAGTTTCAGACAGTGCAATTATGGAGAAATTTGTGCTTAACATCTGTAGATAAGGTAGAAAATGATCAAAATTTACATTTATACTTCTAATATTTAAATGTATGATTGATAAAGGGTTGTTGTCTGGCATATTGTTATTGTTACGAAACATTGAATTGAATTGGTCGATATCATAATATTTACTACCATTTGGAATGTTCATGCTGTTAAAGAAATTTGTTTCGGGGTTGACTTTGTCTAGGTATTCAGTATTATGATTGATTAGGTTGCTGTTATCGTCAAATAAATTTAATTTAAAAGCATCACAGTTGATTATATTAGCAATATTTATATACCTGGTGGCCAGAAAAAATCTTCATCATCGACAATCTTATTCATCATCGACAATCTTATTAAAAGGAAATAAGTCTGTTAAGCAGTTATGGCATAACTAGGCATTACTATCATGAGATAAATTAGTAAAATCAGAGATTGTTAGACGAGAACATTTAAGATGGATCCATGACTCACAACAGTCACAATATATTCCATACTGATTAGTTTTAACAGGTTTAGAGCAAGTAGAACAAGGAGAATGAACTGCAGCCATAACTGTGAAGAAAGTACAGGAAGAAAAACAGTAACAACAAAAACAAACAAGCAAACAAGCAACAACAACAAAAACTGCACATTTATTAAACATAGACACAGTGTAAATAGTGACATATACACGCTAGCCCTCAGTCTCTAGAATCAGCTCCTAAAACTGCTCAAATTCCTTTGTTTAATTACCTAGTGTGCACTGAGCTTCTGCACATAGGTGGTTCTGAGCATCATCAATCTATAATCTTCTTAAGTAGGTCGACCATAGCATGACTGATCATAGCGTGACGTGGCGCACCTAAACTTGGCTTCTGACTGAGACAATCATTTAATCATCAATAATTTAATCTTGTGTCATCAATTTAATAATTTAATCTTGGCTAATCAATTTAATAACGTCATTTTGAATTATCAGTTTAAAATGCATTATCTTTACTGTAACTGCCTCTCAATTCTTTGCTGTAGCTATTTTTTCATCCAAACTTTTCTAACTCTTTTCCAATTTCTCTTTTTTTAATTGTATAAGCTAGACCAGTAGACAACAAAACACGTCTGCAAATTGGCACCATAATTTGATTGTCACCCCTTGCTGAATAGTTATTACCAGAGTTTCACGGAGTGACGTTTGGTGTTATTTTATCCAAACACACGTCAGGCTGGTAGTTTTTCATCAGTTTTAGCTTGACAATTTAAAAACCTATTGTGTAAACGGACCATTAGGCACCAGTGATTTGTTAACACCTTTCACTCCGAACAAAAATGCGTTTTTGTAGAAATATAATACTTTGGTATTTTCTAGGTCGTACATGGTGACTAGAACTGTAGAAGATGTAGTCATCGATGCATCTTATGAGGGAAATATAAAATTCACCGATGTAGGTACCATTTAATCATATTTTACACAAATTAGTGTCTATTTTGTTTAATTATGCTATTTGAAACTGTTGTGTTAGTTGAGAAAGTGTTTTTACTTTGTAATTTACACGTTTTTCACATCAAATACATTTGCTGGAAAGAATTTGCAGAAAATGTAGTTAAAATTTTTGCAAGATTTTTACGTAACTTCAGTAAAATGAAATACCAATTAATACTTGCATCATGTATCGTACCATCATATGCTTTTGTTTATAGATATCAAGTGTGAGTTCCATGTGGAATTACATCCGGAACACTTTGCAACCTAGCTTGCATCCAGATACACTGTACAATGGAGAAGAGGCACCACATGGATATGCTGCAGATATGACTACGCTGTTAGTTGGTGTTGTGAGACTGAGACAATTACGCATAAAGCCAGGTTGGTAATATGGTATTTTATGAATAATATGAGACCTAAGCTATGTGGAAGCTAAGCATAACAACTTAGTTTAACAAACGCGATTACTGTATAGCTACGTTGAAGGCCAGATAAATTTTCTATGCTGTTTGAAAAGTTTGTCTTTGGAGATTCCATACACTCCATTGACTTGCATTGTCTATTTTTTACACTTTAGGTTTATGTTCAGTACATTCTTTTTTGGAACCATTTGGAAGAAAGTGCGTTTCTTCTTATTCATGGCCTTGGGAGGATATTGCCCCATATTCATCCGGATGGCGTGAACGGCCATTTCCGTCTTTTCCTGCTGACCACTGGACATTTCAATCAACATTAGAACTGCAGACACTACCTTATGCAGGTACTTGTCAGAATTATCATTAATTGAGATGGTGGGGCGTCATTTATTTAGTACCGTTAATGATACAATCAGTTTTCCTGTTTACTTACTCTGACATGTAAAGTATTGTAAAATTATAACTTTTGTGCAAATGGCTTCATCTTGCTACTTTCACAAACAAATGATGACATTTTTAATATTGATGTACCTACCTCAGCCACAGATGTATAATTCTAGATAAAGTTACTTGTGCAGAATATACCTTACAGTCAAGTCTCTTTTTGTTGTCTACTTTGGCACTGCAAAAACTTAGCATTAAGCGAGTTTGGCATTATATCGAGGTATATTAATACACATCTATGTAAATATAAACCTTTTGTTTTGCCAAAAATTTAAGTGAGGTTGGCATTATAATGAGGTTTGAGTATATTTTCTTTGTAAAATCTGTGACAGATTCTTATAATTGTAAGTTGATGCCAGAATTCGGAAGAAATTCTTTAAATTTTACAGAACAGCACTGTGAAAGCTAAATGATTTGTTGGGAATCGATCTTATATTTATGATCAACCTTCAAAACTATCGATGATCGCCAAATGATTGATTGTGAATTCTTATATATGATAATGCTGCGTCAGTATGAAGTTAGAACAATAAACTTTAACTTATTTTATCTCTTATGTTGTTTTACCTCTACTTAGCATTGTAGGTTTTTTGCCCTGAGCAAGGACTACTATACTACAGGACGTGCACGCTGAAATCTCTGATTCGGCTAGCGGAGGCGATCTATTTTTAACATTTAGTGCTAATAATTTGGACATATTTACCCCCCATGCTGACCTATAGCATGCCACAATACACATAGAACATATTCCTCATTCATCTAGTAATTTAAAAACAGAGGTACCTATGATATCCCCCCCCCCCCAAAAAAAAACATACCATATCTGCAACTCATTGTGTCCCGAAGATTACCTGTCACTTTCTATAGAGAATAAACAGAGTCATTTTGTCAGGGCTATATAAACTCATTTATAGGTTCCTCTGTGTAAATTAGAATACATGAAATTATTGCACTCACCATTTTGCAAAGATGTTTGCGACAATTAGTCGGCTAGTCGCGCCTTCTTAATGGAGGTCTGGTAAAGGGCTGAGTTCTGCTGATGATCCTTCTCCAAATTGTGTAGTCCATGCAGCAGTACATTCGCCAGGCGTCTCAGAGCATTTCTTGAAAATTCTCCAAAATCAAAGTAGGCATTGATTATGGAGAGGATGTTCATGAGCTTGTTGCGGCAGCAGACTGTGTGAGTTGACTTCTTCACAAAACACAAGCCAGTTGTTACGAATTCGAACGTGAATGTGTGGGGCACTGTAAGACCTCCCCTAGACACTTCTTCAATGAACATTTTCACTGAATGTGACATTCCTGCGACATATGCACACGCGTTCAGTTCAGTTTTGGAAAGAGTCTCGTCAACACAAATCTCCATAATTTTGGCATCCTCGAAATCAATCCCATTGCATGTGTGCAACTGGCTTTCGGATGATGTGTCTGTGTCCACAAACTCCAGGAATGATGCAGAGAAACGCACCAGTCTCCGCTTGAATGCTGAACAGACATCTCCAGCTTGCATGAATGCATTGGCCCCCCTTGACTGCCTGTAAACTGAGAACTCACCCTCTATTCTGTCATTCTGAAGTTCACGCAATAATACGTAGTGAAATCCAACAGAAAACAAGTGCCTACAGATTGCGAGGAGTCGCTCCGTGGTCTGAATCAAAGCTTTTCGCGTATCATGTGTCAGGCATTCAATTCTATTTGGTCCGTGTCCTGATTCGGTTTGCTTAAACAGAGTCAACAACGACTGAAGAGTATCAGATGTATCTTGTTGAACAGATCGATCAGGGTCTCTCATCCTCGTGTCTTGACCTCTGGCAGAAACATTTACCACATTCCACCAGCGTAGCACTTGCTGAATGAATTCCGCAGTGTCCTGGGCTCCTCGAAGTCTCAGCGATGCAACGACACGATCGTTGAACACCCTCAGGACATGTTGCACATTCTGGAGCTGAAGTTTCAATGGGAAGACTGCAGAATATGTCAAAGGTGTTGACTTGAGCACATTGTCTTTCTCAGCTTTGTAAAGACTTTTTACTTCAGCAAATGAGCCAACAGTTTTCTTGTCAAACGATAATCTCTGACATTTCTCCATGATCCAGTTGTTCCTGATACATTTCAGAATGTGGACGGTATCATACAACAGGAACCACACTCGTGTATTTTGAAAGCATACAGAGTAAGAGGGGAACACAAGGTAGGCTTATTGTGAACAATAATTGACATATAACATTGACTGTGGTCCTCTTCCATGAACATGCACACAAATTTGTCTTGTGTGCGAGATATAATGAGGTTCTGATACGTCTTATGCAGGTCTTTCTCAGGAGTGAATTCATTGAGAGAAGTTATTTTATCCTTTTTAAAGAAATAATTCAGCTGCTGGTCCAGTTTTTGGAGGGCGAGGTGGTGGCTTTGGAGTGGGCAAGCATGATGTTGGAACGTTGAAAATACTGGGTGGATCCACTGGCCTGGTGTGACCACCTGGAATTTTGACCATTTGAGTATCAAATGGCCAATGCTTTTCGCAAATGAAAAATTTCGTTGGATCAACAACAAAGCCTTCGCGTGGGGGAAGAACACTTAGCCATTTCTGTTTTTCTACATGATCTCTTGGCAGTCTGAACACAAGACACTTGTTCTCCGTGTCATAGTTACCTTTGCATTTAACAACACCACACTTGTTAGGCATGCTGCTGAGCACAGATGTATAAAATCCACCAGAAATTTTGAAAATAATCCACAAAGAAACAAACACAAGCAGACACATTAACAATGACAAAGCACTACTTCCGGTAAAACACACTTACGCCTAAAGTAGTGTGCTATTTAAGAAGTAAAAATGAACACTAATTTCCTTTGATACATAAAATAAACAATTGGTACTTTTCTCCCGTAATGTAAAGAACCAATTAAATGAAAAATAATACTCGCTATCTACCGATCCGCACATTCTTTAATTTCCAAGATCACTACTCTCTAAAGCGCACTATTTATAGATTACGTTCATGCAAGTATTGATCGCCTCCGCTAGCCGAATCAGAGATTTCAGCGTGCACGTCCTGTAGTATAGTAGTCCTTGGCCCTGAGAAAAGAAACAGGAGAAATTAGTGATGAAACATGTAAAATGTTACTCTTATTATATTAAGCAATCACGATCATGTTAACTTATAACAGAGCGCTTAGTTAGTGGAACGTTGTGGTCAGCTGAATTTTGGTTAATCCGCTGTACGAGTGCTTGTAGTAGTTGGTCTGCATTCATCAGTTTGTCGATGTGTGTTCATTACTAGTACTGATAATTGGTAAAACTTACTCTACACTGGTATACAAAGTTTTCTGTACACTGGCATAAAGTTAGTTGTTTTGCATTGTAATAGGTCCTCTGAATTTACATTTTTTATTATAGGACATTTAGCTTTCTACAGTGGTGGTGGCTATGTGATAGAATTGACTCGCAATCGCTCACAGAATGAATTGATTATCGATTCATTGATTGATTCGCGTTGGATTGATGATCGCACTCGAGCCGTGATGATCGAGATGACTCTATTCAGCTCCAACACAAACTTGTTCAGCATTGTGCTAATGATTTTGGAATTTAGTAATACCGGCGGCATTTTTCCATTTTATCAGATTTTTACTTTGAACCTGCTTACGTTTGCAAGTGCATTAGATGGGACAATAATATCAAGCCAAATTTTTTACCTTGTCCTACTTGGAGTTTTTATCTATAGAGAAGGAAAACAACTTAACAAACTGCAATTCAACTATTTTAAAAAGACCTGGAATTGTGTCGAGTTTAGCATTATTGCCCTTTCCCTAACGGGAATCATCCTGTTTGTGAAAAAGACAAAACTCGCCGACAATTTGTTAGAAGAAAACAAGCAGGCAGAACAATCAAAATTCTTGAGTTTTTACACAGCTGCATTTTGGGATTTTACACTAACGTATGTTCTGGGTTTTCTGGTCTTCTTGGTAACTATCAAACTGTGGAAGATACTGTCATTTAATAAATTGATGTTTCTCTTTCCGGATACAATTGCTTTTTCTGTAGATGCCCTATTTAACTACACGATTATTTTGTCATTAGTACTGTTGCCGTTTGCATTGTTTGGCATGCTTGTGTTTAGCTACATTCTCTATGAGTTCAATACGTTTTTAATATCTATGGCATCACTAATGGACATGTTACTGAGTGGCGGCAGCTTTGAAAATTATCAAAATGCGCACTCTCTGTTTGGACCTGCATATTTTCTTATATTCAATTTTAGTGCAGCAATTTACCTGTTGAATATGTTTCGAATAATCATCATGAGAGCATTTCATATGGCTGTAAAAAACTTGGATGAAAGAGCCACTGATTATGAAGTACTTGACCACATAGTTAAACTCATAACTAGAGCAAAAGAGACCTATGAAAACACAGACCTGAGAGAGATTAAAAAATCCACAGAGACGGAGTGCCTAGAGGACATTTTACGAAGTTATAAAATAGTTGGAGAAAGCTGCGCTAGTAGCTCAGAAAGACACGTTTATTGGCAAGACAAGTCAGTTCCAGAAGAAAGCTGTCACACTGTCAGATGGCATAGATCAGCTTCAAGACGAAAAACAATTCTTAGTACTTCAGAAAGAGACTATTATTAGTCGAGCCAAGAAAATTATTAGTTAATGAATCAATAATATCATTGAAACAGTTCTCACACCTTCTGTGATGCAAATTTACCAAATAATTTATTTTATTTTAACTTATTGCTTAAATTATTTAATATGTCTGTGTGTGTGCGTGCGTGTGATTATGGGAATTAATGTATACTGCCACTGTACAAACTGATAATATTACAATAAAGAGAGTCTTATTTTGCTCCAGTAGGTGCACGTCTGCTGGTTCTGCTAAAATTTTATTGTTTGTTAAAAAGTACACATTTTAACACCAATAATATCGTAAAAGGGTTTCTGATCATTCAATAATAGATTAAAATCTTAATTAACAACGGGCAAGCCCAACTAATTGATGACATCACATACTAGCATAATTTTCAGCACCAAATATATTCCATGAGCGTGTTGCACGCGTTTGCGAAAGCAAAAATTGACATACAGTGCTACCGTAGGAAATTCAGGGTGTTGTAATAAAGCTCGGCAAGTTTCAAGATGGAAATTTAAAATTTGCCGCTATAGCACACATGAGCTGTCCGACTTGCGTATTTCGTTAGAAACTAACACATCTGAACTGGTACATCACTTGTTTTTGTGTAATACGTTTCCGAAATGCAGGCGTTTATGCCCATCTACCTAGCAAATGGCAAAATACATGCAACAGCGAAGAACTACTTTCGCGAAGGCGAAATTGTGTTTGTGTGGTAATAATTCTTTCATGTAAGTTTTATTTTTGAAAAAGTAGTATGTTTCCTGTGAATATTTTAAAGAGTAGATTGTTTTGACCTACAGTTTAAGATTCAGTCCTGTTTTGCTTTAATAAAGGCCATGAAATAATTTTACCTCTGCAACTTATTATGTTAGTTAATTACGCCTGAACTACGTATTGCTTTATTTTATTAAGCACATTAGATTGTATTTACTGCATTGTATTTTTTTTCAAGAATTGCCAAAAATTCCTAACAAAAATTGGTCAAAACAACACAGACTTAGATCAGAAATTTTACCCACATCACGCTCGGAATCATCATGAGGTATGTGACCAGGATTCAGATTTCGGCTGCTTTTCCTCAATCCAAAACCCGACCAGGTGCGGACAGATGCAGAGCTTCACTTGACAATAAAACAAAGGCTGTACATTATTGCCAATGCAACCCACTCAAGCTGCCTCAACATGCAATATCTTGACCTAGTTTTATGCAATGTTTAGCCAGTGTTTTTTTGTCAGCTGCTTAATGAAACCCGTCAATGACTTCGCTGTCCCTCCGGAGCCTCCACTCAAGTCAAAGTCCCAAAAGCCAACTCTCGATTTCTGTTAGCTACCATCACCTTGTCTCCATGACAGCAGCAGCGCCAGGTCTCTCAATCAGATTTCCAAGAGACCTCAATCCCTACTTTTTCATAACTTGAGCCTGCTATCTTGCATTACACTACAGTTGCAGAGTAGTAGGCATAATAAATTCTAACATTAAATAAATCTAGCTGACAAAAATCCACCTCAAATATCCAACTTGCCTAACCTGTTTTTTAAACTAAGGGCTATTAAGCTTTTATCTCCTTTATTAAGAATTAATTTTTAACAATAATCTCTATGAAAAAATTTAACTCAGGTCCGCACCTATTACTCTGTTAAATTGTTACAATTAAGCCACGTTAAATTGTGCTGCCCTCTGCTAATTTGCACTGAATCAAAATTCATTTTCTCAGTTAAGCAAAAGTACATTTATCATCTCATATTAACATTTATATCAAATATTGTGTTTTCGAAAAATTATGATCTCTATTCATATTGTTTAGCTTTTCATTCTTATATTGTTTAATATGTTAATGCTAAGTAGCTAAAATATGCATCTGTGGGCTCATACTAAACAAAATATATATCAGGAATTTTTTGCATTCTATCCTCATTAATATTGTAACAAAGAGTGGATGGTGCTGATACGCCGATTGTCGCACAGTTGAGAAGAAAACGTAAAACAACAGTAGTAAGAGTAAAATTACTGAATTAAGTAACACGCCAGATGTCTGCCCCAATGGAATTCACTCGCAATCGCTCTAAGAGTGAAACGATTATCGATTCATTGATTGATCCACGTTGGATTGATGAACGCACACGAGCCGTGCTAATGATTTTGGAATTTAGTAATACTGGTGGAATTTTTCCATTTTATCAAATTTTCACGTACATACCTGCGTGTCATTCTGCGAAAAGGCGTATAGTATATGTATGAATGTACATTGTACGTATGAATGTGCACAAGCTGTACATACATAACTGCATGTAATTGTGTGAAACTGTGCACAGTGTAAAAATAAAAGTTTTTAATGAGATTTTTCTGGAACCTACTTCAGGTACCCCTTTTCTTATCCTTGAGTATCGTTTCTTATCCTCATATCACGATTACGTATTTGTTTGTTTTTGTTAAAAATTTGTACGAAGGGAATTAAAGTAAACTAGATGGTAGAGACAATTATGTTGCACGTTTATTTCCGTCCATCTTGACTGGTTGAACACAGTAACAATACGCAACTTAATATAGTCAACTACATCCTCCTTCCCCAATGAAGAGAAGCTGTTTAGTTATTAGTTATACAAACTGTGTATGTGCTTTTCAAAATAAACTAATAATTTAACCAACTGTGACATTGTTTCCTGTTTCCTATATGACTGCCAGATATTACAAATTGTAACATTTTATATTCAATTGATCAAATGACTTTTCTATCATTTAGAGTCACTTAAAAACAAAAAACTTATGATCTGGTTAACTACTTTAACTTTTAACCTATACTTCAAATCTCTAGCTTAAGATAGGCTTACTGGTGCACAAATGTTGTTCAAACATCAATTTATAACTATATCAACTATATGATTAATAATGAAACTTTCAAGCTGAAACTTGGTAACTGATTACCACAATGAATATATGGTTCTTCAACACAATTTCGAATTAGTTAATGTTTAAAAGTTAACGGTTAAATGTTCTATGCATTAACTCAGTTACTCTATACATCTTCTTGGTTTGTGAATTGTGCGTCCATATCTTGTCTTGTAACCATTTGTAGCTTCACCTTCATTTTGTTTATCATTCACATTGTAATGCACCTTTCTTATTATACCTTTATAAGTCTCATCATGACCTTGCATAGAGGTTTGTTGTTTCTCAGGTCTCTGTTCCCCTTTTCTGATCTGCTGAATAGGTGGTTCTGCAAAGGTTACTCTTTTGTCTCCAGAGACTTTCCTCACGTTCATCTGATGTCTGTTTCTTCTTAATTTTGTCCCATCATCTTTCCTTACTATATAGGATCTTGGCTCTACACATTTTTGTATCACCTCAGCAGGATACCATCTGTCGTTCTCACTGTTTTGTATCATTATACATTGTCCTGTGGTTAATGGTGTGAGGTCCTTTGCGTGTTTATCGTGTTGCAACTTTTGTGTTTCCTGCCTTCTCAGCAGCTGTTCCATAATATCATCTCTGTTTTGTAACCTGTTGTATACTTTTACTGGCAATGTTCCACGTATTTTTCGTCCTAGTAGCATCTCTGCTGGACTTGGTAATCTCGAGTCGATAGGCGTCATTCTCAACACCATGATGGATAAATCCACATTTTCTCCCGATTCAACAGATTTCCATATTACATTCTTAACAGTTCGTATCTGCCGTTCGATGTATCCGTTACTTCTTGGGTAATGTGGGCTGCTGGTTGTGTGTTCAATTCCCAGACTGTTTGTGAAATTTTTGTATGCTGTTCTGCTAAAATGTGGACCATTATCACTGACAATCTTCCTTGGCATTCCGAGCTCAGTGAATATTTGCTTCGTTGCATTAACTACAGTCGAACTCGGGCATGGCAATCATAGCTTCCTAATTACTGGGTACTTGCTATAGTAATCAGCTATGATAAGATACTGGTCTGGACCACATCTAAACATGTCAGTTCCAACAACCTCCCATGGCGCAGCTGGTTCTACATGTTGAAGGAGGGTTTCATGTTGCTGGGTGTCCTGATATTAACTGCATATAGCAGACTGCTTACACATCTTCTCAATGTCTTTGTTAATGCTTGGCCAGAATATCACACTCTTTGCCCTGAGTTTTGATTTCACCACACCTAAGTGGCCCGTGTGTAGCTGTTTCAATATATCTGTACGTAAATTGTTTGGAATTACTACCCGATCTCCTTTCATGATTATCCCATCTTCCATGGATAACTCATCTCTGAAGTTTCATTAATTTTTGATGCCATCACGCACTTGGTTTATTCTTTCTGGCCAACCATTGATAATAGTGTCTATCAAACAACACATTTCAGGGTCATTTTTTGTCTGCTCACGGATTTCATTGATTTTGTGTGCTTGAAAACTCATAAACTTTACTCTTACTACATCTAGCTTCACTTCACCCCTGTTCTTGGGATTTGGCAATCGGCTCAAGCTATCTGCTATTCCGATCTCCCTGCCAGGTCGATAGATATTATTTGTTCTATGATGCGTTCGGAACGTTCCTGTTCCGTAAAGTCGCACATTAGTGCTTTTTCACGGCACCTTGTTACGAAATCATCTAGGCTTTCATGTTTAGTTTGGTAAAAGTAATGAAGTTGCAATCGTGCTACACGAAAATTTTCCACTGCTACTTTTAATTGTTCTTCAAAAGACTTCCAAATGTGTGTTGGATCTCTCTTCTGTTCATCGGATAGCGTCCATGAATTGTACCTGCATAATCCTTCATCATCCACACCTCTAAGCAGATATAGTACCTGGTTCTCCCCTTCAATGTTTTTAATTTGGAAGAAAATGTCCATCTTTTGTCGAAAGAGTTTGAATGCCTCTGCCACGTTTGTAGTATTCCAGTTCATAATTGGAACCATGTCCTTTACATGTGTTTAACGTCTGTGAGATTTATCAGTTCACGTGTATAAATAAAAAATTCGTTGCTGTACACGTCGCGATTTTATCTTATGTATGCTGTGTTCTCGTTTCCAATATCCCCCCACGGGTATCGATAATACGTTGAAAAATAGTCCGAAACTTCAAAGACCGTTTTACTAATCATGTATCAATCCGCACATCAACCACACGACCGCCGTCACGCTGTATGTAGCACGACGAATCTGGTTCGATAACAAATAGATTTTCACGCTAAATTTTAATATTTGCACCCACATATTTCGATCACACATCACGCACCGGTAAACTCCAATTTATGGTAATGCGTTTCTCGTTGTTGGTTCTATCTCTGCACTAATCTGACACCATAAAGTAAACTAGATGGTAGAGAATTATGTTACACGTTTATTTTCGTCCAATTTGACTGGTTGAACACAGTAACAATGCGCAACTTAATATAGTCCACTACAGGAATTACTATTGCTCTTAATTTAACATTTATTAATATTTAGATTTTTCCAACAATCAAGAATCGAAAAGCACAATGTTTCAAGCCACCGCTGCTATAAATGGTTAATCACCATGTAACAAAAAGAAAAAGATAAAAAACACACAAAGAGTAAAATATTTTTGTTGGTACATTTTACTTTCGTCATTACAATTTTGTTGCCACTTAGAACTTTAATAATGAAAGAAAAACCATTGTTGTTGCGATGATAACAAAATAAAATTTCTTACTACAATTGAGGACGTTCTATTGTTGTTGCGATGGCAACGAAATAGAATTTCTTGCTAGAATTGTGGACGGTCGATCGCTTGTAGATATTGTTATCAGATGTCAAAATTTCGGAAAAAATCAGAACAAGTTTAAGCAGTCTTATTTTTTACCCGTGTTCCTTAACGACAATGAAAATATGGAGCTTTTGCTGATGTTATTTTTACTGATTTGCTGTTTTTTCCAACCCGCTGCATTGCAGGAATGCGATCAAGAGTCAGCCGAAAAGATTTTACCATGCGTTTTCCCTAAACCTCCATTTACACATGTTTTTGTTAATTTGAAGACTCGTTGCGATTTTATCTGTTGCACATGGCGCACAAAACAGGAGGCAGCTGAGTGGTCTGCAAGGGTCAAAATCAAAGTGTATTCTATGATTATAACGGAATATGCTGTTGGAGAGTTACCGGGAAATGAGTTTCTAGCTGGGATTAATTTTGATAAATTAATACTAGATAAGACACAAGTGAAACATTTGAGAGAAGCATTTGTTTATGACAAATTTAACAGCATAAGCCATGTAAACATAGTCAAAAACGGCCTATTACAGACTACACTATAAAGCGTTTAGTAAACTTCCTGCTCTTCGAAGACTTGAAATGCTATATAATGAAAACTTGCTTTCGGTAGATTTTGACCTGTCCATCTCAAAATTCTTCTGGTTATTTTCGCTCGCCGACAGTCCAAAAATAGAACGCATTAAGGAACCATTGCTACACAAAGCCAGAAATCCTGGGGATATTCGGTTCATTCTGACAGGTAAGCATTGATCGTGAATTACAGGAAAAAATTCAATTACATGAACCTAAAATGGCCTTGAAATGTTGTGTCACCTACATAGTGTGAAACTCATAGAAATTACGTTTGCAGCATTTGCGGCTGTGAAAAACTTGAAACTCCAACGAAGTGGCGTTTTCGGAGCAACCAATGCGTATGCGTTTCGACTTTCGTAATAGCTGCGAAAAAACAATAGTAATAGATGCAGGAAGACAACGCGTACGTGGGCTGAATAAACGGGTACATTGAAATCAATATAAAACAATTTTATCCGCACTCCCTCCCCTCCCAAACGCATACATATCCGGATGCTATGTAATTTTTTATTTTATATCTCCCGCAACACTGTTCCGACGGCGCCATTACATGACGTCACCACGTGAACGTAAATCGGGAAGAAAAGGAAATCTTAAATTATTTCCCAAAAAACTTTGCACGTAAAATTATAGTACTTATTTCACTTACCTCCTGCAAAGACTTGTGTAACTAGAAAAGACAATTATTAGCTATTTAAAATTATTTCACCAATTGGTAAAATGTCGATAACTCAACCTCCAAGTGGCGCAATCACAGCCAAAAAATAATTTTCAATCTTATTGATAAGATACAGTAATTTAAAATTTTACTTTGTTGGCAACATGTGTGCCACGAATGCTCTGATTATTTTTTCAAACTTTACTCAGTGTTATCTAAACTTGTTTCAAATGACCTACCATCAAAATGGCTGCGCTTCAATTTACACGTTTTATGCAGCGTTACAGCCGATGCAAGCTCTGAATGCAAAAGGTAATATGTAAGTGGTATAAAATTTCGAGACAAATTTTTCCAAGTTTTATATAAGTGAGGGGTTTTCTTGTGCTTTAAAGCAAGTTTATATAAAGTTATAAAACTGCATGTGAAGAATTGTAAAAAAGTAATTACAGGCCAAACTGTTTTAACTATACGGAAGTCTACATTATCTAATATTGTTAGTAAGATTTATGAATGCGCCCAAACGTCAGTAACAAAACTAGGCACATGAGGCCTTTGCTGAAACACGGCAGCATACCTGCACGACTGAGTCACTACTGACAGGTCACATTTTCTATACAAGTTGAAAGCTATTGCTGACTTAACGTAGCAGTAATATGCATACATTCAAGACTTTTAAAATTTTAAGTCAAGCACATTTCTGAGACATATGTAAGGCTACAGTAAATTATATAAAAACTGTAGCATACTTTATCATGTGCAATCATTCATGCAACAACGTATCACATGTAACAAGCACATGATGATATCTACCTTACCATTACACATCTTTTTATACAATAAAATGTTATTCTGAGTTAGTTCTTTATGACCATTCACCTGATTTTCACTGCCAAATGATATATTCTTAGTTCTACGAAATATTCGTCCACGAAATAATTTTTAATTAAGATTTTTTGTTAATATGGTTAATTATTTACACTCTAGATGGTGCTACAACGCGGGGACTAAGACGATTTTACTTAACTTACGGCAGATGATAACTTACGACAATTATACTACAAGTAGTTAAAAATATCTCTGAAGAAACTGCTGAAAATTCTCAGAATTTTTTTTGCAGGTAACAGTCTGATCTGCGATTGCTCTTTAGCATGGCTGGTCTTCAGGAATTTTAAAGTTGTCACGATAGACTGTTCAATGCCTACAAAGATAATTGGCGCTAAAGTGGAGGACATCTTCGAGAATTGCATAGAGATAACAACAAGTACATCTACGATACCAACTACATCTACGACATCTACAAGTGAGTATGTAAACTGGGATTTAGACCTCAAGATGTGTTAAACAGCAAAAAGATTATAGGCATCGATTATGCACTATACAGGTGTATTTCAATACTAAACTGTGTAATGAAATTCTTAATGAAAAAATTGCAGTAAGATTTATATTCAGTAAAGACTGCTTAATAAGTGCCTTAAGTCACCGTTGGGATAAGTGACTTAAAGGAAGATCGGACAATTGTTTAGACTTAATCTCCTTGTAATTTACTATCCAATATATACACTTTCTTACCTATAAAAGTTAGCAATTGTCCCTTATATTTGAATAATTAGCTTAAAAAGTTAGTTAGTCAATAGTTAATTAACGGCAACCGAATATTGCCATTGCTTAAGTCAGAAACTAACCATAGTTTGTGCAATGGCAGGCATTTTCCCTTGCACATCAAGCACATTTGCATAAGTGCTACAGTACTGTTTAAATGCATGACGTCATGAAAAATGTGCTTTACCTCATATGACGTCATGAAACTAACACTGCACTTAATGGTCATGCTTTTCACGGTACCACCTTCTATTTGTCGGTCATGCGCACGTGACAAAAGACGCCACTGCCAATCTTCACTGAGCCATGCGTAGCTTTGAAAGTTTAACAAAATTTAACTATTCAAGGTAATTATGTTGTTTAATCTAAGCTTTGACTTAAAAAGAGGTATTGTAGTTTTCAATATTTTACAGCATTCTTTATTCTGAACTAATGTTTACACAACCGTCCGGTTTTCCGTTAACGTTCAATTCTGCGTTCTGCTAGGCTTAAGTATGTGATAACAACTATAAAGTTAAAATATGGTATTATTACATTACACAAACATTCGCAAGTGATATATACATTATACAAGAATTATATGAAATAGAACGATTACATGACAATGGCAAAACATGTAAATACAGCTAAACTCTACGTTTATACAGAAAGAAGGCTATGGAAAAAATGCTACGTAAGAGCCATTGGGAACATTAAATTAATGACAACGTCAAAGCGTGAGTGAAACAATTCACTACAAAATGCAAATATAATGTGTAAATATCGGTAGTAGAAAGGATGATACATTTCTGGTTGATTTAATTACCCCCAGCCCCGGGGTGGGGTGGGGATGCGACCGCTGACCCAACCCCTGAGCCGGTAATTCTATTGTTTTTGTTAGTTAAGTGGTCAATTAGGCGATTGGAGTGACGATTTAGGGATTGAGAGGGACGGTTAGAGCCCCTGCAAATTTTCCAGGGGGTGTTTCGCAAATCAGGCTAGAATGCAGCGATTCTCTGAGCACACCTGCTCGTGTGGTTACGGTAGATAACGACTTAATATCTGTGCTAATCCGGTAATTGACTCGCGTGTCTGCTGGTCGGTGGGGGTGGGCAGTCACGCACACACAATAGACGACAATGGATGTCTACACAATGCCGGCTAGATAATTGGATAATTGTTTTTGATTGATGTCTTCTGTGCGCCTGTTGGAGAGTGTGTAGGCATTTAAGAGCATGTGTCTGCTAGTGTGTGTGTGTGTTCAATGTACAGCAGAGTCTCCTATATGGCCCGAGGCTAATGCATGAAGTCAGCAGCCTGCAC
>JAQGDQ010001253.1:0-30000 GCA_030141605.1 Tubiluchus corallicola
TAAATCACAATACACACATATATATATATAAATATATATATATATATATATATATATATACATATAGTAGATTCTCAAATTATACAATATATAGTCATATTTATGCACATTTTAGTATGAATATACACACATATCCACCCGTACATACACTATACATACATACATACATACATACATATATCTGTTTTTTAAATCCACTTTAAAAATGAAGTTTAAATTAAAGAATTCAATAAGTCACACACACACACACACACACACACACACACACACACACACACACACACATATATATATAATATATATATATATATATATATATATACATATAGTAGATTTTCAAAATTATACAATATATAGTCATATTTATGCACATTTTAGTATGAATATACACACATATCCACCCGTACATACACTATACATACACAGTGATGACATCACACAAAATGTTTATTGTATCAGATCGATGCATAAATAAATCAACAGAAGTATTGTATCAAATTAGTAGTCAAAATTCGTGATCTGAATTCATGTTTATATATAGGGATATTATATATACAGTCCCTGGTCCCTTATATATAATTGGTCCCTTAACTGCCTTTCAGAATTATTAAAAGTAAATACGTTCAATATTTGCTTGTTCTTATTCTCATATATATTTTTTAATTAATATATGTTATATAATTCTTACGTGTATGTGTGTTTGTGCAATTTTACCAATTTATTGTAACATGAGTGTTGTAATAATTGTAATTTTAGTAGCCATGCATATTTCGTTTAATTAATTGGCTTTAGTAGTTTAGAATGACCCTAACATTGCCATCAACAACGTCGGTGTCGTCATCATCATCGTCGTCGTCATCATCATCGTCTTCGTCGTCGTCGTCGTCGTCGTCATAATCCTCATCATCATCATCATCATTTGAAAGCAACTTTTTTGCTGTAGTTGAACGTTGTTTACAACTGTTTACTAAAATAGCTGATGATGTTAATAATGTTGCCTTGATATTCATTCCTGTATTAAAATTTACTATTAATATGTTTTAGATGTTTAGAATGACCCTATTAACAGTTTAGTCAATCATAAAATGACTGACTGGTACGTTGACACTTTGCTTGTCAATTTTGTACAAATTTTCAAATCATTTGCTTCTCAATTGCACGTATTTTTATGGAAACAAAGAATTTATACACGTGGTGATACTTGTATCAGACACAATCTGTTTTTATATCCACTTCAAAAATGAAGTTTAAACTAAAGAATTCAATAAGTCAGTCAGACAAAACGTCAATAATACAACTGACAGTTGACTCACAGAAAAGAAAACTTCTTACAAAGAAAAACTTTAGTAATACGTCACTATAAATACGCATGCGCACCAATTTTTCAGCACTACGTCTTAAGTTAAATATTATCAAAAATTACACTCGCCACAGTTCTTTTTTGATTAATTTTCTAAATAAATTGTGGTAAAAGTAAACACACTGCGTCCTGATTAAATCGATAATGAAAATTCCAATATTAGAAGCCTGCCGAAATTATTGCACGCTGTAATTCCTACATACAAACAAATTAGAAATGTAAACAACCCTTTTAGTACCAGTAAACTGTTGTTACCATAGTATATTAGACACCCATTTCATACTAAAATTTACAACTAAACGTATGAATACATTTAATATACTTCCAAAATGTGGTGACAATAATTACATAGGCAAAATGTGCCAGTATAATCTTAGCTGAGTTAGGCCCATATTCGAATCGTAAACAATAATATTGCTTAATTTCGAGAAAAATTCATATAGTTTCCTGAGTTACTAAGTCCCATAAACTAATAGCTTATAAAATGAACTTTTTAATACATCTCAACTAGATTTTAATATATCTTACATAGTCAATTTTTTATTATTTATTTCAGATTTCAGTGCAGCAGCTTCAATCCTGCTTAGCATGACAAAACATCTAAACACTTTACAACAAGAATTTCGGTATTTCATCTAGAACTTTCAAGAAACTAAAAAATTCTCCTCAATCCGGCATTAATGACCATATTTGTGCCGCTTACCACAAAGCTACAAATAACTGGAACTTAATTAACCAAAGTTTATCTATCTACCCTAATAAACCTTTTAATTTACAGAGCAGTTCAATTCCTTTAACTTTATTTTCCAACTCTTAGCAGTTTGTTACTGTATCAATTTCTTTTCTACTGGTCAGTTTATTCATTAACTATTTGGCTTCTGCTAAATACATAATTAGTGTACTATATAATATGTTTTATACTGTAGGTTCTGCCTATATAAACTGGTTGTATGATAGTAAAAATTTACAACTGATGATGACAGCAGTAGCTTCGTCGAAACGTTTGACATGATTTTTTAACTATGTAAATTGAAAGTTTTAATAAAGTTGTGGTGTTTTAATTATACATGTCACATAGTATATTAAGAATTTTCGCCATTAGGTGTTTTACATATATAACATAACGTGTATACTCAATTCACGTTAGGTGTATTCAAATTACACGAATCGCCAAATTTGTTGTTATCTAATAATAATAATAATAATAATAATAATAATAATAATCATAATCATAATCATAATCATAATCATAATCATAATAATCATCATAATCATAATCATAATGATAATAATCATCATAATCATAATCATAATGATAATCATAATAATGACAATCATAATAATGACAATCATAATAATGATAATAATAATAATAATAATAATAATAATAATAATAATAATAATAAACCAACAAAATGACAATTTTCATGTTCACGACATGAACGTACGTATAATTAGTGTTTAGTTTTCATTGCTGTGTTAACCCTTTGAGGACCACAAACTACTAAGTTACAACATTGTTCTGCTAACCTTTTGAGGACCACAAGCAACTAAGTTACAACATTGTTGTGTTAACCCTTTGAGGACCACAAGCTACTAAGTTACAACATTGTTGTGTTAACCCTTTGAGGACCACAAGCTACTAAGTTACAACATTGTTGTGTTAACCCTTTGAGGACCACAAGCAACTAAGTTACAACATTGTTGTGTTAACCCTTTGAGGACCACAAGCTACTAAGTTACAACATTGTTCTGCTAACCCTTTGAGGACCACAAGCTACTAAGTTACAACATTGTTGTGTTAACCCGTTGAGGACCACAAGCTACTAAGTTACAACTTTTATCAAAACTCTTCAGTTTCTGGTAGCCCTTTTCATGCCTTTGCAAAATATCAATATTGTTTTTACTTGCACTTTAGTAATTTATAGTTACAAACTGGGACATATTATTATTAGTATATAATTAAAATTATAAGTATAAATTATTACTATGTAGCTTACAATTAAATTAAAAAATAAAACAGCAAATATTTTGTAATATTTGTTTACTGAACTTCGTTCTGCTTATACAAGTTAGTAGAAGAAGTTTATTTAAGAAATACTTGTTAACTTAAAAATTTTACAAATTTAAATTCAATTTGTAATTATATTAGATTAAGGTTAATTTTAATTGACAGGAGAATTTTGTACCAAAAATGCCACAGCTAGCTTATCTAACCCAGTTCGTTGGTTTCACCGTAGAAGAATGTATTCGAAGTTGTACACGGGCGGCGCTACTATTACTCATGGTTCAACAACGTACTTGTACGCTTACATTAGCATCTTTAAGCGTTTAAAATAAATATTTGCGACACGTGAATAATATTGGGTGTACCAATTAACAGTATTATATATCAGTATGTTTAAAATCTGCAAATTCTTAATTTGTAGAACAATTATGGCGGTACATATATATCCCTAAACAAAGAAATGCCTTGTGTTTTTCTATTAAACGAGCCATTTAAACTAGTTTATACATTATTGTTTTGTACCTATACAAATTCATGGTGAATTGTAGGTCTCTATCATAGCCATGGCTTCTATGTAGAAATCGTGAGTGAAGCCCAAAGGTACGACTCCATGTGCACGAATTAATAATCGAAAAACTATAATTTAACATTAATTGAAAAGTGTTTGTCTCTTCCATCTCATTACTGAATGCGACCTCTTCCATCTCATTACCGAATGGGCCCTCTGCCATCTCATTAGCGAATGGGACCTCTTCCATCTCATTACCGAATGGGCCCTCTTCCATCTCATTATGAATGGGACCTCTTCCATCTCATTACGAATGGGCCCCCTTCCATCTCATTACCAAATGGGCCCTCTTCCATCACATTACCGAATGGGACCTCTTCCATCTCATTACCGAATGGGCCCTCTTCCATCTCATTACCGAATGGGACCGCTTCCATCTCATTACCGAATGGGCCCTCTTCCATCTCATTATGAATGGGACCTCTTCCATCTCATTACGAATGGGCCCTCTTTCATCTCATTATGAATGGGACCTCTTCCATCTCATTACGAATGGGACCTCTTCCATCTCATTACCGAATGGGCCCTCTTCCATCTCATTACCGAATGGGCCCTCTTCCATCTCATTACCGAATGGGCCCTCTTCCATCTCATTACCGAATGGGCCCTCTTACATCTCATTATCGAATGGGACCTCTTCCATCTCATTACCGAATGGGACCTCTTCCATCTCATTACCGAATGGGACCTCTTCCATCTCATTACCGAATGGGCCCTCTTCCATCTCATTACGAATGGGCCCTCTTCCATCTCATTACCGAAAGGGCCCTCTTCCATCTCATTACCGAATGGGACCTCTTCCATCTCATTATGAATGGGACCTCTTCCATCTCATTACCGAATGGGCCCTCTTCCATCTCATTACCGAATGGGACCTCTTCCATCTCATTACCGAATGGGACCTCTTCCATCTCATTAGCGAATGGGACCTATTCCATCTCATTACCGAATGGGACCTCTTCCATCTCATTACCGAATGGGCCCTCTTCCATCTCATTACGAATGGGCCCTCTTCCATCTCATTACCGAATGGGACCTCTTCCATCTCATTACCGAATGGGCCCTCTTCCATCTCATTATGAATGGGACCTCTTCCATCTCATTACGAATGGGCCCTCTTCCATCTCATTATGAATGGGACCTCTTCCATCTCATTACGAATGGGCCCTCTTCCATCTTATTACCGAATGGGACCTCTTCCATCTCATTACCGAATGGGCCCTCTTCCATCTCATTACCGAATGGGCCCTCTTCCATCTCATTACCGAATGGGCCCTCTTCCATCTCATTACCGAATGGGCCCTCTTCCATCTCATTACCGAATGGGACCTCTTCCATCTCATTACCGAATGGGCCCTCTTCCATCTCATTACCGAATGGGACCTCTTCCATCTTATTACCGAATGGGCCCTCTTCCATCTCATTAGCGAATGGGCCCTCTTCCGTCTCATTACCGAATGGGCCCTCTTCCATCTCATTACCGAATGGCACCTCTTCCATCTCATTATGAATGGGCCCTCTTCCATCTCATCTTCCCACTCAATCGAAGGATAGTTTTGCACATAAAATCCCGCGGCATAGGCTTATTAATATGGAAAACGCTGCTTTTTCGTACCAAGCATTCCCTGGCTGGTCGTAAAACCCAACACGGAATAAAACTCAAAGAAACCGACAAAGAGAAGAGAGCTCTGTGCAAATCCCTGTAGCATAAAGATATTGCTTAATGTTGTTCAATGCACCTAATGTACATTTAGCCAACATGATAGCATCCCGTGTACTTTGGCCTTTTTCTTGCATGCTACTGCTGCTGTACCATCATCGCCATTACCATCAGCATTAATCATCATCATCATCCTCATCATCATCATCATCATCATCATCACCATCGTCATCACCATCACCATCATCATCATCGTCGTCATCATCGTCATCATCATGATCATCTTCATCTTCATCACTATCACCACCACCATCATCATCATCATCGTCATCATCATCATCATCATCATCATCATCTTCATCATCATCTTCATCATCATCATCATCATCATCGTCGTCGTCGTCATGATTATCTTCATCATCAGCAGCACTGAATCATTATTGAGCAATAACATTCATAGCATCCACGATGGCCACCAACATTTCCACAATTACTGCCATTAATACAAACTACAACCATAACAAACCTATTTGAATAAGAGTAACAACAGGTTAAGAAGTAAAAGTAAAATGCACAATGCACTGCAGTAGCAATAGCAGAAGCAACAGCAGTGACAGCAAGGATGACGATGACAACAACAACAACAACGACGACGACGACGACGACGACAACAACAACAACAACAGCAACAACAACAACAATAACAACAACCACGACGACGACGACCACAGCAACAGCAAGAACAACAACCACGACAACGACGACCACAGCAACAGCGAGAACAACAACAACCACGACGACGACGACGACGACGACGACGACGACGAGACGACTGCAGCAAATGTAGCAGCAGAACCTACAACAAGAATAACAAGATAATGACACAACAAACAACAAAAAATACTAGTGTTAACAACAGCATCGTTTGATATGCCAACAACAGTAACGACAATGAAATCTGCAATAACAATAGCAGCAACAGCAGCAGCAACAACAACAACAACAACAAACAACGACAGCAACAGCGGCAACAACAACGACAGTGACAGCTACCATACCAATAGCAACAGCAGCAACAACAAAAACCTCAACAACAACAGCAACAACAAATACAAAAATTCCTGCTAGCATCATTTCCAATTTTGCAAGTTTTACATCTTTCGTGAAAATCATGACGTCATTTCCCGTTCTACCTTGTCTATAGGGAACGTCGACTTTGATTTTTCGCATAATTTTCTCAATTTCCCTTAGTTTAGTTTATAATTTATTATGTTGTACATATATGTACTACAGTAATTAATGTCAAACATAGACAACGGTACCTACATGGTAAAATAAATTCAAAATCAGAGCAGTAGGTGTTTTTTTCCACAGTTCTGTAAATAAAAATGCTACTAAATCAATCAATATAACTTGTTACAGTAAACTCGGGAGTGAGTGCAAATTACACACACCAGGTGCAAAATACGAGCTAATTATTATGGCAATTAACAAACCGTTAATTACGACATGGAGACAGCGTTAATTTATAGCCATTGATTCGCCTTTATTACTGTGCAAAACCTCTTTCAATTTCGGGAACATTTTTGATTTTCTTTGCTCAATGCACTCTTTCAGATAAGTTCTCCCATATTGCTAAAATCTAGAGGAATTGAGTCAGGACTGTTTTCTAAGCTATGTTCATAAAGAAATATCAAAAGTTGTATTACTTTTTCATATGAAACAGCTAATTATAGAAAATTATCCGTTCTTTGTTAGGGAAATACAATTTTAAAGACCCCAGTTTTAAAAAAATTCAGTAAAATAAAACACAAATTTGCAACAAATTCTTCTTTGTGTATAAATCATATACATTCATTCTTGTTCTGTTAATTTCCATGCTTCTTTGGCTTTCGATTTTGGTTTTATTAAGGAACTTGCAAGTAATGTTTTTTTGGACAACCCTGTACATTCTCCATTTTCCGTTTGTTCCATTTTTTGCTTAGTTTGCGCTATAAATCTTCATTTGGATTTAGTAACAAACGTGCAATAAGCACCTCGTGTAATTAGTAAAATAACTTTAAAGTCGCGATCACTTCATGCTTGGACGCTCCCATTTTCGACGCCCATTCTTTCACCAATGACGTCATTCGTCTTGAAGAAAAGTAGCGCACTGTTAATCATCATTAAAAGCCTAATAAGTTTTTACAAAAGAATTAGACAGCTAATTTTGTAATATTTTTGCATGAATGTTAGGTAAATTGCAGAAGCTTAAATTAGTTTATTGCAGCGGAAAGCCACGACGCGTTTACGTCATGAAAAGTCACGAAGACTCCCAGTTTACGTCATGATTTTCAAGTGAATGGCAGCAACCACCAAGTCTGAAAATTTCTATTCAGAGCTAGTTTATTTTAAATTTATGCTTTATAGGCATTTCATTGCAAATTTCTTAGTTATAGTTTTCTAAGCTTAAGCGATAACAGTAAAATAAACTCAACATACTAAGTGACTTGTTTTTTCCTTTAGCACACCACAAACAGTTTAAGTGATAACAGTAAAATAGACCCGACATACTGAGTGACTTGTTCTTTCCTTTAGCACACCACAAACAGTTTAAGCGATAACAGTAAAATAAACTCAACATACTAAGTGACTTGTTCTTTCCTTTAGCACACCACAAACAGTTTAAGTGATAACAGTAAAATAGACCCGACATACTGAGTGACTTGTCCTTTCCTTTAGCACACCACAAACAGTTTAAGTGATAACAGTAAAATAAACTCAACATACTAAGTGACTTGTTCTTTCCTTTAGCACACCACAAACAGTTTAAGTGACAACAGTAAAATAAACTCAACATACTGAGTGACTTGTTTTTTCTTTAAAATCGCGACCGCAAAAATAACGTGATTGTAAATAAGCCTTTTAAAAAATTCACCAAAAATTTATTTCTTTTTTTCTGAAAATGGGCGAATAGTGACAAGTTTTAAAAAGATACAAAATTTAAAGATTTTAATGCAGTTTAAACAAACAACCTCAAATTTTCAAAAAAAAGAAAAATATAGTTAAGTTTAATTTCACTTACATTAAAAATACTGGTTTAATTTCTTTTAATCATTTTTCTCATTTGACCAATAGCTTACTGGGCAACACTATATTCACTCAGGCACTTCAAATCATTTATTATTAAAACAGCTCAACCTTTATTAAAAATTTTAATTTGCAACTGTTAAAAAACATGTCCAAACGTTTCGAAGACTTCTGCCTACATAAACACTACACTAATTCTTTTCTATTTCTTTTTATTTTATTTTCTACAGGTCTGTTTATTCATTGCTTTGGCTTCTTTGTATATACACAATTAGTGCATAATTTTCTATGCTGTAGACTTTGCCTATATAACTGGTTTCTTATTTTGTATAGTGTACCGCTGATGATGACAGCTGATCAAGCTGTAGAAACGTTTGGACATGTTTTTAAACAGTTGTAAATTAAAGTTTTAAACAAAAGTTGTGCTGTTTTAGTAATAACTTCATATATATATATATATATATACCTATATGTAGACCTATGATATACATATCATATTATTACCAATGCAATAAAGACAATATCGATACAACAAAAACTATATAGTCAAATTAACATCTGTTTTTTATTTTTTAGCTTTGACAGCATCGAATGTTAATTTTATCACTTTCCTAGCAAAAATGAGTGGTTAAGTGTATCTAGTTTTTATCCTATTAAATTTATATAAAAACTGAATAAAAGTTCTCGACTTTATGGGATTTTAAACGGCTTACTTTTTTTTGTTCCCACGTTCTATACAGCGTTACTGACGACGCAAGCCCCATGTGCAAAAAAGCAGTACGTAAGTGGTATAAAATTTCAAGACGAATTTTTTAAGCTTTACGTCACGTGGTTAGTCTCTAAATAGGCTTATTATTCATTCATCCTGGGATGACTGCTCACCAGGCTTCAACCAATTAGCTTGTTGCTGCTGAAGAGGGTTGGGCTAGGTTGTGTAATTACGTAATTCCATTGGCAGTATAACCAATTTTATGAATGTCAGACGCTTTGTATAAAACCTGGTACCATAATGGTCTTTTCACTTATCGCGAAATGAATTTTCAACCAGCAAAGATAGCCATCTTGACTTGTCGATGACTCCACGCGTTTATGTGCACCGCGCAAGTAAACCTGCTATCCTAAAAATTTCAGAATGATAAAAAATGGGTTGATTGCTGCTCAGAGCAGCATCTCGAGTATAAAAGAGGCCCAGTATTGTAGAGTTCAGGATTCAGAATAAAATAGTTCACGCTGGCTTCTCTTGGTTTTTATTTATTTTTAGTTATCTAGTTCTTTTAGTTTTTATTTGGTTTTCAAAGTTAAGATTTTTGTGAAATCATATATATTTATATTTTTATTTATGGTAATATTCAGTGTCGGCTGGTGTATAGGTACTGTGGTACTGCAGCAACCAATGTTTTCACTCATTATTATCGATAATATTCAATATATGGTAATAATCTTTTTTCCATTTCCAACACTGCCATCTGCAACGTTTCAGCAGTAACATGATCATGATCACACATCAATGTACCTAATAAAAATATTCTGTACAAAATGTATAAAAATTAATATTATAGTCCAAAAATTCACACTGTGAAAAAGCAAATAAAACAATTACTAAGTTTACAATAAGCCTTTTCACAGTTCCAGCGATTGATGACGATCCTGAAAAGGTCAAAGGTTAAGTGTACTAGACCAGTAAAGAAATTGATACAGCACTAATTATGTATTTACAAAAACCAAATAGGTAATGATTAAGCAGACCAGTATTATAATAATAGTATCATTTTTCGCTCCCCGTTCCTCCCGGTGGGCCTGATTCGAAAAATGGGACGACACTAGATCGAGAGTTTTCGTTTGATATGTAGATGCCCTTCTGAGAGATGTAGCGTCGAATCTTACATATAAAGAGACAGTAATTTAAAATTTCACTTAGTTAGTGACGTGTGCACTACGAATGCTCTGATTATTTTTTCAAACTTCACTCAGTGTTATTTAAAGTTGTTAAAAATGACATATCGTCAAAATGGCTGCGTCTAACAATCATCGCGGGAGTTCAAATTTACACGTTTTGTACAGCATTACTGCCGACTTAAGCCCTGCATGCAAAAAGTAGTAAGTGGTGTAACATTTCAAGATGAACTTTTTAAGCTTTATGTAAGTGGAGGGGTTTTCTGGATATGAAACCTCCTAAATTAATATATCAGATTGTAGAAGTATAGTATATTTTATGCTTGTTTATACTACATGCTTTGTTGCTGCTGGTTTTTGTCCTGGTGGGTTTTCGTTCTATTATTATTTGTTACGGAGGAGGTCAAGTGACCCAACGGCCATGTGTAGAGGAGTAAACCTTCCAAATCAGGAGTGGAGCCCCGAAGGCATGCTCACTGACTCCGGCAGCTTCTGCAGCCAACCTGATGCCAAACGTATCGCTCCGCTTTCCTTTTTACTACACCAGGGAGGAAGAGAGGGGGTTCCTGTTGTCTGGGCAACTCTGGATCTCTATACACCTTGCCCAGGCGTGCGCCCTGGAGAGGCCACTCCAGTGGTTCAAGGATCGGACTGCTCAGCCACAGTCGACGCTGCAGCTCCATCAACGTGATCAATAACTGACTCTCTTGGCGCACACTCCATTGTCTTCCGAGACAGAAGGATGCCAACAGCAACAATTATTTGTTATTAATATCCAAACTATTGTAGATTTTCGTATCTTACTAATTCAACAATTTCACATTCTAAAGTACATCCATTCTCTTTTTGTTTGCCTTAGGTTTTGTTCCCCTGAGAATAGCTACAAAGTCCGGAGTAAATTTTATAGCTACATTTGCCGCTTCACTGGTATTAAGATAAGATAAGACAAGAAAAAATAATTATTCAGGTTTAACTTGATTGGGCAAAACTCGTTTACAACAAGGTCCTGATGGATGCGCAGTTTACATATAATATTCAGGCTAACACCAAAAAACATTCTTTGAACAAAATGTAATGTCAAATTGTCAAATGTCAAACTTTAAAAGCAGGTCAAAACATGTCAACATTTAAAAGCAGGTCAAAAAGACGACGAAATTTAAAAAAAGTACAATACAATTAACTAGAATAACAATTTTGATAAAAAGCTTTAACGTGACGCTTAAACAAGTTAACATTGCTCCTTAATTCATTTGACAAGGAATCGCATACTTTTTTCCCTCACCCTTACGCCTCCCCCCCCCCCGTACTTTGGATAATTTTGCCCGGCTTGTGTTCGGCATAACGGTTTTTGCAATTCATTTCATTTGGCTGCCCTGCTTCGATACTAATGCGAATATTCAAAAAAAGTGTTCATTTAAAGGATTTAGTATTGTATGCGTAGAGCACGCCACATGCTGTCGGATTTCCTCGGGGTAACCAGTTACGTTCTCTATATCTGGTGTTATTATTTCATTAGAGATAGACACGCGCCTATTATGAATCTTTTTCTTACGTTTATTACTGGTGTCTGTCGTTTAAGTCAAGTTCAAACGAACAGCTTGTTCAACAGGGTCATTCAACAAAGTTTCAACATCCACGTTTTTAGTACTCAAACTTCTAATTTAACTAACCGAACTATATATATATATGTATATATATATATATATTAGTTATTAGTTATTTATATATATATACAATCTTTATTTGCCATAAAAAATCGATATTCATAACTATAAAAGCATAAAAGAACATCGCAGCATGAGAATAAAATTCACACAACTGTTAAACGCAAAACCGTCTAGTGCAAACTAAAAACTACTGTGGCAAAAATTTAAAACAAAATATACATTATAATGATTACATACATACAGTTTAAAATGGACGTGGGTAAATAAACTAATGACAAAACTGTCCCAGAGGAGCCTATAATACTATCTTTTATTAGGCACTGTAGTGTGTGCAGTGTACATTGTAGACTACACTGTCACAGTGTAGATAGCGTTATACAGTGTCAAAGATAGTGCGGGTAGTATTTTCCACTACATCGGATGGCATTAACCCTTTCATACCCGTTGTATCCCGTGAGATACGAAAATATTTTCTGCCTTTAAAATTAATAAAATTTTAAAACTGACAGTCATTTGATCTGTTAATAGTTGTTTTGATTTAAGCCAATAACAATAGACTAAAAATGGTGATAAAAATGGTGATAAACTAGAAAATCTACATAGCATAAAAAACTACGAAAGGTACAGTACTTTAGAGATGACTTTGTACAGATCAGCATAGCATGCACGCTAAATGTCTTAAATACTTTAAAAAATTATCAGCAATTGCAAAATGAAGCACATTTTATGCTTCCATTGAATCCCAATGTATCCCGTGGGATACAGGCTATATTTAGCACGCGGGTACAGGTAGAAAAAGTAATTATTATGTGTAAACAAGATGGACATACTGAACAAAAGTACCAAGCCAAAAAAAATTTTCTTATTACAAAAAATAATTAGGGACTGAAAGGGTTAAAACCCTTTACAAGACGTTTGACACTTAATTTCACTGTCGGACATGAGGAAATTTAACGTTGCTCATTTGGGACACAGAACACAGCAAACTATCGTGGAAGCCGCCATTGAAACGCTCAAATGTGCATGAAATGCGTCAAGCAATCTGATTGGCTGGTAGGAAGACCAAGCCTAGGCTTCTATTATCAATACTATCACGTTAATTGATGATGATGATGATGATGATGATGATGATGATGTGATGACGACGATGACGACGACGACGATGATGATGATGATGATAAGTCTTTAATAGCCTCTTTTTCCAGGCCAAAATTTCTGCACAAACATTATACAATTTTACATGGACACTAGAGTGAGTTCTGCAATATTACATGTTTCTCATTCTGTAATTAGCTTTTTTAATTTGTGCGTTTAACATTTCTTACAGTGATATTAAACAAGAAGTATTGAAGTGAGTTTGCTAAAATCAAGGTTATTAATGCAGCAAGTTTCCTGTCTAGTAACATAAAAATGCAGATAAATTGATGTACTAAATTATTAAATTCCAATTCAATATTTAAATCCACAAGAGCTACAGTCAGTAATCTCAAAACTACACAAATTTAATCCCATTTTAATAGAAATTAACAGCAGAATCTTAAAATAAAAGGCTCATTTACAAAGTAGGTTTGTGTCGATATTAAATTTTCATTTTCGGTGAAATACGCAAGATTTAAGTTCTCATTTCCCAGCTCGTGTACTAGTACATTTCACCTGTTGTTGCCTATTTGTCTGTTTATCTGTTTGCCTGTCCGTTCGCCTATTTGTCGCCTGTTTGTCCCGCATAACTGACGTTAGGTCACCACAGTTGTTGAAGCTGGTCCTGTTATCTTGTTAGCCCTCAAAGGAAAGCAGTTGCATGTGTTGCAAAAGAAAAATTAAAGATAATTAATAAGATCACAGTGCCATTGTACAGCATTCAGCGTGATATACAAAAACTATGTTAAATTTAAAATTCACGCTGTGCTCACACACGAGCTCTCGGACGTGTGTGCTACGTCACAACTGAACAACATTTGAAATGAGACGCACAGCCCTTGCTTTTGTAAAACGTGTTTCCGAAATGCAGGGCGCAGGTGCCTCTCCGACACGAGTGAATGACGAAATGCATGTAAGAGCGAAGAACAAGTTGCGCGAACGCAAAATTCTCATATTGCCGTAATCATTTTTCACGTAAGTCATTCTTGAAAGAATAATTGTGTTCCCTTCCAATATGTTATAGGGCAGTCTGTTTTAAATAATAATGTAAAACTGGGTCCGGTTTTCCTTTAACCCTTTCAGTCCCAAATTATTTTTTTAATAAGAAAAAAACTTTTGGCTTGATACTTTTGTTCAGTATGTCCATCTTGTTTACACATAATAATTACTTTTTCTACCTGTGCCCGCGTGCTAAATATAGCCTGTATCCCACGGGATACATTGGGATTCAATGGAAGCAACAAATGTGCTTAATTTTGCAACTGCTGATAATTTTTTAAAGTATTTAAGACATTTACTATGCATGCTATGCTGATCTGTACAAAGTCGTCTCTAAAGTACTGTACCTTGCACAGTTTTTTATGCTATGTAGATTTTCTAGATTGCCATTTTATCACTATTTTTAGTCTATTGTTATTGGCTTAAATCAAAATAACTATTAACAGATCAAATAACTGTTAGTTTTAAAATTTTATTAATTTTAAAAGCAGAAAATATTCTCGTATCCCCGCGGATACAACGGGTATGAAAGGGTTAAATTAACGTCTATTCAATCATCAATCCTATTCTACAGGAAGACTTCCTTGCGTTTCCCGAATCAGATACATGCACTTCCGTTTGGTTATTTAAACTATCGAGAATTTAATTATCTCACTTATACAATAAAATTTCTGGCTTAAATCTTTCAAAATTCTCAATTCTAACGTTTAAACATCTTATAACCTGGAATTCCAGACACCCATTAAATGAAGTAAATTAGTTTCTCTTCCTCTCGTTAAATTAATCAAAGCAAATTGATGCTTAAAGAAAACACATGATTATTAAAATGACATTTATGTACGGCTTATTTTTCACTGTAGCTGTTTGAATATTATGCTGACTACTATGTATTAACTATAAGTAGCTGTAGTGTGGTGTGGTGTAGTGTGGTGTGGTGTGGTGTGATGTGGTGTGGTGTGGTGTGGTGTGGTGTGGTGTGGTGTGGCGTGGCGTGGCGTGGCGTGGCGTAGCGTAGCGTAGCGTAGCGTAGCGTAGCGTAGTGTAGTGTAGCGTAGTGTAGGTATTGTAGTGTAGCGTAGTGTAGCGTAGCGTAGCGTAGCGTAGCGTAGCGTAGCGTAGCGTAGCGTAGCGTAGTGTAGCGTAGCGTAGCGTAGTGTAGTGTAGCGTAGTGCAGTGCAGTGCAATGCAGTGCAGTGCAGTGTAGTGCAGTGCAGTGTAGTGTAGTGTAGTGTAGTGTAGTGTAGTGTAGTGTAGTGTAGTGTAGTGTAGTGTAGTGTAGTGTAATGTAGCGCAGTGCAGTGTAGTGTAGTGTAGTGTAGCGGTATATTGTAGCGTAGTGTAGCGTAGTGTAGTGTAGTGTAGTGTAGCGGTATATTGTAGCGTAGTGTAGCGTAGTGTAGTGTAGCGTAGTGTAGCGTAGTGTAGCGTAGTGTAGCATAGTGTAGCATAGTGCAGCGTAGTGTAGTGTAGTGTAGTGTAGTGTAGTGTAGTGTAGTGTAGTGCAGTGCAGTGCAGTGTAGTGTGGTGTGGCAGTGCATGGTATGGTGTAGTGTAGTGTAGTGTAGTGTAGTGTAGTGTAGTGTAGTGTAGTGTAGTGTAGTGTAGTGTAGTGTAGTGTAGTGTAGTGTAGTGTAGTGTAGTGTAGTGTAGTGTAGTGTAGTGTAGTGTAGTGTAGTGTAGTGTAGTGTGGTGTGGTGTGGTGTGGTGTGGTGTAGTGTAGTGTAGTGTAGTGTTAATGTGTGTAGTGTAGTGTAGTGTTGTGTAGTGTAGTGTAGTGTAGTGTAGTGTAGTGTAGTGTAGTGTAGTGTAGTGTAGTGTAGTGTAGTGTAGTGTAGTGTAGTGTAGTGTAGTGTAGTGTAGTGTGTAGTGTAGTGTAGTGTAGTGTAGTGTAGTGTAGTGTAGTGTAGTGTAGTGTAGTGTAGTGTGGTGTAGTGTGGTGTGGTGTAGTGTAGTGTAGTGTAGTGTGGTGTAGTGTAGTGTAGTGTAGTGTAGTGTAGTGTAGTGTAGTGTAGTGTAGTGTAGTGTAGTGTAGTGTAGTGTAGTGTAGTGTAGTGTAGTGTAGTGTAGTGTAGTGTAGTGTAGTGTAGTGTAGTGTAGTGTAGTGTTGTGTAGTGTTGTGTAGTGTAATGTAGCGTGGTGTGGTGTAGTGTAGTGTAGCATAGCGTAGCATAGTGTAGTGTAGTGTAGTGTAGCATAGTGTAGCATAGCGTAGTGTAGTGTAGTGTAGTGTAGTGTAGCGTAGTGTAGTGTAGTGTAGTGTAGTGTAGTGTAGTGTAGTGTAGTGTAGTGTAGTGTAGTGTAGTGTAGTGTAGTGTACTGTAGTGTAGCATTAAGTAAGTGAATTTAACTGACTTCGCCGTGTCGCTGTTGAGTTTAACAAACAATTTTATGAAAGTTTCTGAAATTAATGACAATTATATTGTAAATTTATCAAACAGTAAAACTAATTGAAGAAAAAGAGAGCCTCTGTTTCGTGTATAACGTTCGCTAAGCAGTGAACATATAATGCTCACTCACTATTTTATGTCAAAGCTCTGTTATTTATAATAGGTGTTTGCTTTATTGGACCCGGCAACACTTTATGAACACGTTACTGCTTTTACCCGTTCAATAATTTTGTACTAGAGTCTCTTTACGGCTACTATAAATTATTAGAAATTACTGACTGTGTAATTGTAAAACGCACAGCCATATAGAACAATTAGAATTGTCCATTTCTCTACTATTGTAACAGTGTTGTTATAAAATTTACAACATTGTTGGGCAGCTTTTGCACTATTACGAACTGAATGATCTTTTCATTCATTGTGAAATAACAAAGTGAAATTGCCAAAGGGGTGTACAGAAACACAACATTGCCCAGCGAAGGATTGAAATCGTATTTTGTATATTTTTATTCTGACCTTTAAGCGTTGATCTTTGGTCCAAGCATTTTTGTTTGATCTTCCATTATTGCAGAATTCAGATGGAAACTTCAAAAGCAATTATACGGCTAATGAAGGCAGGTAGGTAGGTAGGTAGGTAGGTAGGTAGGTAGGTAGGTAGGTAGGTAGGTAGGTAGGTAGGTAGGTAGATAGGAAGGTAGGTAGGTAGGTAGGTAGGTAGGTAGGTAGGTAGGTAGGTAGGTAGGTAGGTAGGTAGGTAGGCAGGCAGATAGGCAGGAAAGTATGTAGATTTAGGTAGGAAAGTAGTACATATGTAGGTAGTTAAGTAGGTAGGTAGGTAGGTACGTAGGTAGGTAGGTAGGTAGGTAGGTAGGTAGGTAGGGAGGGAGGGAGGGAGGGAGGGAGGGAGGTAAGTAGGTAAGTAGGTAGGTAGGTCATTCAGTAGGTAGGTAGATTTAAGTAGGTAGGTACGTAGATGAGTAGGTAAATGGATAGGTAGGCAGGGAGGCAGGCAGACAGGCAGGTAGGTAGGTAGATAGATAGGTAGGTGGGTAGATAGTACGGAATTTTAAGAGAGTTGTTGCTATTATTTAAATGTTATATTATTCATTGCGTCACATCTGGTATCTTTCTATGTGTCTTTGTTTAACTAAGACATTAAGCAGCAATGAAAACGTAAGATCCGGTTGGTTTAAAGGAAAACTGCATAATTTTTCACATACTATCCCGTTTTCAAGTCCGATAAAAAGCAACCATTTTAACACAATTAATATTCAAAAGAGTTTCTGATAGTTAAGTAATAACTTACTTAGCTAGATAATAGATTAAAATCTTAATTAACGGGAGGCGAGCCCAATTATTGATGACATCACAAACAAACATAATTTTCAACAGCAAAAATATTCCACGTGCGTGTTGAACATGTTTGTGAAAGTGAAAATTGAAGTACCGTGCCACTGTAACATAATCAGTGCCTTGTACTAAAACTAGGCACGTTTTAAGATAAAAATTCTAATTTCCAATTCACCGCTGTGCTCACGCATGAGCTGACGAACGTGTGTATTACGTCACAAACTAACAAATCTGAACTGAGACGTACAGTTATATATATATATATAAATGCAATATTTAATATAATTTATATAATAATATAATATTAATATATTTAACGCAATACAGATGTGAATATAGATAATTAGTAACGATAGAAATATATTCAAAAATTAAATACAATATATACAATTTTGAATTAGTTAGTTAGCCAATAAAAAAGCATCTCATTCAGTTCATTTCGAGAGAAACCTTCAATGATTAATTCACGTTGAATGACCAGTAGATTTCATAACTTCCTTTTTCTTCTCTATTATAATTTAAAAGAATTTCTTTACTTTCACAAGTAATTCTATTTTCTCCTATTGTTACTAGACTTGAATGATCATTCAGAATGTTTAGTGACAAGAGAATGTCGTTATTAGTATCACTGACGCGTTTTTACATCTTTATACAGTTTTGCTGCCATGTATTGATTGCTTTACATATTCTTGATGTTTTTCACTTGGTTAGCTGACCTTGTTCAGACATTCGATACTTTGACATGCAAAGCTTTTTGATCATAACTTAAAAATTGCTCAAGCGATAAACTCATAACTTTCACAGACAAAAACTAACACAACGTAACATCACACTGCTGAATTTCACCTTTGCAGGACCTTTGCATGTAATGTTAATCTAGTTTAATCTTCGACACATATTTCTCGCGTCATCCGGGGTAAAAAAATAACGTATGTATGTTTCCTCCTAAGCGACTACTTCACAAATTAGCAGAAAAACTAAAGACTGATTATCCTCTGTTTTGGAAAAAAGAAATCTATAATGATAACAAACCTGGTGGACAAAACAAACTTCAAACGTATCGAACCTTCAAAAAACAATAACAACTAGAAAACTATTTACTTTCTGGTTATTCCAAAGATGGTATAACAAAATTTACAAAACTGAGAATCAGCTCTCATGCTTTGTGTATTGAAAGAGGGAGGTACGTTAAACCTGGAAAAATCCCGGTTGAGAATCGTATATGCACATGTTGTTTAGGAAATGAAATCGAAGACGAATTACACTTTGTTATAAAATGCCCTTACGAGCAATGCTGAAAAAATTTGCATTCTTGAAGTAATTAAGGCATTGATGATTATGTTGAAAAAGAATGTTAAAGAAATGATGAACAATATACTATGAATGATCATATCATTGAAATTGAGGTCTGATGAATGACAATTTATTTTAAATATTAATAATTAAACTTTCCTTTTAAATAATTATTATAACTAACAGGAAGATTTAATAATATTTGTTTTATTAGTAATTGTTTTGTTTGTCTGTAGCGTCACTGTATTTCAAAATTGAAATTGTATGTGTGTCATTGTATTGTTTTTTCTTGTATTGTATTCATTTTTGGCACTAATAAACATGAATATGAATATGAATATAAATATGAATACGAATGTGAATGCGAATCCGAATCCGAATCCGAATACGAATGCGAATGCGAATCCGAATGTGAATGCGAATGCGAATGCGAATGCAAATGCGAATGCGAATGCGATTGTGATTGCGAATGCGAATCCGAATCCGAATGCGAATGCGAATCCGAATGCGAATGCGAATGCGATTGCGAATGCGAATGCGAATGCGATTGCGAATGCGAATGCGAATGCGAATGCGAATGCGAATGCGAATGCGAATGCGAATGCGAATACGAATACGAATACGAATACGATTGCGAATGCGAATACGAATACGAATAAGATAACGAATACGATAACGATTACGAATGTGAACGTGAATGTGAATGTGAATGTGAATGTGAATGTGAAAATGAACATGAACGCGAACGCGAACGCGAACGCGAACGCGAACGCGAACACGAACACGAACACGAACACGAACACGAACACGAACACGAACACGAATACGAATACGAATACGAATACGAATACGAATACGAATACGAATACGAATACGAATATGAATATGAATATGAATATGATTATGATTATGAATATGAATATATAATTGAAAATTAAACACTGGAGTAAACTTAAGTTCTTGTGAATTCTTAGTGAAATAAACTGACATTTGGTTTCCTGTTGTAACTGTTATTAATTTTTCATACAATCTCTTTTGAGCTGAACATTGAAAAATCACACCATTTTAAACAGAATAATTATGCAAGCTTTATTGTAGGCATTGAAGAAAACACATTTGAAATACAATATTCAGCAATTGAGATTGGGAGTTGCTGGTTCATTTCGAAAACTAATGAAAAGAGATTAAAAAGATTTCATAAACACCCGAACCACATGAACTTCAAAGATTTGCAACCAAAACTGTATAGTTAACTATCGAATCATCTTTTATTTTTTTTAAATCCAAAAACGAACCTGCGTGGGCGGATCCAACCTTTTTTAGTACCATAAATGTTTCTAGTGCTGTTTCTCAGTTTATTTTTATTATATTATCATTGCAATAATTTTAAACAATATACAGCTTTTCATAATATTGAAATCAACTTACAACAACGTATTGAATCATTTATCATAAAATTTGATATCAATTCTGTACTTTTTAATTTACATTGCACCAAGGCTAATATACATATTCTGTGTATATCTTTATATAGTGCTAGATCATATTTTGTTTGTGTTATGCTGTGTACAAAAGTTTGTTTGTGAGTACAAAACTGTACATATGTGTTTGTGTGTGTAATTCTTGCTTTTAGACTAAAAGTCCAATGACGGGAATGTATCTATTTCATTTATTTATCACAATTAAAATGATTTTATATTACATAAACTTTTTTAAATAACCAGTTACTTTTGGAACGCCCAGTATAATACGTAAAAACGTGTTTTTCATTAGCTGACGCACAACGTACAGCATGACAAACTCGTCGCGAAAGTGTGAAATTTTACAGAGCGATAAAATAATCGCACGTTGCCTACTTGTTTGAGTTGGAGAGCTTTTTACGCGTCCATGTTGTTTTCTCGTACATGTGTGTGACGCTCAGGCTTATTTTAGGCCAGGTTATGTAACTAGTTCCTACTGTTATAATTCCACCATTTATAAAAGAAGTTTAGTTAAGATGTTTAACGATATAATGACAGAAGCCAACCTGTTCTGAAATCAAATTTCACCTGTACATTCAATGATACTGTTTATGCATTACTTCTATACCATGTGATTGAAGCCACGTAAACGAAATTTTGGCTGTTCAGTTCGCCCAGGTATTCCGCTTGAAGTTGTCGAGTTAAGCGGACGTTCACATGTCATAAAATGATGGTTTAGTAGTAATAGTGCTTGCTTGTAGAAAAGCGATCTGTCTACCTGGTTACGACAGAGACGATAGTTGCATTCTAGCGATGATACTTACCTATTGCTGATTATATTTTCCTGACGCTGATGATACATCACTTACCAGTTGTCGATGATATCTGCTGCTGATGATACTTACTCGTATTTACCTGACGTTGATGATACTGTCGTTGGTGCGGGATGCTGTGATTACAAAATTGGTAATCCTTACTTTGCGACGAGTGCAGGAGCTTGGATGCTACCCCATTTTGGCGTCGTATTAGTGGAGGCGTGTACATCAGGAGTCGTCAAAGTTTGGAGACGTCGTTCACGTAATCAGATCCATCAAGAGGTAGTGTAGTCAACCGTTCTATGGTGCACCATTCCTTGATCAAGCCCCTGGTGAGGAGATGCTGCGGAATGGGAGCAGGAGAATAGTCGCTTGATGATGCCAAGACTGGACTGGTGAAAAACATTACGTTGTTCTTTCTCTTCTTAGCCGGCTTAGTCTTTATTATTAACAGTTGTCTCGTAATGTGTTTTGAAACATTCATTAAATTGTTATATTATTTTATTAATTCAGTGGTTTCTTCTCAGTGTTTTCGACTCAATGTTTAGTACCTGCGAAGGCTGGAATTTGTGAATAAATGCTGTACATTTTACTGTAACTTTAAGGACACGAAAAGGGGTACCTGAAGTAGGTTTCAGAAAAATCGCCTTAAAAAATTATATTACTTTATAGCAATTTTATGCGTATCTCATACTCGCACTGAAAGGAATTTTAGTTTGTTTTCATTTTAAATCTCCTGCAATACTGTTCCGAAGTCGCTATTACATGACGTCATGTACCAAACGTAAATCAAGGGAAGAAAAGGCAATGTTAAATTATATCTCAAAAGACTTTCCGTGCAAATCTATAATACTTGTATTTTCGCTTACCTGCTAGAAAGACTTATGTAACTAAAAAAGAAAATTATTAATTATTTAAAATGTTCTCACCAATTGGTAAAATGTCGCTGACTCACCCTCCAGGGTGCACCACTCACTAACCAAAAAACGTATTTTTAATCTTATTGACAAGATACAGTAATTTAAAATTTTATTTAGTTAGTGACTTGTGCGCTACGAATGCTCTGATTATTTTTTCAAACTTTACAAAATGTTACCTAAACTTTTTTCAAATGATCTGTCCTGAAAATGGCAGCGCCTAAAGACCATTGGTGGAGTTTAAATTTTCAAGTATCATCATCATCAACATCATCGTCATCGTCATCATCACGTTCATCGTCATCATCATTTTTTTATTTGTTTTGATATATATATATATATATATAAAATTTTGATGTGACCGAATATATTCAAACAAGTAATTAACACGACTATTATATATATATATATATATTAGAAAATATACATATATATATATATATATATATTCATATATGTATATTTTCTAATATATATAAAATAGTTGTGTTAAATACTTGTTTGGATATATTCGGTCACACCAAAGTTTTGGTAAGCAATGTTTTAATATAATATTTTATAAGATAGAAAATTTCGTTCAACGGACAGTTATATGGCTTTACGTAATCGAGGTAGATATGGCCATAATTATGCATCGCATCATATTTATCATTCCTGAAATTAAATGCTCAGTATTAGTTCAGCAGTGTCTATATTGTATATTGGAAAAATCTGTGTTAGTTTCTTCATAAAAGGAAACACAATTCTATGTTATATATTTGTAACCCGACCAGGAGAACATTGGTTTCCCGAAATATCCATATTACTGGTAAACACACTTACTGATGGATAGAAAACATCAGTTTTTGCACTGATAGTTGTTTGAAAAAGCTTTACAATTTAGCCAGAATTATCGTTTTTAGAATTAGCCTTTTAGAAAAACTAACAAATATATAAAAAAAGAATACGATACACATGTATATGGTATGATTTTAGCTATTTTTGTACAGCTTCTGAATAATTATAGCAAATAAAAACTTGATTTAAACTGAGGTTGGCAACTTCTTTATTACAGCCTGTTGACATTTTAAATGAATAAATTTGATTAGTTCTCAATCCATATTTGCTTGTTTGTTTTGTTTTGTTTTTTTGAAGAAAAAATATGTTACAGACTATGTTAGAGTGCAAATAGAATAGAGCAGAATAGCATAAAATAGAATAGAATAGAATGGAATGGAATGGAATGGAATGGAATGGAATGGAATGGAATGGAATGGAATGGAATGGAATGGAATGGAATGGAATGGAATGGAATGGAAATGGAATGGAATAGAATAGAATAGAATAGAATAGAATAGAATAGAATAGAATAGAATAGAATAGAATAGAATAGAATAGAATAGAATAGAATAGAATAGAATAGAATAGAATAGAACGGAACAGAATTGAATAAAACTGAACAGAACATAACATAACAGAAAAGAACATAATAGCACAAAGCAGAATGTTTCTCAAATCTGCTTTAATTTTGCCAGAAATTTCCTAAGAGTTAAGAAGAAAAAGCTGTTAGGAAAGGGTTAATTTTTCAAATAAAAATATTGTGTGATTGCTCGTTCTGATCGCTTAAAATTGACTAGTACGTTATATTGCTATTTTAAAATAAGAATTTCAAATAAAGTTTGTTTTATTTAAACATTTCCAACTGTCTATATCAAACATCATCCCCACCAATAAAGTACAGAACTAATCACTAGTTAATATGACTAAACTAGCCAATGCTAAATCATATCTTTCATTTCGTTATGCATTTTTATTTTGAGATGTTAAGAAGCATTTGAACACACCTGCTTTATTCGAGACTTAGAAAAGTTAATATCAAAAAACTATTACCCAAAACTCCAAAGTAAGACTAAACCAGCACATTTTTGTAACATAAAAATACTGTTAAATGAATTTATGTATACAGGAGTGCAATAAATATTGTTGAGGACATCTTTAGGCCTATTATGAAAAGCACATATAAAAACAGTCGAAAGCAATAATTGTGCAAAATAGCAGCCATGTAGGCAATTATAAATTAACCGTTTCATACCCGTTGTATTCCGTGGGACTTCTATTGAATCCCAATGTATAACGTGGGATACAGGCTACATATTTAGCACGCGGGCACAGGTAGAAAAAAATTATTATCTGTAAACAAGATGGACATACTGAACAAAAGTACTAAGCCAAAAATTTTCCTTATTAAAAAAATAATTTGGGACTGAAAGGGTTAATAAATACAATTGCTCACACTTGCGATAAGCACGTAAATTTTAATTTCTATGTTGGTTATAAAGGACAAAGATAAAATAAACACGCTATCATTATAAGTCAGCATTATAAAACACAATTAAATAACGCTGTTACAGTTACAGTTACAGTTACAGTTACAATTCAGTTACAGTTACAGTTACAGATACAATTACAGATACAGTTACAGTTGCAGTTACAATTACAGATACAGTTACAGTTACAGTTACAATTACAGTTACAATTCAGTTACTGTTACAATTACAGTTACAGTTACAGTTACAGTTACAGTTACAGTTACAGTTACAGTTACAATTACAGTTACAGTTACAGTTACAGTTACAGTTACAGTTACAGTTACAATTCAGTTACAGTTACAGTTGCGATTGCAGTTACAGTTACAGTTACAGTTTACTTTATTTAACGTCGTTTTGTGAAACGAAGAGCATTAGTCTGTAAAGACTGTTTTCCGACACAAATAAAACCCCCTAGCATCCTGAATTAAAGCTTAAGCTGATTAAAATACGATAACTTCTGTAGCATTTATTACGCATAAAACTACATAATTTCGTCAAAATGCTCAAACGCATTTTGCAATATATTTACGAAGGATTAGTAAACATCTACCAGGCGTACAAAGTCAATTATTATTACTACTAATTATAATTATTAACAGACTTACCTGACATGAAATCATGTGTCCAGATATTTTCATAAACTCATAAACGGTCCACAACCTTTCCACGGAACCTCCGGTCACACTTCGCGATAAACACGATATAAATCCGGTAGTAAAGCGTCCGCTGCCCGTAGCGACTTCAACTCTTTCTTCGATTTAATTTGTGCAAACTTTGTATAAACGGCTATCTCATTTATTTGCCAAGATATGGCAAAATGAGATCAAACATGGCGGCCGTGTCCATTCCATTACAGACAGACCATATCGTGATCATTAGTTAGGACAATAACCATAACGTGTCGTTTACCGCAAACGCGTCTATCGCGCGAAGAAGTAAACACTTTTGATGAATTTCTTTGTGCTGCGACTGTAGTCAGCAGAAACAGTGCCGCCGCTACAAAAACGCGCCCGATAAAAGGGCATAAAACCTCTTTTAATGACTTTACGACTCGCGAAAATTTCCGTTATAATGAAAGTGGTAGCCAACTCGGGTCTTTTTGGGATCCAGCCTACATCTGCGAGCCGAGTTTTTTATTATTTTCGAATATCGGTCAGTTAAAGAAAGCCGCTTCGCTTTGTAACACTTTGCCGCATGATTTATGTTCATCAGGGGTTCCCGTCGAGGAGAAGAGATGACTGGACGAAGGGACGGCCTTTACGACAGGATGTGTAGCAGCATTACGTAGTATAACACATCTATAAATCCCTGATACACTCGCCGCCCTTTTGCCCAATTTTATTATTTCGCAAAATTTCCAGCGGGCAACCCGGAGCGGGGTTCCATTGTGGAGGCAAAACGATATTACAACCTCGTACAAATAGTTACACCGCGGGACAAAGGTACGACATTTGTACGACGCTATGAAACATTTTAAATACAGCAAATTACTGCCAAGAATAGGGCTATAAAGTGGATCGCAATTATGAAATTACAGAGTAAGAAATATTATTATTATTATTATTATTATTATTATTATTATTATTATTATTATTATTATTATTATTATTATTATTATTATTATTATTATTATTATTATTATTATTATTATTATTATTATTATTTATATTATTATTATTATTATTATTATTATCATTATTATTATCATTATTACTATTATCATTATCATCATCATTATTATTTTATTTCAGACATATACAGTCTATATAACAAGAATAAAAATCAGGTACAAGTAAAAGCACAGACTTAGTTTACAGAAACATAGTAAGCTTATAAACAAGAAAGGGTTAGTTAAATGGGTAAATAAAATTCTTTGTCACGACTTAAAAATGGTTGATCTAAAAATTGTATCATTATTGTACAACAAGTTATTAATAACAGTATTCTGACTCAAAAACAGCCTACTTCTGAGACTAAACCCGGCTTTCCTACGTATGCAAGGAAAAATTTGGTACATTGTATCTAAAAATTGTATCAGTATTGTTATTAATACAGCAAGTTATTAATAACAATATTCTGACTCAAAAAACAGCGTACTTCTGAGACTAAACACAGCATTCCTACATATGCAGGAAAAACTGCATATTGTAGCTAACATACGCTTGCCTTGTACTACAACGACCAGGCAGATTAAAGAGTCCTCTAATGGCATTATCATAAGTAATTGTTTCAATATTCCCTTTATCGTGATGAAACCAGAAACTATTGCAATAAAACTGTGTACAAAGTACTACAAAATGTCTTCTCTTGACATCAACAGAACAGTTTTTGAACATCCTAATACCACAATTAGCTCTCACACATAATAAACCACGTTGATGTTTAATATCAATATGATCTTGCAATGTGTTGGTCAAGATGTGGCCCAAATATTTCTGGTCAACAACGATCTTAACATCTGAACCAGCAAAACCACAAGAGATTAACATATCTTTTGGGTATGCAATATGAGCATTTGCTTTTACCAATCTTATAACAAATACGTCATTTTTAAAATTTTTTTTTAGATTGAGCAGACATGAATAATATACGAACTAAAATGTTTTTTTCTTGAACTGTAAAATATTAATAATAAAATGTGTCTGTTTTTATGAAAATCCTCATAATCATGGACTGTATTGAGGTGGAACTGAAATATTTATGCTGGTTTTGTCAACATGCAAAAGTCACTGACAGTGGCACCATTAACTTGATGTTCTTTGTCAGATATCAGCGTAATAAAAGTTGATAACAACTTTTTAAGATTATTCAATGAATGGAATCACTGATAGTTTTCTCCTCAAAACTGTCGATTAAAATAAGAATTCAGCTGTGCTTTTTTCTCAGTTTAGGTAAACGATTTACCTGTTACGTTTTCTACCGATTGTTCTCTTACAAGTTTACAAGTTTTTTATGAGTTCAAGTTAGTTCATTTCGAACAGTAAGATACAAATTACAAATAGAAATTTACAACACAGCTGAAGAAAAAAAACAACGCGAAAAATTAATATACTTAAACTACAAATAGTAAAGCTGCGTGGCTGCCGAGACCTAAAAATGGCAAAACAGTCGCATAAATTAAAGGCCACCTCAGGAAGAAATAGAAAAGGAGAAATAGAGGGATGGATGAAAAGAACGAAAGGGAAGATTTTGATTTGATTTAATATTTTATTTCAAACTTCACGAAGTTCATATGCACATCACAAATTAATACAAATAATACAATAAATCATGAAACACAATAATAACACAAATAACAATTAACGATATAACAAACTACGCCAATGACATCTAATTACAGAAGTAAAGTTAGCATCTCTGTTTAAAATGATCTTGCATATAAAATTTTCACTGTTATTCAGTCTGACGTATAAACTGTATGCACATTTTCTGTGAATAACATCAAAATAAATAAGATTAAGTCTAGTAGAAATATATCTTGCGCAGTATCATATGAAAAATTAAACAGCTTCCGTGTTGATATATTATATGCAACCTTGAGTTTGCTAAGATTGTAAGAATAAAAATGTCTCCAAGTGGACATACAATAAAAAATAGTGCAGTGAGCATTAAACAGTTGTCTCTTCACGAAAGAAAAAAAACAGAAGAAAGACAGAGTATGTCGATGTGACAATGTTGTGCCAACCAACGATGACAACGATATCAGTAAAATAATAATAAAGTCATTATCACCATTAATAAATTTCAATGCTGAAATGACGAAATTTGTGTCAACTCACATAGTGCAATAAAGACGGCATATTCTCAGTAATGCAGCTGCATGTTGTGCTTAATTGATGCATATACAAACGATATAATTTTCAATATAAAAATGATCGCTAGCACCAACTTAAGCAGAGACGGTGGCTTTTCTTCAGATACAAACATCCACAACATTTCGACCAGTTAAGGTCGTGTTCACACAACAAACCACCTATATAAAAATACAGTGTAAAAGATACAAAAATAAACATTGTGAGAAGCGAAGAAAACAAATACTAATAGGAGAAACCTTGTCTTCCTCTTACAAGGTTTCTCCTATTTGCATTGGACAGAGAATGAATTGTGCTGAAGTAATATAATTTTTTTTCTGTCGTTTGGCTTTGTATCACACGATATTAAGTTTACACTTTAGTATTTGTCTTGTTTGCTTGTCGCAATGTTGATTTTTGAATCTTTTACACCTTATTTTTATTTAGGTGGTTTGCTGTGTGAACACGATCTTAGCTGGTCGAAATGTTGTGGATGTTTGTATCTGAAGAAAAGCCACCGTCTCTGCTTAAGTTGGTGCTAGCGATCATTTTTATATTGAAAGTTATATCGTTTGTATATGCACCAATTAAACATAGCATGCAGATACTTTACTGAGAATATGCTGTCTTCATGGCACTATGTGAGTTGACACAAATTTCGTCAATTCAGCATTGAAATTTATTAATGGTGATAATGACTTTATTATCATTTTACTGATATCGTTGTCATTTTGGTTGGCACAACATTGTCACTGGGTTGCTGCTTGATCGTGACACAGGGAATGTCGAAACGCTCCAGATGTTGTGTTTGAATAGAAGCCATGTCTTTGTTTAAGTTGATGCTGGTAATTACTTTTATATAAAGAATTCGTTTCACTCATTACCAATCAGTTTGTCAACATGTAATTTTCATGTCCCAAATCCATGTTAGTTTATTCTGCAAAAATACAAATTTTCTGTAGTCTACAATTACTACATCTACAAAACTACTGAAATAAGTGCTAGAAAATAAGTGCTACAGATCACTACGTTACACTAAAAAGCTAAAATGCATACATACATTGTTGGTCCAATATTGAGTCGAGAAAAAGCCAGAATGTCAGTAAAAGGTAGAAGCATAATTATAAGTCAAATTTTAAATGTAACAGAGACGTGTGTACATAACAAAGTTCAGCTATACAATGTCAGAGTAGGAAAAGTAGTCTAGCTTGTTGAACTACAGTCTAATATATTGTGGCTTCTGATTCATATACTACTATGAGAAGGGGTAATGAACCA
>JAQGDQ010001253.1:35000-51793 GCA_030141605.1 Tubiluchus corallicola
GAGACAGTAATAAGTTCATAATTATCATTCATCATCATCATCATCATCATCCAATGAATCACACGTCCAGTGACATTATTCTGCTCACCTCTCTATGCCAGGACTCCCCGCTCGCCGCAATACCCCATGTGCATTTATTTCTAAGGATCAATGCTAAAGTGTTTAAATCTTTCTGTGCAAAATCTGAATATGTTAACATTTGTCCTCTTGCAGGTTTTTTAGCTGGTTCTATGGCTTGTTGAAGAGCTATCTTCACTGGAATATCATCAGGTAGTCTAAGCATATGCCCAATCCATCTTAAACGGCGTCTTTTTATTTTTCTTGTCCAAAGTTCTTCTTTTATTTTTTCACATAGACCTTTGTTTATATATCATATATATCATTCCAAATGTCATGAAAAGTTGAATAGCGACATGCTGCTCTGAAATGATCAAAACGATCATTATTGATTTTCTCTTGATATGTTTAACTACGCCATAAATCATAAGTCATAAGTCATTTATTTCACATTACACATTTACCATAGTTTCATATACAATATCTAGTGAAAGGGCCTACAATGAACGTAATACAAATAAGAAATACTGCACAAGAAAAGCTCACCTATATATGAAGGTAAATGTGTTGCGGGCAATCAAAAAGCAGGGCTTGTTAGATTGTCCCACAGAATGTGATGCATTGGATTTATTTATTATTCATTCTAAAAACGACACATTTACATGTCCACATGTGTCACAAATTGTAAAAATTTAACTCAAATATATAGGATTGGAGAGGTCACACCAGGACACCCAGGACATGGCGTTTGATTTATTGGGAGGTTAGTGAAGGGGCATAACAAACGAATTCATTAAATTCTAAATCTGCGAGACCATGGAGTGTTTTGAAACCATTTTCAAATAAAATAGTTCTACTTGCGTCTTCTAGGTTATAAGGATTCCAGATTCAAATTTTCAAGTCTTTGTGAATGGTTTCTGTTTCTATCTTTTAAACAAAGGTTTACAAAATACCTGTGAACAGGTTCAATAGTATCGATTTTTGTTTTTTAATAAGGGCACCAAAATGGCGGACGAAATCTTGTGTCTAAATAACGTATGTGTCCAAATGACCCATGTGTCCAAATAACCTGTGTGTCCAAATTGAATGTGTCGTTTTTAGAATGAATAATAAATAAATATATAAACACTTTTCCGGTAGATCTGAAGCTATACTACTTGCAAAAAAAACAAAATTCTGTGATTAAATTTCAACTGCAGATATTTGTGAAACCCGTGAATGTGAAAAATAAATAGTTTGATATTCACTTCTGCTGTTGAAGCTTGCGGATTGGGTTTTCCTATTGGCAAAGTCAGCAAATGAAAAGAATGTCGTGGTGACTTTTGTGACAAATAAAACGAAAAGACGAGAATTTTTACCACCGTCGTAACGCTAAACTTTATTCTTTTTTTTCGAACGCAATATGCTAGTTTGCCCTTTCATACCAACTCAACAAATGCCTAACTTTTTTTCTACAGTTACACGTAAAATCAATTCAATTCAATGGCTTCTCTCTGGGGGGCGAATCGTGAAACCCAAACTTCACGACAAAGAATGAGTTAGCATAGGGGTTGCTTTTACCTCTTTGTTTACAAAAGGAGAATAAACCACATAGACGTAGACATAGACATAGACATAGACATAGGCATAGACATAGACATAGACATAGACATAGACATAGACATAGACATAGACATAGACATAGACATAGACATAGACATAGACATAGACATAGACATAGACATAGACATAGACATAGACATAGACATAGACATAGACATAGACATAGACATAGTCATAGACATAGACATAGAACATTTACTTTCTCCAATTAGTTTAACATGAATTTTTTTTAAAATATTAAGTATTTATAATCATGGAGCAGGGCAGGGAAGGACCATAGGGTCATCTAGTCTCCAGCCCTTTCTTGTAAATAGATTAGTCATATTTAAAATTAACGGTGATGCTGCAGATAACAAAAACAAAAACAAATAAGAAAAAAAATAATAATAAAAACAATATAAATGGTACAAATTATCAAAAAAGAACTGAAAACAAAAAAAAAATTAAGTTGGATACCAAAATCTAAACAAAACAATACAATTATTCAGTGATTAGGATTGTTATACATAATAGTTTCAAATGGGGTCTTATTAACAGGGGAAATTGAAACGTCGTCAGCGTCTATACTACTTTGTTGTTTATAATGAAGCCAGAAACCACTAATCAGTGTACAACATTAGCCCATTTTACCATATTATCAGTATTTACGCAACCTAAATGTTTGTCTTGGAGCAATTACTGCCCCTTTTTCTGAACTTCTCTCGGTAAAACAATCTTAGCTACAGCCGCCACCATGCACGAGACTTGTTGTAAGTGACTATGCAGTGCTGCCATCTTCTATTGATGTTGTTAACCAAGAGTATAACAATATAAATTATTTATTGTATGCAAAAACTATTTGTGCCTGCAAACGTGTGAGTTTGAGCTTTTTGCAAATAAACAAATTATCTTCCAAACTCTTCCTTATGAAATTAAATAACGGGTAAACTTTGGCTTTAACTAACGAAATCGTCTTTTACTTCCGACAGGTGTCGCCAGTGAACGGCCGACGCCGAATTTCTCATCTATGGCTATCGTTGCATACGTCCTGCAAACAGGTGGTGTTATGGCCTAGAAAAGAGTAATTTTACTCAGAAAAGCATATACCTTAGAAAACAGCTAAATGATAATTAGGTATTTTTTCTAACACGAAAAGAAATTACTTTTAAACGGAAAAATTCGTGCAAACGTTGATATCTCTCAGAACTTGAGTGTGCGGGGGCGTGAAATAATCTTGCTCAGTTCAAATAGTTCTGTAAGTTTTATCGATACGAAGAGACTTCGTAGGTCATATAGCGTGAACTTGTTGAGGATTACACCAAAACCGGATCCAAATCTTAAACGGTGGGTCAAAAACAATCTACTCTTTAAAATATTGAAAGGAAACATACTATTGCGTGAAAGAATTATTACCACACAAACACAATTTCACGTTCGCGCCACTAGTTCTTCGCTGTTACATGCATTTTGCAATTCGCTAATTAGACTGGCACTAGCGCCTGCATTGCGCAAACGCGTTGCACAAAAAATAGGTGCTGTACCTCTCAGTTCGAATTTGTTACTTTGTGACGAACTGCACGCGTTCCACAGCTCATGTATGAGCACAGCAGTAAATTTGAAATTTGATTTTTTTCCTTAAAACTTGCCTAGTTTTAGTACAACACATTGAATATTTTACAGTAGCACTGTAATTCAATTTTCTCTTTCGCAAACACGTGCAACACGCTCGCGAAATATTTTTGCCGTTGAAAATTATGTTAGTTTGTGACGCTTTTGCAGTAATAATTGTGTTAAAATGTATACATTTATCGGTCTTCATTTAAATGGAAACGACGCCATTACTGTAAGTTGTCAATAAAATCGCTGATTTTATTAAAACAGATTTAAACAGAAACGTTTTCGTTAACATAACCATACACATCTTATATTGCACTACAGGTTATACTTACGTATTAATTGCTGGTTTTGTTGAGCTAACAGACTGTAATGTTTTAAGGCTATGGTCTATTAGTGCTGCATATGGTAAAATTTTAATCGTCGAGTAAATTAAAATTAAATTAATCGTGAGTTGAAGTTTTTTTTAATTTAAAGTGGTTTTGCAATAGTGGAACAACAAATTCTAGTCAATAATATAATTATCAGCTCTTTATTTCGACTATTCCACCATTTTTCAGCTTCTTCTGTATCCAACTCATTCCCCGCAATGGTTTATAAATATTCTGGTTATCACAGTATTAACTAATTAGTAATATTCGATTGATTTTGCTCTGTACCTTATATTCCACGAACAAAGAGAAAATGAATCGAAAAGAAGTTTTAATTCCGTTATTTATGAACAGGCTTCGCGGTGTTCTGACTGGATTGACCACTTATTCCCTTTGGAATAGACTCTATTATAGGCAGAAAGTGGATTGTCTTGCTAACGCTGGCATTAACAGCATATATGCAGAAATCAAAACAGGCTATAGTTTCACCTTATAATAGCCAATAGAAACGACCTCTATTGGGCAGCTCTGGCATTACCACTGCAAGCAACTGGTGGTCCCATGCATCTCTCTCTCTCTCTCTCTCTCTCTCTCTCTCTCTCTCTCTCTCTTTCTCTCTCTCTCTCTCTCTCCTCCTACTACTACTACTACTACTACTACTACTACTACTACTACTACTACTACTACTACTACTACTACTACTACTACTACTACTACTACTACTACTACTACTACTACTACTACCACTACTACTACTACTACTACTACTACTACTACTACTACTACTACTACTACTACTACTACTACTATCACTACTACTACTACAACAACAACTACTACTACTACTACTACTACTACTACTACTACTACTACTACTACTACTACTACTACTACTACTACTACTACTACTACTACAACGGCAACTTTAACAACAACAAAAACAACAACAACAACTACTACTACTACTACTACTACTACTACTACTACTACTACTACTACTACTACTACTACTACTACTACTACTACTACTACTACTACTACTACTACTACTACTACTACTACAACTACTACTATGACTACTAATACTACTGCTGCTTTTGCTGTTGCTGCTATATTGCTGCTGTTGCTGTTGCTGCTGCTCTGCTGCTGCTGCTGTTGCTGCTGGTGCTGCTTTACTACTACAGCTGCTGCGACTGTTGTAAGCTTGGTTATGTAAAAAAAATGGAACCATCAATCAATTTTGCTAAAATTATAAAGAGGCAATGACCTTGTTCGTTCCTCTTAAGACGCGAGACACCGGATACATGATATTTTACTCTAATGGCTCACTCGATTATGTGCTAAAAACTGACTATGCAAGTGTTTTAAATTCCATATTCTCCTGCTTACGTGTAAATAGCTTTTAACTGCCTTGTTACTTACTACAGGTCTATCGATCAGATGGCTAATAGGAAGCCATTTATCAATGTCTCTGCTCAATCTGGACACGGAAGCCAAGGCGCATGCGAGCCAAAATGCAACGCAACAATAATAGGTCGTTATACATTAGCGACTCGAGTTAATGGAAAGAGAAAAGTTTTAAGAGTTTTTCACGTGTCAAAAGTGTAAAACATGCGCCGGATAACCGCGAACGTCGGCCCGAATTTCGGAGTCCGCCGGACGTTTACAGGTGTCTACCGCAAGAGGGTGCTATAGCTGCCTGTGAATATGTACGGTATGTTACTGGAGAGCATACAGTTTTTCATCCAGAAAACCTACGGAGAAGATACCTGGCAAAGGGTTAAAGACAGACTTGACCTTGAACAAGTGGTGTTCACGACACACGAAATTTACCCAGACAATGTAATGACTGATCTGGCAGCAGCATGTTCCGACGTCATCAGAGATCGGACCCAGTCCGAGTACATGGAGTTCTTTGGTCAATGTTTCGTCCACTTCTGCAGCAACTATGGGTACGACAAGATCCTCCGGGTGTCCGGTCGCTACTTCCGGGACCTCCTGAATGGTATCGACAATCTCCATCTGAGCATGAGGCTCAGCTACCCCAAACTCCAAAGCCCTTCCTTCTACGTGGAGGCGGAAGACGAATGTGGTGTGGTGCTACATTATCAATCCCACCGACATGGCTTCGTGCAGTACGTGTCAGGGCAACTGAAGGCGTGCGCCCTGAAATTTTACAACAAACGTGTCAAGGTCGTCGTAGATCAGGAGGTAGTGACGTCAGATGGTATTCACTGTATTTATAGACTCAGTTTTGACAACGAGGGGTACAAGGTCGCCAAGGACTACCGTGTGACCTTGGCACAGAATATTAATTTTTCTTACGTCACTGCAGATAAGTTTTTCACAGTCTTCCCATTCGCTTTCGTCTTCGACAAGCATCTTGTGATAAAACGCGTGGGCTACATGCTACAAGAACTCTATGGTGAACGGTCAATGGTTGGTCAAGCTGTCTTGTCCACATTTAAGCTCCAGCGGCCTCGAGTGACTTTTAAATGGTCAAATGTGAGTAAAACAATTCAACTCGTGTTTTTGTTCTTGTTCCTGTGTCTTGTAAAATGATCGTATATCCTTTCATTTGTTATTATAAATGAATTAAGTGGTTCTTCTTGAACATCAATCTAACTTAAACTATTGTACATCAATGTATCTTGCATATCTAATGTCTTGGATGTATGTACACAGTGGATATATATATATATATATATATATATACAGTATATATAGATGGATGGATGGATGGATGGATGGACGGACGGACGGACGGACGGACGGACGTACGGACGGACGGACGGACAGACAGACACACAGATAGATAGATAGATAGATAGATAGATAGATAGATAGATAGATAGATAGATAGGTAGGTAGGTAGGTAGATAGGTAGGTAGGTAGGTAGTTAGGTAGGTAGGTAGGCAGGCAGGCAGGCAGGCAGGCAGGCAGGCAGGCAGGCAGGCAGACATACAGACAGATAGATAGATAGATAACTAGTGTGGAATGTGAAGCACTGTTTATTGCTTACAGAGTTTTTATGCCCAACTACCTTTTTATGTCATCTAAGACGCTAAATACTGTTGTCGTGAATCCGTTTTTACACAAAAATTTACAATAATGGCCAACGCTATTGTGATGCTATTGTAGTTTCACTGTAATATAAAGACTGGCTAAAAATTTATTACAAGAACAGAACTGCCATTAGTACGAAGTGGACGGGTTTATAGAACTACTTCGCAATTGCCCAAAAAATACAGACTTAATGAGTTAAAACACATTAGCTTTTTAACGGTACACCAGGTACAGCGTTCCTCACATATTTAGGCGCATCCCAAGCAATAATTTAACACTCGACCGCTTTTATCTGATTACTAATCAGGATCAGCGTTGATTAACTTTCGTAACCAACCTCATATCGCGTCTGGCTTCCATTCAACTTACAATGTTGTACAAGTGAGTTAATGAGTTAAGCCAGTTCATCAATCTCAAAAAGGAAGCAAATACAGGGTTGTCCATAAAAAACTTACCGCCAAGCTACCAAGCAGCCCCTAATCTAGGATCAGGCACTTGTTGTCCGGTTTCTTATTAACATTCATAATTTATCTCTAATCTCATCCCGGACGGGAAAATTTGGCAGCAGAAATAAATAAAGGATAAAGGGGATATCTTGGCACTCGAGGTGCTCTCTCACGGCATGGTTTACATAATGCCTGCATCTTAGAACAAAAAAATAAGGCGTCTTTCACAATGATGAGTTTTGCCGTCAGCTAGAAACTATGCGTCCTCCTCGTGAGGAATTTTGCGGAAATAGAAATACCACAAGTTCCATTTTCCTGGGGAATCTTCGCGGAATTCAGCCTTAAATTGAACTACTAAATTACTTTTTAATAGACTCTCTTTTAACAGGCTGACGATTTTATGTTTTATTAATGCAACATCGATGGTTATATTCATGAAAACGCAGGCATATATTTATTTTATACATGTATATATTCAGATCTTGAAGTGGTTAGTAGAACTTTACTAAAAAACAAACAGGTCTGACATTACATTGACTAACATTATTAATTGCACTTTGTATATGAGAAATATGGCAAGTATAACTTAATTTAGACATGGTTATACAGTATAAAACTCGCAAAGTAGCTGCAGCTAACTGTTTCACTCTAAAATTAACTTTCTTGCTGCACTAGATTTCGAAAAAAAATCGGAAATTTCCGAGAAAAATGTCTGATTTTCTGACAGCAATTCCGTGCACCATATTTCCTGAGTATACCTGAGTATTTCTTTACTGAGTATCTGAGTAAAATGTTGATGTTTGGTTCATCAATGGTGTTAATTTTTTTTATCAAATTAAAATTTGTAAGGACCGAATGAATGGTTTGAGACTCGCGTAATCTACTCAGGGCCTGATTATCACATAAGCGAACTAAGCACGTGCTTGGGGCACCAAGGCCTAGGGAGCACCAAGCTGACAAAAAATGCTAAAGACCGCAAATGTGAAGAAGAAAGTACAGGAAACTGATGCACATTGGCTGGATTGTTTTTCATATCATTACATACCCAGATAGTTGGGCGTTAACCTTTTTACCACAATGTTCTCACCTGTTGTCATGGTAACTTGACAACCACAACATCAACATCAGTCATTAGCTTAGGTCCTGGAAGAGGAAGTTTCACGATTTATTACTCATGCAGAGGGGTCATTTCACTACGGCCATATCACGTTGAAAACGCCGGTTCTCGTCTCATCACCTGATCAGTTAAGCAACGTAGAGCCTGATTTGTACTTGGATGGGAGACTGCCTAAGAATACCAGGTGCTGTAGGCTTGCGGGGGATGCCCATACTGTATCTCGACACTGGAGCTGCACAAGCAGCCAACGGCTAGAGGGCGGAGGAGGTCAAGTGACCCAACGGCCATGTGTTTCATGGTTCAAGGATCGGATTGCTCAGCCACAGTCGACGCTGCAGCTCCATCAATGTGATCAATAACTGACTTTCTTGGCGCACACTCCATTGTCTTCCGAGACAGAAGGATGCCAACAACAAGAGGGGTAATTTTAATGTCCTGTTTAATATCATACTTGGTTCTTTTACTGTTGAGATCACACCTTTTTTGTAACTGATTTATTTAATTAAATTTCATTTTGAAGTCAATAAATAAATAGTTCGTTTCACATGTTACTTAATTAGCATCACATAAAGCTACGACTGCGTGTGCACGTAATAACGCAATGCGTAATGCGTGGTCCCTAATGCGTGATGCGTATTTATTGTTTCCATGTGTTTGTAAACGTCATGGGTATTAACAAAGCTCACCGCGCTTTTTCCGCCACTTTTGGTCGCGTATCGTGAAAATTGCAAGCAATAATTTTTGGATGCCACGTTCTCTGTCGAAATTTGAGCGCGATAATTACAGCTACGGTATTAGCTTATTATTGTATTATTAGATGGAGGTTTTGGGTGCACAACATTTTGCAGGGGAGAGAATAATATGGCACATATCACAATTTAGTGAAAGAACTGCAGTTAGATGCACAACACATAACTACATGCTTCTTCCACCTCTCAAAAACTCAAATAGAAAAAATATTATTGTTTGTAGGTCCTAACGCGACCACAACTCAGCTAACTAGAATTTTCACAAAGCTGAACAGCGGAAACTTGAAAACTAGTAGCTAGGCAACAGCGGTTTCCTGTCTGCGTATTGTTGCTGCGTGACGCGTATTATGACGATAGTGAATACGTTCGAATGAATACGGATCACGCATCACGCATTACGGATTACGCATTACTTACACATGGAAACACTTCTATATGTTTAAATACAAAGTGTTGCATGCGCATTACAGTTCACGCATCACGCATTACGGATTACGGATTACGCATTACTTACACATGGAAACACTTCTACATGTTTAAATACAAAGTGTTGCATGCGCATTACAGATCACGCATCACGCATCACGCATTACTTACGTATTAAGGAGTCGTACCTTAATACCTATACTTTGAGTCGCGAAGAGACCCGAGGCGCCAGGTTTTGGCTGTACTTAGGGCACCAATACACCTTAATCGGGCCCAACATCTTCTACTTCTGTTGTAGATTGAAACGAAACCACCAAAACTAAAATATGGAAACTTCGTGCTGTAAAATCATTTCAAAAGCACGATACAACTATCTACGTTATTAAAGAAGTGTCAGTTTGATTTAGGACTGCAGAATATGACGAGACAGATATAGAGCTTTGATTGCTGGATTTGTCGCCTGCATCAGAGCAAAACGATATCTTTCAGGTGAATTGAACACAAGCGTTTCAGTTCAGTGATCTCAGTAACATTTAAACATGCAATTTTATAGATAATATAATATATATGGTTAATAGTTATACGTATATATGTAAAATAGTTACGTACTAGTTATAATAGTTATATATATAGTTATATAATATATAATAGTTATGTATATAACTCGTAGAAACGTAAGGTGTACGTACGTATATTTAAAAATTTTATTAACTTACTAATTTGGGGTTATTTTTAAACAGAAAATACTTTTTATGCAACTTTTGCGCAGCTTGTGAAACAATAGCACCATTAATTTAATATTCCCTCTAAAAATTATGATATTTCATAGACCGTACGGCAACCTGTAAGGTGAATAAAAAGTGCAGTCAAATTTTAAAGAAACAAATTTTTATTTTAAATCAGGCTTATATGCAAGTCGAGAACAAGACACACTACCACAAGACGTTTTCGTTTATTTTATTTTATTTATTTATTCATTCATTAATTCGATCGTTCGTTCGTTCGTTCACTCACTCACTCACTCACTCATGCATTCATCCATTCATGCATTCATCCATTCATTCATTCATTCATTCATTCATTCATTCATTCATTCATTCATTCATTCATTCATTCACTCATTCGTTCGTTCGTTCGTTCATTCATTCATTCACTCATTCATTCATTCATTCATTCATTCATGCATTCATTCATTCATTCATTCATTCATTCATTCATTCATCCTTTCATCCATTCATCCATTCATCCATTCATCCATTCATTCATTCATTCATTCATTCATTCATTCATTCATTCACTCATTCGTTCGTTCGTTCGTTCATTCATTCACTCATTCATTCATTCATTCATTCATGCATTCATTCATTCATCCATTCATTCATTCATTCATTCATTCATTCATCCTTTCATCCATTCATCCATTCATCCATTCATCCATTCATTCATTCATTCATTCATTCATTCATTCATTCACTCATTCGTTCGTTCGTTCGTTCATTCATTCACTCATTCATTCATTCATTCATTCATTCATTCATTCATTCATTCATTCACTCACTCATTCATTCATTCATTCATTCACTCACTCACTCACTCATTCATCTCGTCAAACAGGCCATTCCACTGCTTCTGTCATAATCGGTAGTCTAATAAGATATTGGCTGCTGAACTTTTCTTTATTGTAATGTCCAAAAGTGGTTAGAAAAATTACCTTATTGTAGTCATTAAAACTAAATGAAGCTAAATGAATAGGCCTATACTTTTGGCTGAAACACATCTGCAGTATGAGCTATTATTTTCATACTCTTACAGTTGTGTTCTCTTATTCTAGAATCAAAAAATGCAGTCACAGGCAGAAATATATTCAAGCGATTAAACCGGTAAATTTTCTCTTGATCATTATTAATACTTTCTTTATAATGTAGTGAGGTTGAGTTGCCAAGTTGTCTAGATTTCTTACTGCAGTCACGCAGTCTTGAGTTCGAATCTAAGTTAACAACGCCAGAGCACACACCCTATGTTGCTTATTGTACCGAGTACGCGATTGTAGTATTGTGTGACCCAATTAATTGTCAGTCTACTACACTAATGTACTGAATTAGTCTATGCTGCCATCTACAGTCGTTGTTTACTCTAATTGTACAAAGTTTGTCAGAGATTGATTTTGTTTCTAAATATTGTTTCCTTTTGGTTTTATAGTAATTAGATTTTAATTTCATGCTTTAATTCTGGTTCTAACTCTCTTATTCAGGTTAAAATAGAGGAAAATTATAACACTCTATTATAACATTAATAGAGTAAACAAATAATATTTATTCTGCTATCAAAGAAGCCAAGTGGACTTTGATTTTGGTTTAACTAATAGTCTGTAGAGTATAGTCCTTTCCATTTATGGTCTGTATGCATGAATATGTTGTACCTTCCAATAGGAACTTGAATCTCTGGTCATGTGATTACAGCTCTATTCTCTCAGGCATGCAAGTTTCAGTAGATCTAGAGACAGCAATGTGGATCTTGGATGAATGTTTATGTAATTTATGGCAAGTGTTTTAAAAATTCTTTCAACTCTCGTTAACTGACTTAAATCCATTTCTTCGGTTAGTAACCTTGAATTAAAAACCGCCTCTTCAAGTTCATTGACTTTTACATTTCGGGGACTTAATGATTTATTACAGTGAGTAAAATTCGCATCGTTATGTGATTTTTATTGAAGCGTTCATTGGACATTCGTGAATATTCAAGATGTCCGTTGAATAGGAAAAATTCGAACGCGAGAAAAAATTTCAATGCAAGACAACAGGGCAGTTAATCCCAGCACAGACGGAATGTTACTATAATGGTGCCTATCAGCACCAGTTCCGTTCAATGAGCCATGCGCTGTCAAAAAATCAAATTAATTTTATCCAACGGGGAAAAAACAAAAATACGAATTTTCGGACAACTCGTATGAATTCGATAACCCATGCATTTTTTCTTAATTGTCTTTGATGGGCTTTGCATTAAACATTTTTGAAATTTGAAATTTGACCTCAGCTGACCAATTGTGTTACTATAAATAGCATTGTTGCCTTTGTCGTTGCTATTGTTGTTTTTATATAATGACAATGACAATGGCAATGGCAATGGCAATGGCAATGGCAATGGCAATGGCAATGGCAATGGCAATGGCAATGGCAATGGCAATGACAATGACAATGACAATGAAAATGAAAATGAAAATGAAAATGAAAATGAAAATGAAAATGAAAATGAAAATGACAATGACAATGACAATGACAATGACAATGACAATGGCAATGTCAATGAATGACAATGACAATGACAGTGACAATGACAATGACAACGACAACGACAACGACAACGACAACGACAACGACAACGACAACGACAACGATAATAATAATAATAATAATAATAATAAAATTCCTTATTGCTGCTAAAATTACACATTGATGAACTAAAATTGATCGTGTAATCAGTGTTTCCACTGCTGTGAGCAATAGTGTTAAAAATAAATTTACAGTTAAAAACACAAGTGAGGCTGTAATTACGTTATAACTTTGGACTCATTTAAGACTTTAAAACTTAATTACAAATTAATTAAGTACAATATTTACCAATTGAAATTCAGATTAGGTGCTTTATGGATGTTTTGTGTTAGTAACATGATTGTTTTGTGTGTGGTGGGTTTTAATTTGTTGATATGATGTTAATGCATCACAGGTTTTGGTCCTGCCATTAACTACAGACTACTGGGTCAACGTTGATAATACGTGTTGTTTGATGTTTTCATATTGGTTATTTTTTGAAGGCTACTATAGTATTTTTCACTTCATTATTGATTTTTTTTAGAGTCACAGTAGATTTTACATTAACTGGGCAAACATTCTATGTATTTATTGCCGTTTTGCACACTGGATTGTGCCCATATTTATTATTTGTATTTATTTGTTTTATGCTATATGCTCTTTTGTTTAGCGTTGTCTCGATATTAAATGAACGCTGATTAGCACTGAAAGTTGGCATCAAATCGTTTAAATATTTATAAAGAAAAATAATTAGTGAATGGAATTGGAAACTGGATTCTTCAGTGGGTATTTTTAGTTTTTCCCTGTTCGCTGTAGCTGAATATTTTGCTCTTGTTTTGAAACCAATAACGTGTTTTAAAACGTAATTTTGTACCACTTCTAACGTGTTTAAAGAAGTTTTAGATATTTTTGAGAGTAGGTGGCAACCATACGTTAAGTGGGGCAATATCATGGCTTTATATATTAGTAGTTCTGTTTTTACGTTGAGTTGTCCTTTAATTTGCTTCAAGAATGAAGTACCTTGGCCCATTTTTTGAATAATAGTTTTTATTTGGTTTTCAAAGTTAAGATTTTGTGAAATCATATATATTTATATTTTTATTTATGGTAATATTCAGTGTCGGCTGGTGTATAGGTACTGTGGTACTGCAGCAACCAATGTTTTCACTCATTATTATCGATAATATTCAATAAAATAATCTTTTTTTCCAGTTTCAATACTACCATCTGCAACGTTTCAGCCGTAACATGATCATGATCACACATCAATGTACCTAATAAAAATATGCTGTATAAAATGTATAAAAATTAATATCATGGTCCAAAAATTCCCACTGTGAAAAAGCAAATAAAACAATTACTAAGTTTACAATAAGCCTTTTCACAGTTCTAGCGATTGATGATGATCGTGAAAAAGTCTAAACTTAAGTGTACCGGACAACGCATTTGTGTACATTTGACAATGCCTCGCAGCCCAAGTATTAATAGTTTTAACAGCTAGCTAGAACCTTACCTAGTTCATTTTTTCTTCTTCACAAGCAAGATTCTGCTAGTAAGTTACGAAACTGATGCGGCAGACGGCTTTGCTTTACACATATGTCACGTGAAGGTTGCAGTTAAGACGCGTTGCTAGGGTGTACTTAACCTTTGACCTACAGTAACTGCGCGTGCGCACAACGAAACTATGACAAACCTTGTTTGCTTTAAATAAGCAGTTAGATCTGCGCAATGTTTGCGAGGAATCTAAACAAAGGAAATAATTAAAATGATTAGGAAAGACAGTAAAATAACCATCCATGTATAATGTGTACGTGATCCAGGATCACGTGGTAGCATTTCGGAAAAGGTCAAAGTGACACAGAAGTGTATAAAGTTACGAAGCGTGCAATGTGACATCATCAATAAGGCAAGAGCTGTAATTTAATTGACCTAAGACTATACTTAACACTCTAACACTGCCATTAATAGCACAGCACGAAACGCTTAAGCCTGGATTCTCTAGCGCGCTCACTTTATATAGGATACTGAACTTCAGCGAAATTGACAAAGCAAGAAATGGGCAATAAAACGGCAATTTCTCCTATCAAATTTATGGCTTTCTGGGCATGCTAAAGTGGAAATGTCCAGGCTTCATTCCGTTCACTCGAAAAATTCACGATTCTGCAGCATTTTTGTCTGGCTATTGACACGTGAACACGGTCAAAATTGTTCACACTTGTAAAATCATTAATGCCATTTTACCTGTAATGTGACGGCGTAATGGGGTCGGTTCTTGGGGTGAGAAAGTACCCGAGACTTTCGGCATGATAATTTTAACATATTAATCTAGGTTGTAATACAATGCAAACGCATAAAATGTACGTAAAGTATAGCAACGTCATTAATATTAGTGCTCTAGGTAAACACTCATACCGTGGCGCCACGGAAATAATGTACAAACGTCCGGTTGGTCGGTAGGTTTCTCAACAAGTCCTGTTCACCACAAGGAGCTCCTGACGACTGGTACCTGTTGCTCACCACCAGCGTACTCCCATCATTGGTCCTGGAAACTCTAAGCGTCGCTTATGGCTGACTCGTATGTGAATCCTCTCAAGCAACGACTCTAATAATCATCATCCAATGAATCACACGTCTAGTGACATGATTCTGCTCACCTCCCTATCCCAGGACTCCCTGCTCGCCGCAATGCCCCAAGTGGATTTATTTCTAAGGATCAATGCTGAAGTGTTTAAATCTTTCTGTGCAAAATGTAAATATGTTAACATTTGTCCTCCTGCAGATTTTTTAGCTGGTTCTATGGCTTGTTGAAGAGTTATCTTCACTGGAACGTCATCAGGTAGTCTAAGCATATGCCCAATCCATCTTAAACGGCGTCTTTTTATTTTTCTTGTCCAAGGTTCTTCTTTTATTTTTTATATAGATCTTTGTTTGAAATTTTCTTTGGCCATCTAATACCCAAAATGTTTCTGTAATTTCAACTTTGAAACGCATCGATTTCAGCTTCATGATTTTAATGACTCTAATAACTCTTAGGCCGACTTCCACCACCACGAAGGTCTCAGCAGTCCATCAAATACGGTCACTAAACACCATCTCATAGCGTGTGTAACACGTTCCTCCATAACAATTACACTGCAACTAGTTCTTGCACTTCATTCATTAGTGTAATTTGGAACAATAAAGGTTCAAAGCATCAAGCTGCTGATAATCGTTCTACGTTTGTATGGGCTAATTAAAATGTGAAAGCATTTCTACCACTTTGGACGATAAGAGTAATAACAATAGTGGTGCAAGGGCAAATGTAGGTCAAACTGGTGCCGGTATTGGAGAGAGACACCATAAACCTATGAGGCCGTCATATGTACTCTCTGAATTTATAACGTAGAGTATAGGCGTGCAGGTGGAAGTTTCACAAGGGGAACAGAGGGAATTTTCCTTGAAAATTTTCTAAATTGTCCTAGTTTGAGTGATTTCCAAATAAGTGCAAACAAAGGGGTTTATAATTATGTAGGTATATCCACTAGCAAAAGTGTACATAGTCTACAAAAAACATTATAGTCTAAAAGAAATATATATTTATATATATGTGTACTTATGTGTATATATATATATATATATATATATATATATATATAATATATATAAAACTTCGAGAAGTCAAATAAATATATAATTCTTTTAGACTATAATGTTTTTAGACACTTTTGCTAGTGGATATACCTACATAATTATAAACCCCTTTGTTTGCACTTATTTGGAAATCACTCGAAGTAGGACAATTTAGAAAATTTTCATGGAAAATTCTCTCTGTCCCCCTTCCACCCGCACACCTATACTCTACGTTATAAATTCAGAGAGTAAGCAATTACTGGCATTTGACGTAATTGAAACCTGCTAAAACTGACTGTTGAAATGATCAGCTGAAAACATCGGGTGAAAACAAGAACGAATTAAAAATAATTGAAACGTAAAAAGAAACTGAAATAAATGATAAATGGCAATTTTATATCTAAGCCACAGAATATCCTTATAAGACATAAAATTGGCAAGTCTGGAAT
>JAQGDQ010001742.1:0-27169 GCA_030141605.1 Tubiluchus corallicola
TATTAGGGGTGAGCATCGAACGTTCGAATTCGATTCGAACGCGTTTTTTTAGTTCGAACTCGATTCGAATCCAAAACTATAGATTCGAATAATTCAGCACTTCAATCACATATGTTCCTGATCACTAAAACGATTGAAACATCATGCAATTAGCATGATTTAGCTGTGATTTCTGCACAAAATTTTAAACAAATTACTAGTCGTTTTATTGCAGAACAAAATCTAGTGATACACATGATCTTTGTAAGATTAATTTTTACTGGTGTTTCGAAAACTTGTTCAAAAATCTTTCAATCTCAATTCGAATTCGGTTCGAATTCGAAACACCGAAGTTCGATTCGATTCGAATTCGAAAGTCACAAATTCGGTTCGATTCGAATTCGCTTTCTGGTAGAGAATGCTCACCCCTACAATTTATTGCTAATTTATTTAAGTATTCTAATAAAACTGCTAAACAACATGCTGAATCTGCAACAAGCTCAAGAACGTCCACAAAAATACCAATATTAGAAGCCTATCGAGATTACAAAACACTGATATTTCTTTATAAATATATAAATAAACTGAGCATTCCATTTATAAACAATCCCTTAGCATTCATTCCTGATACCACTTTAAACACTAGAACACACAATTTAAAGCAAATTACAGTAAACAATAAATTTGGAAATAACTCCATATCAAAACAGGCCATACATTTATGAAACTTACTACCCAGTGAAATAAAACAAATAGAATCTCTCCACCACTTCAAAAAGAATATCAATATAACAGGTTTCAACTTCCAGATTGTGCATCTGATACTAATTCCACAGACTCAACTTTCATCTACCCCCGCCCCTGACTCCATAAAACGATTAAAAATGAAATTTTTTAAAAATTATGTAATGTAAAGCATATTTCTGTTAATTGTGTCATGTTAAATGTATATATAGTGTAAAATGTATTGTAAAATTTAATGTTTTTTTGTAATATTGTTTTGTAAAAATATTTTAATATTGTGTTTGTAAATATGTTCATTTATTGTATATAATTAGACCTTAGTTTTGCACTTTAGTTTTTTTTAGTCTGTACTGGACGCATTTGTCTTGAACAGTGTTGTTATTTTAACATTACGCTGAGGCTTACTCAATTTTATTATAATGAGTGAGCCATTTTAATGACAAATAAAGAATTTATATATATATATAAGTTAGGGATGGCTAGACTCAAGCGTAGAGAAAGCGACTCGCCACCCGTCCCTGTGTATATATTGTATTATAATCGCATGCACTGTAATGTAATGTTACTGGTTTGAAGAAACCAAAATCGAAAATAGTAGCCAAGCTAAGTTGAGCGAGTACAAAACATTAGTCAGTCAATAAATTTAATCATTAATGGAATTTATTTGGTGAGAAAATTGCCATATTGGCTCTGAAAACTCACTTGGTGATTTTGAAAATATTTTTATGACAGAATTAATTTTTACTGTTTCCGTCTGCGTCTTGTTCTCTAGATGAGCACACTTCTCTCTGCGGTGCCGATCTGACCTTTCATTTCTATTTTCAGAAAATGTAAAGCAGTATGATGGAAGACTGATCAAGCATCCTAGCCAGGCAGCTGTTTATCAAATTTTGGACGGTGTGAAGCGTCACGTACCAAACCCAGATACCTACAATCAACTTTATAATACCGTGGATTGCATCGAGGCAAACACCTTGGTGGACCTGATTTGTTCAGGTTGGTTTGAAGAAACCAAAAAACTTGAAATTTAGTTTTAAGATTTTATTCTGAAGTGTCTACATAAACAGTGAAGTAATGTCATGTTGAAAAGCAGAAAACCAAGTGACCAAAACTACAGGTGAAATCATTTTGGCGTGAAAACAGGTTTAGAGATTATGCATTCATAAAGACTGTAGAAGCCAATGAAAATTTAAACAGTGAAGAGAAAGATTTAACAATTTTAACAAGAACACCTGAAGGTGGCAGCACTATCCAAAACTCAAAAAAGTATGATGACAATACAACGTAAATTTAAATTTAGAGTAATTAAAATGATTTTATTCTGTCCAGTGACCATTGAGACAAATAAACTTATTGACTGACTGATTGATTGATAAGCATATTTAGTTCTGTTTGATGGGTCTACGGAAATGATTGGAAAAAAAATAATACAGATAAACCATTGTAATACATCTATTTGCTTTTGCTTCTAATATTTTCTCTATATCACGCGATAGATGTATCATGTTGGTGTTTAATTAAAATTTTCGCTTTTAATCGTATACTTTTGGTTATTTTTTATTTCCGTAAACAGTAAAATTCTGAATTGCTGGCATCCTAATTTTATATCTTTTTATATATTTTAAATCTATATATCATTAACGTCATAATTTGTAAACATGTATAGTCAATAGGGGTGAGCATCGAACGTTCGAGTTCGAACGAGTTTTTTTAGTTCGAACGCGATTCGAATCCAAAATTATTATTATTATTATTATTATTATTATTATTATTATTATTATCATTATCATTATCATTATCATTATCATTATCATTATTATTTATTATTATTATTATTATTATTATTATTATTATTATTATTATTATTATTATTATTATTATTATTATGTTGCATAGCATCTAAACCTATAAACAGCATGACAATATTCAAAGACGCTTTATAAATTGCTAATAAGTAGGGGTGAGCATCGAATGCTCGAATTCGATTCGAACGAGTTTTTTTTAGTTCGAACGCGATTCGAATCCAAAACTATAGATTCGAATAATTCAGCACTTCAATCACATATGTTCCTGATCATTAAAACGATTGAAACATCACGCAATTAACATAATTTAGTTGTGATTTCTGCGCACAACTTCAAGCAAATTATTAGTCGTTTTATTCCAGAACAAAATCTAGTGATATGCATGATCTTTGTAAGACTAACGTTCGAAAACTAGTTCGAAAATCGTTCAATCGCAATTCGAATTCGGTTCGAATTCGAAACACTGAAGTTCGGTTCGATTCGAATTCGAAAGTCACAAATTCGGTTCGATTCGAATTCGCTTTCTGGTAGAGAATGCTCACCCCTAATAGTCAAACATAATTATAATTAAGTCACCTTATGTAATAGTGTTTACAATTGTGTATGTGCATTTTATATATTTATTTGTAGGCTAGCATTAATTTTAACGTATTGTCGGTAATATTAGCTTTAAGCTAATGTTCTTATATGTTGTAAACAACAACGTGAAATAAATTTCGCTTGTTTTTTCTGTTACACAAAAAGATAACACGTTTGTGGGTAATTATGCAACTTAAAAGCAACCAACTAAAAGTTCAAATAAATCCAACATGTTACTGGCGTTTTTTTTTCGTTAACTGTTGTTGATAATCAATAATGTTCTATTAAAATACGATTTCGCTAAAGCTGAATCATTATTTAGGTTCATTTATTTTATTTTATTCTTTAGGACAGTGTGACAACTAAATGGATAGTGTGAAAGTTAGTTATGAAGTTGAACACTTGTAGAAAACAGCTAAACACCATATTACATGTTTGCACAAAAACTGAAACACTTTTATTACACTACATAGTTATATGTAACATGACTGCTAAACTGCACTGAGAACCAGAGTGTCCTGCACTGATCGCGAAGAATTAAACAGAGTCCCATAAGTAGATCGGCTGCACCGCACTGAGAGCGTGACAGAGAGACAGTGGCTAGAAGAGAAATCTAGCCAGTTATATAGGTAGAGAACTATGCAAGAACTTGGCTTCACATATCCCATTACAGTAAAAATAGGGGAGATCCAGTGAGTTTGCATATTCACTGGACCGAGCAATTGTGCTAAGGGTGAGTTTAACTGGTAAAAATGTTAAAGTGACTAATCAATAGATGGCAGCACCTAAAATATACAGTTACAACTTTCACAGATAGAAAACTGTTTTAATTGAAAGTGAATACTGCGAATATAATGTACATATCATGTACTTCAAAAAAATAATATTTCATAAATAACGTTAATTAATTCAAATCAAGGAGCTGGTCAACATATTGTTACGGAGGCACCTGTGTCGGGTCAGGTGTAGGGCCCTCTAAACGCCCTGCTCCCACGTCAGCAGCGACTCAGCCCTTTCTTGTAGGTCCAGACGTCTTGTTTGGGCCTACACGTGGTGTGAGAAGCCAGCTGACCTGGAATGCCAGTATAAAAGCGTGAAGAGGTCACTACAACCTTGATTTCTGACACAGGTGCTCCTCGGGTGTAGTGCTGTTACTGAGCTAGTTATTTTTTGTTCACGTGTATTTCGGTTCCTTATTTTTATTAGTGCTGATAATAAACTCCGTACAGTGTAGTTTTTGTGTATTTTATTTTATGAGAGTTAAATGACATGCTATAACAGGTATAAGGTACTAGTTTACAGACATTAATTTAGTTATTTAACATAACATTTGTAATTAACATTAACATTTGTAATTAAGTATCGGTTACACAACGATTATAAAATGGAACTTCATGATGCGCAATATCAAGACTGCCATGCCATCTTGCAGTTCGACCCCCTGGGTCGAATTCAGTCCAATATCAAGACCGCCATGCCATCTTGGAGTTCGACCCCCTGGGTCGAATTCAGTCCAATATTCAGGTTGTTTTAATTAGAGAACCAGTTGGGACGTAATCCAGGACCAATCTCTGATCTTGAGGAACCTCCTGTATTTTATCCCAGCTGAAGCAGAACGTGTTGAATGTTGGCGGGTCAGCAATAAGTCGTTTCTTTCCATCGTTTACGAGGTACACAGCAGGATGGTCTGCGTGTTTTACAAGCACAGCGCCACCTGATATTGGATCACCTGTGGACAAAAGAAAATCATTTTTAATTATTCTATATCTAAATTTATGTTGTATATTTATCCTAATGTCATCATACTTTTTTAGTTTTGGATAGTGCTGCCACCTTCAGGTGTTCTTGTTAAAATTGTTGAACTTTCTCTTTCCTGTTTAAATTTTCATTGGCTTCTACAGTCTTTATGAATGCATAATGTCTAAACCTGTTTTCACACCTAAATGAATTCACCTGTAGTTTTTGGTCATTTGGTTTTCTGCTTTTCATCATGACACTACTTCACTGTTTATGTAGGAATTTCAGAATAAAATCTTAAAACTAAATTTCAAGTTTTTTGGTTTCTTCAAACCAACCTGAACAAATCAGGCCCACAAAGGTGTTTTTCTCGATGCAAGCCCGGTTATTGTAAAGTTGATTGTAGGTTTTTCCGCTTGGTAAGACATGCTTCACACCATCCAAAATTTGATAAACAGCTGCACGACTAGGATGCTTGATCAGTTTTCCATCATACTCCTTTACATTTTCTGAAAATAGAAATGAAAGGTCACATCGGCACCGAGTTGTCACACTGTCCTAAAGAATAAAATAGAATAAATGAACCTAAATAATGATTCAGCTTTAGTGAAATCGTATTTTAATAGAACATTATTGATTATCAACAACAGTTAACGAAAAAAAAAACGCCAGTAACATGTTGGATTTATTTGAACTTTTTAGTTGGTTGCTCTTAAGTTGCATAATTACCCACAAACGTGTTATCTTTTTGTGTAACAGAAAAAAACAAGCGAAATTTATTTCACGTTGTTGTTTACAACATACAAGAACATTAGCTTAAAGCTAATATTACCGACAATACGTTAAAATTAAGGCTAGCCTACAAATAAATATATAAAATGCACATACACAATTGTAAACACTATTACATAAGGTGACTTAATTATAATTATATTTGACTATTAGGGGTGAGCATTCTCTACCAGAAAGCGAATTCGAATCGAACCGAATTTGTGACTTTCGAATTCGAATCGAACCGAACTTCAGTGTTTCGAATTCGAACCGAATTCGAATTGCGATTGAACGATTTTCGAACTAGTTTTCGAACCTTAGTCTTACAAAGATCATGCATATCACTAGATTTTGTTCTGGAATAAAACGACTAGTAATTTGCTTGAAGTTGTGTGCAGAAATAACAACTAAATTATGTTAATTGCGTGATGTTTCAATCGTTTTAATGATCAGGAACATATGTGATATTACGGACAGCACATTAAAATTAATGCTAGCCTAATGCTCATCTAGAGAACAAGAAGCAGACGGAAACAGTCAAAATTAATTCTTTCATAAAAATATTTTCAAAATCACCAAGTGAGTTTTCAGAGCCAATATGGCAATTTTCTCACCAAATAAAGTCCATTAATGATTAAATTTATTGACTGACTAATGTGTTGTACTCGCTCAACTTAGCTTGGCTACTATTTTCGATTGATTATCACTTTACTGATTGCAATTATATTTTAAAGAACGAACAGCAATATGCCGTTCTAGGCACCATGTAGCTATCAGATCGCATCAATTCCGCCAAATCCAATTGTACCGAACTTATTGGTAAAGTCAAGTTTCTCATCGGTTATATCAGGGGTGTGCAAATTGCGGCCCGCGGGCCACTTGCGGCCCGCCGAGAGAATTTGTGCGGCCCGCGAAAAGATTTGTCAACCTAATGAAAGTGCGGGCCGGGCGATTAATTGAGTTTATCCAGCTGAAGTCCGTGCCACGATCCCAAAGATAGTGCGGGTAGTTTTTTCTACTAGATCGGATGCCATTAACCCTTACAAGACGGTTGTAGCTTAATGTCACTGTACTACACAGACTGTGTGATACACATTACTAATATGCATTGTAATGAAATTACCACTATCTGTCCTGAAAGTAGCAATATATGATTTGTAATATAAATTTTAATAACTTCTAAAATAGTTTCTTGAGTGTAGTAGTAATGATGTACGCAGGTCGGATGCAAAAAAATCATTATTAGGTCCTACTGTACTTGGCTCCTTGATCAAACTGCCTGTGGCCCGCAGGAATTGCGGGAAAGTTTAATGTGGCCCGGCTAGTCTGATAATTTGCACACCCCTGGGTTATATTAATCGAACTATATATATATATACTTACGACATGACTCCGCCAGCGTTAAAACCACAGCTGCCAACAAAAACACAATTTTAAACTGCAACATCTTCTTTTCGTCGATTGTAGAAAAGCAAGAAAAATACCTTTATAGACAAAATTTTTAAGCAACTTGTCTAGAGGATGTTTTACCTACTTTATATATACGTTAATAGTTGATCCGGTTTGGTAAATAATAGCGGATTTGGAGAGGTGCAACTTCCTGGAAGTGTCCAGTCTTATAATCAGTAAAGCACATCCTGTTTGTTTCGTGTCAGACTTTGCGGATTTGGAGAGTTGCAATTTCCTGGAAGTGTCCAGTCTTATAATCAGTAAAGCACACCTTGTTTGTCTCGTGTCAGACTTTGTCAATACATAGTGGAAATGGTAAAACAACAAGTAAACTATTTGTTCGTGTTTTAATTACTTCTAGCTCCTAGTAAAATACCTCCTCGTTCAAATTTGGTTAGACTGTATCCAAATATTAATTTTGACCAATCAGCATGCGGGAAAAACGTTCTAGCGTCGCCCGGTGGGACTCTAGGAAGGAGATATGGGGCTCTTTACAAAGAGGAAGGACAGGGTTACACGACGATGTAGGTTATATTTTAGGGCAGGTCCACCGAGAGGAGTATCAACGAGTCAATTACGTGTTCCATTTTCCGCAAATTTCGACAATTTTCGCTTAGAAAACTGCGACGCATTCCATTGTGCTGACGTCATCCATTGTACTCTGTCTATAATCTTATAGCTTTAATTCAGCAAAAAGCTGCTACTGGCTTTGCGTTAGTTAAACAAACAGTAGGCAGGATGTTACGGGCTTTGCGTTATACATGAGGACTAGGTAGGATGTTCGCGTATTATTGATTACACGTGGTTTTTACGCAAAATCTTTTGCGGGGCCTTTGCTAGTCCAAATATTATTTATGCTGGATAAACGGCGTACCACGCCTATTACTCACAGTAAAGTCACTCGATTTCACGCAAAGGTGATAAAAAATTATGTCCACGAAAAATGACAAATCGTACTTCAAAAAAGTTATGTTGCTTTAATTGCAAAGTTATAATGTGTGCATGCATAAGTAAGTTCAATTGAATAACACAACTTCCAAATACGACAAAAGTTAGTGCTATTTCAGATGTACACTTTGTACAGACAATAATGAAATAGAGCACAATGATAATATAGTAGGAATTAATTGCATTTTAAATCCTTTTTGTTCTTAAAAACAGTAACGCAATTACCTGTGCAGAAATTATACAGTGCGTAATATAAACATGTGAATTTTTAAACTTGATCAATTTAAAATCAATATCATCGATTTGCAATCGCAGATGAATTTTGACAAAATATTTGACTTTTTTCAAAATATAATAACAAATAATAATGATAACAGTAATAACAGCAATAATAATAACAACAAAAACAACAACAACAACAATAACAACAATGTGATTATCTTTATTTATATTAAAATAGGCAATATTTTAACGGTAGCTGGGTCTAATATATAAATAAATAAATGAGCGCACCACAAATAAACAAATAAATGCCCAATAAATCAAGAAATCAAAAAGCCACAAATGCAGAATTGGTTAATGAGCAATTAATCGGAAAAACAGTTAGTACGTGATGAAGTGAATGGATAAATGAACGAATAAATGAACAAAAAAATTAACAAATATGCAAACAAATAAACCAAAAAAATGCTAAATACTATCGATAGCTTTTACAGTTTTAGCAGTCACGATCATTTAGGGCAGGGGTGTGCAAATTGCGGCCCGCTGGCCACTTGCGGCCCGCTGAGAGAATTTGTGCGGCCCGTGAAGAGATTTGTCAACCTAATGAAAGTGCGGCCCGGGCGATTAATTGAGTGTATCCAGCTGAAGTCCATGCCACGATCCCAAAGATAGTGCGGGTAGTTTTTTCTACTAGATCGGATGCCATTAACCCTTACAAGACGGTTGTAGCTTAATAACACCGTACTACACAGACTGTGTGATACACATTACTAATATGCATTGTAATGAAGTTACCACTATCTGTCCTGAAAGTAGAAATATATGGTTTGTAATATAAATTTTAATAACTTCTAAAATAGTTTCTTGAGTGTAGTAGTAATGATGTACGCAGGTCGGATACAAAAAAATCCTTATTATGCCTTACTGTACTTGGCTCCTTGATCAAACTGCATGTGGCCTGCAGGAATTGCGGGAAAGTTTCATGTGGCCCGGCTAGTCAGATAATTTGCACACCCCTGACTTAAGGCTTCAATTCCAAAAGTCTAGCCTCCAATACTTCAAAAAAGTATCTTAACCATGAACAGCACTACTGAGTAAAACACAAATCCTGAATAAAATACCTTAAGAAGTGCAAATTAGTCGTGATCGGAATTTACACTTTACCTTTGTCCGTTTTCCTACAATCGAGCGGGTCAGCAAGCTAGGCGTAGGTCGTGTAATGTCCACCCAGGATGCCACCTTGGTGGTTGACCACTGTGTAGAGATCGTACAACGGGGGAGGTTCGGACTCGGCATGAACCCGGTCAACACAGTGTTCACTCAAATCTAAATTTCTATTAGAACACGGGTCGTTTTGTTAGTTATATATTTCACGAGTAATTTTTGTTATGAACTACAGTCAACCTCGGATATAAGGGACACCTCCGGACCGGAAAAAATCGCCCCTTATATCACGTATATCATGTTCATTATAGCCGAAGTTGAGTCAGACCGAGGGTGTATCTAGACCTGTATTTTTCTGTACTTCTATAACACCGAAAGTGTTAGCTACTAACTGCCAGTCCAGCCTCTAAGTTCTAACCATTAGGTCTTTATTGCGTCTCGTCATAGTGTCACACGTTTCTTTCAAACTACAAACCAAATTTTTCAACCTATCGCGCTCTGTTTTTACTCCACTAAGTTCGGTTTCAAGGCGTACGCACTCGGGTTCCAGCGAATCTACTTTATTCTTTACTAAGTTGAACAAATTTCTTAATCTCTTTCTCCCTAATAGCAAATTTGTTATGTCTGTTTGCTGCTCAAGCATCTGTTGTTTTAAGATTTTATTTTCAGCCTTCAGTTCAGCTTTCTGGTTTTTCAGGGTGGAACATTCTAACGAATATTCGCCCAATTTCCTCTCAAGTTTTTTAACAAGGGACTGCACGTCCGCTAAATTCTCTTTTACAGTTTCATTTTCTACCTCAAATATGTACTCAAATACACGAATATGGACTCTTTACACACAATTATACCTTTGGCATTTAATTGCCATTTAATAATCTTAAGCGAAAGCAAACAAACGAACATTTGATGGTTTGCATAGTTTTATTTCGGAACAAAGTCCATAAATATTACAACACAAATCATAATTAACAATTCAACATTATAATATAAATTGTGAAAGTTGTAACTGTATATTTAGGTGCTTCCATCTATTGATTCGTTACTTTAAACATTTACTAGTTGAATTCACCCCTTAATGCAATTGTATGTTCCAATGAATATTCAAACTCACTGTATCTCCCCTATTTTTCTGTAATGGGATATGTGAAGCCATGTTCTTGCATACTTCTCAACCTATATAAACTGGCTAGATTTCACTGCTAGTCACTCTCTGTCTCAGGCAGTGCAGTCATGTTACACACTGTCTACTCATTCGTGATCACTGCAGGACACGCTGGTCCTCAGTGTAACAGTCATTTCACTTGTAACTATGTAGTGCAATAAAAGTGTTTTAGTTTGTGCAAATATTTAATCTTGTGTTTAGTTGTTTATACCAGTGTTCAATTTCGTCTTCACCAATATCTTTCACAAAGGGACTGCACGTCCGCTAAATTCTCTTTTACAGTTTCATTTTCTACCTCAAATATGTACTCAAATACACGAATATGGACTCTTTACACACAATTATACCTTTGGCATTTAATTGCCATTTAATAATCTTAAGCGAAAGCAAACAAACGAACATTTGATGGTTTGCATAGTTTTATTTCGGAACAAAGTCCATAAATATTACAACACAAATCATAATTAACAATACAACATTATAATATAAATCAATATAGCAATTATCGGTTAGTAGTATCTCACAATTAAATACAGTTAATTAATTATTTGCAATATTTACAATTTAGCTTTATTGTGCTACAATTCAAAGGCATTTATTCCAGGGAAAATGTCAAAACGAAAAATCCTGTGGGATACAACGTGCTCTGTGTTGAGATATTTACATCAATAATTTGTAGCAGAGGTTAAACTGTAAATTTCTGCCTTATCTATTTTTCAGTATCCTTTTTACTCAATAGGCCAAAATACTGTTTTTATGCATCGAAAAATCGAGGGTGTTATAAATCAAAAAAGAAAAAAATTAAATTTAAGTTTTTAAAAACTTTAAAGATCTATAAAAATTTTTAAGTATAACATTATTAGGTTTAACGAAACAGTTTGCAAATAGTATTTTGATGAGAGCGATGTGATCCGTAAGGTTCAAGTCCCATTTTTCCCAGGTCTTCCCTCGCTATTTATCATAAAAAAAGACACTGTCCTTTGGAGCCAAGGTGTTGCCACAGTGACAAAGAAATCGCATCCATGAGGTAGTACCAGGGCCTATTTCAAGGGGGGAAAGTGGGGATACTTCCCCGGGGCCTCACCATTTTTTGCTTTATGCGAACATACTGCCTCCTCTCTCTCTCTCTCTCTCTCTCTCTCTCTCTCTCTCTCTCTCTCTCTCTCTCTCTCTCTCTCTCTCTCTATCTCTCTCTCTCTCTCTCTCTCTCTCTCTCTCTCTCTCTCTCTCTCTCTCTCTCTCTCTCTCTCTCTCTCTCTCTCTCTCTCTCTCTCTCTCTCTCTCTCTCTCTCTCTCTCTCTCTCTCTCTCTCTCTCTCTCTCTCTCTCTCTCTCTCTCTCTCTCTCTCTCTCTCTCTCTCTCTCTCTCTCTCTCTCTCTCTCTCTCTCTCTCTCTCTCTCTCTCTCTCTCTCTCTCTCTCTCTCTCTCTCTCTCTCTCTCTCTCTCTCTCTCGATGCACTGTTTGCCAGTATTGACAAGTATTAAGGACTGGTCTTGAGAATAAAGCAGTTTTTCTTTCAATTGTTCTTTCCTTTAACAACTGTATAACTCCATATTTTCTCTTCGAAAATGCTTCTCCGGCATTCTAGCAGTTCAAAAATTTTCTGGGCGCCAACCACGGTAGCAAACGCCCCCCACCCTGGTGCTCCCCCTCCCCATAGGGCGTCACACGCCCCACATCCCCGGGCCTCGCCTGGGCTGAAATAGGCCCTGGATATAAGCACGTGGTGCCACCTTGCGTTTGTTTTTTGCACAATAAGGCTCTCAATCGACAGGTAAACTAAGACAGGAAATAGGCCATTGGCCTCATTTTGGAGACAGGATAGGAAAGAAGTCATTTTTGTTCAGTACGTCGTGTCGTTTAATAACAAAATTTTGTCAGTCGAGTTCTTTTTGACAAGTTTTTCTCTCTAAGATGCGGCAAAGATGCAAGCTTAATTTCTTCATATTTCGTAATATTATTATTCATTTTCATTATACCATTTAATTAATTTTTGATGTTGGATCAGCTTTCATTTGGTTTAATATATAGTTTTCATATTCAGACAAAGCTTTTTGGGCATATTGGAACGTATCCTTCATAATTGCGGCAAATTCTCGGCTTGATTTCTAACTGCTTTGGAAAGGTTTCAAATGCCGCACTTTTGAAGTGCAGAGAATCCAAGCGTGAAGGTCACCAATTCGGTTACTGACTGGCATAACACTGCTTAACTGTAATCACAAACAGTAAGTACAAACAAACCAACATACGCTAGCGTCGGTCTCTCCCACTGAGTGCGCCGGTTGATGTGATCAACGTAGAACGTCCGCCCGTTCTGGTCCATCCTCTCTTCCCATCCCGGAGGTAGCGGAGGCGTGTCGGTTCGCGACATCGAAGAGACGCTACTCAAGCGAGACGTGGAAGTGGTGCTGACTGCGTCCTCTTCTGGCGTTTCGTTCGACGTGGCCTCGGGAACGTCGACGGCCTAGCGAAAAGATGGCGACACTCGTTCACGAACAAAATTTAGTCAATTTAAAAAACATTAACAATAATCAATACCTCTTAACCCTTTCATACCATAATCAATACCTATTAACCCTTTCATGCCATAATCAATACCTCTTAACCCTTTCATACCCATTGTATCCCGTGGGATACTAGAATATTTTAAAGAGTAGATTAAGTTACTGAACTGATGTGTCAGAAGGCTTTGTTTTACCAACATGTCACGCGACGGTTGTAGTTAAGACGCGTTTCTGTGGTACACCAAACTTTTAACCTACAGCAATTGGTTAACCCTTTCATACCCGTTGTATCCCGTGGGATACGAGAATATTTTCTGCCTTTAAAATTAATAAAATTTTAAAACTGACAGTTACCGTAAAACGGGGTGAGTTCGCCACCCGAGGGTGAGTTCGCCACCCCTTACGTAATGGCCATTGTAGGTCTGCTGTAACTATTGTTCAGTGTTTAATGAACAGATGTCATGATCACCGTCATTATAAACAGTTTGCGACAGTTATCTTCTTTCAATTCGCACTAGAAGTATTCCATTCTGCGCTACATATTATTTGTCTACTATTTCTTGCTACTTAACATGCCACGCACCTGCACCCCTGTACCGGGTCATAGATACCAAAATTATACCCCAGAAGCTCTGGAAGCTGCCCTACATGCCGTCAAGAATACCAACAGGACAATCAGCGCAGCGGCGAGGCAATTCGGAGTTCCAAGAAAGACCCTTTCTGACAAACTCTCAGGAAGTCATCCGCGGAAGACCGGAGGTCAGCCAGTGTTCTCCGCCGCCGAGGAGCACGAAATCGCCAACACTCCAAGTGGCCGCTGAGTGGGGGTTCCCAATGACTGCCATCGATCTCCGACTACTGATTAAGAGTGTTCTTGACGCGAAGGGAATCCAGGAACGACGATTCAAGGCAAACACCCCTGGAAAACACTTTGTCAAATCATTCGCCCGAAGGAACAATCTGGTTTTCAGAGTGGCTGGCAACATCAAGGGCGCCCGCGATAAGATCAGTGCACAAGACGTTCAAGCTTTCCTTGCCAACGTAGGGCCCCTTATTGAAAACGTCCCACCATCGAACATTTTCAATAATTTGGCTAAAACTAGACATTTTTCATAATTTTTTCATAGGGTGGCGAACTCACCCCCAACCAGCCAATCACAACCAGTTAACTTCAGCTGCCTAGAATGGCATTAAACAGTGTTAAATTGTTAGTGGCGAATTCACCCCACGATGGTGTTTCATTCGAAAGGCAATATAAAGCTTGAACTAAGAAAATTGGTTGGGTAATTCTCTTGCTATGGCAGGAAACGTAAAAAATGCCCCTAAAAAGTGGCGAACTCACCCCGTCTTACGGTATTTGATCTGTTAATAGTTATTTTGATTTAAACAAATAATCTGAGATTGAAAGGGTTAAACTCATCAGGGTGGATTCCCAATGCTCCAAGAGTAACTTGACTTTCCCTTGCAGTGAATTGATTTGAGCCTCCCGCTTTCTTAACTCTGATTCTCTTAATGCGACATCTTTGTGTAACTGGAGAACGGCAGCCTTCAGCTTCCTCTCTGATGCCGTTTCATTTTGCAGATCGCTGAAAAAATTAAACAAAGAATGAGAATTGTCGGAAATACAATATTATCTTGCATTCATGTTTGAAGTTGTTGTTATATAGGTTTTACACGTCAAATGTAGACCTGCGTTAACTCAAATGCAGATTTAGGTAATTCAAATGTGTCTTGGTAACTCAAATGTAGACTTAGGTAATTCAAATGTGTCTTGGTAACTCAAATGCAGATTTAGGTAATTCAAATGTGTCTTAGTAACTCAAATGTAGACTTAGGTAATTCAAATGTGTCTTGGTAACTCAAATGTAGACTTGGGTAGTTCAAATGTGTTAACAATGGTTTTCAACAAATCTTGAGCGCTTTTGGTAAGTCAAATGTAGACACATGTCAAGTCAAATGTGACATTGGTATCTCAAATGTGGATAGGTGGTAAAGTTTAAGGATGTTAAATTTAATCTTCTTTAATTTCAATTTAATAATTGCTCCTAAGTTAAAATAACAACGTTATAGGTCAACTAATAGATGCACTATCTTTGGTTTATCCTTTTCTAATTTGCACTTTATTGAGTTAATTACCGATTTATTCAAAGTAATGCATCTACATTTGACTTACCTAAGTCACATTTGAGTTACCAAAACACATTCGAAATTCCTATGTCTACATTTGACTTACCTAAGTCACATTTGAGTTACCAAAACACATTCGAAATTCCTATGTCTACATTTGACTTACCTAAGTCACATTTGAACTTTCCTACGTCTACATTTGACTTACCTAAGTCACATTTGAACTTTCCTATGTCTACATTTGACTTCCTAATCACATTGAGTACAAAACACATCGAAATTTGTTAATTTGACTTACCTAATCACATTTGATACAAAACACATTCGAAATTCCTGTGTCTACATTTCACTTACCTAAGTCACATTTGAACTTTCCTGTGTCTACATTTGACTTACCTAAGTCACATTTGAACTTTCCTGTGTCTACATTTGACTTACCTAAGTCACATTTGAACTTTCTCCCATTTGATTGACTTACCTAAGTCACATTTGAACTTTCCTGTGTCTACATTTGACTTACCTAAGTCACATTTGACTTACCTAAGTCACATTTGAACTTTCCTGTGTCTACATTTGACTTACCTAAGTCACATTTGAACTTTCCTGTGTCTACATTTGACTTACCTAAGTCACATTTGAACTTTCCTGTGTCTACATTTGATGTGTAAAACCTATAAAATAATTATGAATACTTGAATTAATACGTACCATTCATAGTGAAACGTATGGCCACCTGAATGTTACAGTTAAGAAAATTGAAAAATATTATGTGACTATGAAAGCTTGAATTGCGTACATTTTCTTTTAATTATATACAAAATTGTGTCACAATTTGGTTCACCACCATTAAACAACACACACTGGCAGGTCTTGCTTGTTATGTAGATCGTTGAGGACTGTAGAGGGACTGGAACCTAGCTCATCGTTGAGGATAACGATCCTAGATAAAATTTTTAACATTAACAGAAGTGTTCTGGGCCACACTGGAATTCACAGACGTCCTCATTCAGCAAGGCAAATAAGTAATAACCAGAAGCATTATCGTAGTGTAAGTGCCCAAAACCAGTTTCCAGGTGGTCATCCCTACATTTAATAACTAGGCTTGGTACTGCCTAACTATGACAGTCAAGCACACATGTAATACATAATAATGTCTTCGTTAAAAAGTAATAAACAATTTTTTAAAGTTGCGATCACTTCGTACTTGGGAGCTCTCATTTTAACCCTTTCATACCCATTGTATCCCGTAGGATACGAGAATATTTTCTATCTTTAAAATTAATAAAATTTTAAAACGGACAGTTATTTGTTCTGTTAATAGTTATTTTGATTTAAGCCAATAACAATAGACTAAAAATGGTGATAAAATGGCAAACTAGAAAATCTACATAGCATAAAAAACTGCGCAAGGTGCAGTACTTTAGAGACGACTTTGTACAGATCAGCATAGCGTGCATACTAGATGTCTTAAATACTTTAAAAAATTATCAGCAGTTGCAAAATGAAGCACATTTTATGCATCCATTGAATCCCAATGTATCCCGTGGGATACAGGCTATATTTAGGTAGAAAAAAATAATTATTATATGTAAACAAGATGGACATACTTAACAAAAGTACCAAGCCAAAAAATTTTTTCTTATTAAAAAATAATTTGGGACTGAAAGGGTTAATCATTTATTTGCGGCCGCTCGACTATTTGCCATTGATGCAATGTTTAATGACGCCCTTTTAAAAAATATTTAAATTCATTTCTTTTGTGTACATGGTCTGTATTGAACAAATTGTATAATTTATAATAACCGAGTCTGAAATATTTATTAACCTCGTGCAGCTTTAGAAACAGTGACGTTTGAAACCTTGAAGTTATAAAGAATAGTTTCCCTACATTTGAATTGTAAATTTTACTAACCATATGTACAAGTTTATTAACAAAAATCAGTAGTGGTCCATCTCTTGTTTGCATTTTAATCAATAAATTATATATTATATAGTTGCCTGTAGTGAAGAAACTATTGCAACACGCTGATTTTGTTCAAATATAATAATAGTTTATTAACAAAAACATGATCTATTAATTAATTAATTGTACAATTATTGTATACTAAATAAGTCATAAGCCATTTATTTCACATTACACATTTACAATAGTTTCATGTACAATATCTAGTGAAAGGGCCTACAATGAACATAATACAAATAAGAAATACTGCACAGGAAAAGCCTCAAACACTGTTCATTTATACACGAAGGTAAATGTGTTGCGGGCAATCAAAAAGCAGGGCTTGTTAGATTGTCCCACACTAAAAGCAGGGCTTGTTAGATTGTCCCACACTAAAAGCAGGGCTTGTTAGATTGTCCCACACTAAAAGCAGGGCTTGTTAGATTGTCCCACACTAAAAGCAGGGCTTGTTAGATTGTCCCACACTAAAAGCAGGGCTTGTTAGATTGTCCCACACTAAAAGCAGGGCTTGTTAGATTGTCCCACACTAAAAGCAGGGCTTGTTAGATTGTCCCACACTAAAAGCAGGGCTTGTTAGATTGTCCCACACTAAAAGCAGGGCTTGTTAGATTGTCCCACACTAAAAGCAGGGCTTGTTAGATTGTCCCACACTAAAAGCAGGGCTTGTTAGATTGTCCCACACTAAAAGCAGGGCTTGTTAGATTGTCCCACACTGTGAAAGAAAAAAAAGTAATGGAAATAATCTGAAAATTTAAAGTGAATCGTGATAAAAAAACATTAGTGCTTAAAATGGAATGATGTAATGAATGAAGCTCATATATGAGATGATATAAAAGATAGAAAGACTATTATTTGTTAATAGTATGTAAAATTAAGATAACTTGATTAAGCTAACACCACTGTTTTGCAACTACTGTGAGGATGGATACTGATAGAAATTTTGATTACTCACTGATTCTTACTTAAAATTTGATTTTTTAGCATTTTTTTGAAATCTAGTAATAGATATGCTATTTTTTGCGGATTGACAAATCTCATTCCAGACTTTTGGTCCTTGATATATTATAAAATGATTAGCTAGGCCTAGTATGTATAACGTACATACTACACGATGTACCTAGGCCTAAAAAACAACTCGAATAGTTTTGGTATTTCCTCTTTATTAGCTATAAGTTGACCAAAATTTTGGATGAAAAAAAATTGAAGAACAAGGAGATTTTTGAATGCCAAATCATATGATACAGCTTATACGTGACATTGTTATGCTGATCACAATCAATCATGACAAACCGACTTACTTCTTCAAAATGGGGGGCAATGTGGCTGGTGTAAATATTTATTGGTCTATAGACAATCATCGTAATCGTGAAAGCATCAGTTTCGAGAAATGATTTTCATTTCAATTCATTTTCTAAACAGCACCTCAACTTTTATGCGAATTTTTCCATCTTGAATAAACCCGGAAACAGGGTCCATGACGGTGCTAAACTGTGCAATATTTCTTGCTTCCCAGGACCAGGGCCATTCCTTTTTATCTTCATTTAGGACAGTTTTGAGTGACCTTTGTGGATTATTGTTAATCACTTCAATGTAACTGCTCTTACACATGGTACGTATAGTAAAAGAGAGACCAACTACTAAACCCAAGCAACAGCCTCTACCACGGTTATCTCCAGCATTGGAGCAGTTCTTATAAAAACATCTGAAAAGGTGAATGTTAAGCTTATCAGCTATTTTTTCATTTCCTCCTATTTTATCAATTTTCTTAACACGTATAGCGAACATGACTGACACGACTTCTGCGTAGTTTCTCTGCGTTTTTGGAAATATTGATTCTGATGTCACTTTTTGATGATAATTGATAAAAACATTTGCTTGCTCCTCGGCATTTAATATTCCAGTTGCTACCGGTCCTTTGATGAATAACTCTGGATCCATTGTGGGAAATCTCATTTGAAACAAGATGTCACATAAGACTGTTCTCTTGTTGAACACATTTTGCTCTAGGTTCTTTCGCTTACATTCAGCATCAGCCCATCTTAAAACTGCATCAAATAGTTTCCCCTCTTCATTAATTGTCAGTTCATCAAGTTTGACAATCCTCAATAAGTTGTCGTAGCTCAAGGAAGTAAAACTGTCGGACTGTATAACTGCTTCTGTCTCGACACTAATGACCTCCAAACAGTTCATCTCTACATCTCGGCTTTCATAGAAACAAGCAGCTGTCAGAATGGTACAAACGTTGTCAGTTGTGATTTCAGATTTAAGGAAATCAGCAGCCATTTTTTCAAGTTCACGAATGTTGTATTTTTTAGCTAAGTAAAGTACCGAGAGAACATTATCACCAGTTAATTCATCTTTGTCAGTATAAATAAATCTCAAAAGCAGCAGGAACACTTCAGGTTCAACATCGGTTATTGGTATGACATCACCAAGTTTATGACACAGCGGCCCAAACAGCATCCTCTTAAAAACGTCACTTCTGAGTGCAAGTACGTACCGACTAGCGTTAATGATGATTTCACCAACTGAAAAAGTTACATCACATAATTCCTGGAAATCTTCGTTACCAAAAACATAATCGTATCTCTCGTTCCAGTTACCCATCGCATCAACCCTTTCAGCTGGAGTTTGCGGCTCGTCTAGTGAAGTTGCCATTTCTTTTGCTAACAGAATTTTCTGACCTCTCTGCTGATCGAGAACTTGTATAAATGGCTGGTGTAACTACAGACACGGGATGAAATAATTTGAACTTTGTTCTTTTTATGAGTTTTATGCTCTACAATCATTAAAGGTAAACATACAGTCATAATTTTATACATCCACGCTGCCTCGCCTTGTACAAACAACTAACTGTGACCTTTGTACCCTTGGGTTATAAAATTATGACACATACTAAGAAAAATAACTCTTCACTTTGCCCAATATCATATGTAACTTGAACTTATTCTAATTCCAAATAAAGTTGGGACAAGATGCTTAAGTTACACATGATATTGGATAAAGTGAAGTATCTTTCAATGCTAATCAGAACTTTTTTTTTAAATTTAAAGCAAGAAATGAAAAATAAGAAATTAAAGAGATATATTATCATTAAAATCATTTTATTTTATTTGTGAAACGGGGCTAAACTGGCTGAGGATTCTACACCTCAAAATAATGTAAACTATGAAAGTTGAAAGGAAAATACTATTTTTTCAAGAATGGCTTAGTGAAAGAATTATTAGCACAGAGTTGAAATTGCATTCGCACCACAAGTTCTTCGCGGTTAAACCTCTTGCACAAAAAGCGGTGCTGTACCACTTAGTTCAAATGTGTTCAGGTGTGACGTGGTGCACATGTTAGCTCAGGTGTGAGTTCAGCTGTAAACTTGAATCTTGAATTACAAACTTAAAGTTAGTCAAGTTTTCAGATGTCATTTTCACACTGAATGATATACAGTAGCACTGTACTTCAATTTTTTTCTTTCCATGAAAAAATTATGCGCATTCGTCGCGCCATCCTAGTATTATTACTACTACTTTTATTATGATTAATATTATTATTATTATTATTATTATTATTATTATTATTACTACTACTACTACTGCTACTACTACTACTACTATTATTATTGTTATTATTATTATTATTATTATTATTATTATTATTATTATTATTATTATTATTATTATTATTATTATTATTATTATTATTATTATTATTATTATTATTATTATTATTATGAACAAGTTGTGTGCCTCTCTTCATCCAAAGCCAAATCTCTTGAGTAGGCCTATAAATACACTTTTCAGTCTACTTCCTATGTAAGTAGGTAACCAGCTGTTTGCTCTTATATGGAAATCTTGTAGGCCAGCGCAATTTTGTAAAATTTTAAAACTCACAGTTATTTGATCTGTTAATAGTTGTTTTGTTTTAAGCCAATAACAATAGACTAAAAATGGTGATAAAATGGCAAACTAGAAAATCTACATAGCATAAAAAACTGTGCAAGGTACAATACTTTAGAGATGACTTTGTACAGATCAGCATAGCATGCATACTAAATGTCTTAAATACTTTAAAAATTATCAGCAGTTGCAAAATGAAGCACATTTTATGCTTCCATTGAATCCCAATGCATCCCGTGGGATACCGGCTATATTTAGCATACGGGCACAGGTAGAAAAAAATTATTATGTGTAAGCGACATGGACATATTGAAAAAAAAGTATCAAGCCAAAATTTTTTTCTTATTAAAAAATAATTTGGGACTGAAAGGGTTAAGCAAAAACCAGAAAGTATTAATTTTGTTTGCATTTACTACAAAGCAAAGAACTTGAATTTACATCACAGGGACACAGCTTAGGTCTTCCTCATGGATTTCTCCCAAACGCAAAAACAGAAACAATTTTATGCCTTTGTTGTGTTTTTTGTTGTGCAAAATGAAAAAAGCACTAATCCATAAATGTTGTGTAATTTCGAGCATCACATTTATAAGAATTTCTTTTTGTACCCTCCTACTAATGTAGGGATAGTAGCTGTTATTAAAAATTAATTTTAAGTAATTTTTACTGAAATATAATTGTCCACACTAAATTGAGAAATTTGAATATTTTGTTTACTAGTTGAATAAGTCTCTTTTTGGTATTCATGGTACAGCTTATGCAAAACAAGGCATCATTGATAAATCTTTAGAGCTGATGTCAACATAGCACAATCTGTTATCTTTCTTCCTACCATTTCCACTAACACATCCTTCTACCCTTCCTGTGTGATCTAACCTTTCTACCAGTTCTTTTTTGTTCACTCATCCATTTTTTTATCGGGTTCACATGACAGTGGGCTTATACAAGCCTTTGCTTCTCTAGCCCACTGCAGTACAATTATTCTTTTATGATAACGATAGTGTATGAAACATGACAATTTAATACAGTAGATGTTATAATTTTGATGTCACTGTGTGCTTTATATTGTACTGAATGTGATAATAATAATAAATAAAAAAATAAAAAAAAAATTCATTAGCGCGCACAATTAGACTTGAAACATCAATAAGAATTTCCTTAGGAGAAGCCTTAAAACCGTGCAAAAAACCACTTGGTAAACGTAAAACAACTTGGATAGCTAAAATAAATAAAGATGTTCAACGACTTTAACCAAATCTAGCTTCTGAAGAACTATCGCAAATAGGAGTGGGTGAAATGGTCTAATAAATGGTAATGCTGATGATATGACGACGACGACGATGATGATGATGATGATGACAAACAAAGCTCAGTCTGTTCTTATAATTTGATGACCATAGTTAACTTTTTCGAATGGATTTTTCAGTTGTGCGATGTGTGTGTTTAGAGTTTGGGGTGTTTTTAAATCATTTACATTTTACACTCTAACCATTAACTATTTTTAGGTATCTGCGGAAACCGTATCTTATCGACGGATACAAATTTGACATGAGAATTCTCGTATATGTTGCATCTTTAGATCCGCTAAGGATCTACATTCATCCAGACGGATATACCAGCCCGGTTTGCCAGCAAAAAGTAATTACTGAGTGCTAAACTCTGTTTACGAAAAACTTTGGCTAAAGTTTACAATTCCCCACATAGTTGCTGAAGTGAATTAGGATTAGGGTTAGGGTTAGGATTGGGGCTAGGGCTAGGGCTAGGGCTGGGGTTAGGGTGCGGGTTAGGGTAAGGACTAGAGTTTACAATTCCCAACATAGTTGCTGAATTAGGTTTAGGGTTAGGTTTAGGATTAGGGCTAGGGCTAAGGTTAGGGTGAAGCTTAGGGTTAGGGTTGGGGTAAGGGTTAGGTTGAGGGTTGGGGTTAAGGTTAGGGCTAGAATTAGGCTTAAGGTTAGGGTTAGGATTAGGGTTAGGGTTAGGGCGAAGTTTAAGGTTACGGCTAGGGGCGGGGTGTTTAAATTGTTCGGGGAACTGGTAACTCCTTCCAAAACAGTTTTCTCTCTCTCTCTCTCTCTCTCTCTCTCTCCCTCTCTCTCTCCTCTCTCTCTCTCCATCTCTCTCTCTCTCCCTCCCTCTCTCTCTCTCCCTCTCTCTCTCTCTCTCTCTCTCCCTCCCTCTCTCTCTCTCTCTCTCTCTCTCTCTCTCTCTCTCTCTCTCTCTCTCTCTCTCTCTCTCTCTCTCTCTCTCTCTCTCTCTCACTCTTTTCCCGTCTCTCTTTTCTCACTCTCTTTTTTCACGCTTTAACGTGATATTGTTAGGCAATTAAATTTTGCAATAAGCTAGTAAACTCAATATTACCACAAATTCCATATTCCTAAGTGCAGAACAAACGTTATGAAACATTCTGTCATGTATAATGGTGCTGTAATATGGAAAATTTACCCAGTAAAGTAATATAAATAAATAAATAAATAATACAAAATATGTGATTTGATAAATGATGTAAGATGTATTTTTTACCACAATTATATAATTTTATCGTACTAATAAACAAACAGCACCAATAATAAACAAACAATAGTTTAATGTTACAATACTATTACACCAATAATAAACAAACAGCACCAATAATAAACAAACAATATTTTAATGTTACAGTATTATTACACCAATAATAAACAAACAGCACCAATAATAAACAAACAATATTTTAATGTTACAATATTATTACACCAATAATAAACAAACAGCACCAATAATAAACAAACAATATTTTGATGTTACAATATTGTTACACCAATAATAAACAAACAGCACCAATAATAAACAAACAATAGTTTAATGTTACAATACTATTACACCAATAATAAACAAACAGCACCAATAATAAACAAACAATATTTTAATGTTACAATATTATTACACCAATAATAAACAAACAGCACCAATAATAAACAAACAATATTTTAATGTTACAATATTGTTACACCAATAATAAACAAACAGCACCAATAATAAACAAACAACATTTTAATGTTACAATATTATTACACCAATAATAAATAAACAGCACCAATAATAAACAAACAATATTTTGATGTTACAATATTGTTACACCAATAATAAACAAACAGCACCAATAATAAACAAACAATATTTTAATGTTACAAAATTATTACACCAATAATAAACAAACAGCACCAATAATAAACAAACAATATTTTGATGTTACAATATTATTACACCAATAATAAACAAACAGCACCAATAATAAACAAACAATATTTTAATGTTACAATATTATTACACCAATAATAAACAAACAGCACCAATAATAAACAAACAATATTTTAATGTTACAATATTATTACACCAATAATAAACAAACAGCACCAATAATAAACAAACAATATTTTAATGTTACAATATTATTACACCAATAATAAAAAAACAACACCAATAACAAACAAACAATATTTTAATGTTACAATATTATTACACCAATAATAAACAAACAATATTTTGATGTTACAATATTGTTACACCAATAATAAACAAACAGCACCAATAACAAACAAACAATATTTTAATGTTACAATATTATTACACCAATAATAAACAAACAATATTTTGATGTTACAATATTGTTACACCAATAATAAACAAACAGCACCAATAATAAACAAACAATATTTTAATGTTACAAAATTATTACACCAATAATAAACAAACAGCACCAATAATAAACAAACAATATTTTGATGTTACAATATTATTACACCAATAATAAACAAACAGCACCAATAATAAACAAACAATATTTTAATGTTACAATATTATTACACCAATAATAAACAAACAGCACCAATAATAAACAAACAATATTTTAATGTTACAATATTATTACACCAATAATAAACAAACAGCACCAATAATAAACAAACAACATTTTAATGTTACAATATTATTACACCAATAATAAATAAACAGCACCAATAATAAACAAACAATATTTTGATGTTACAATATTGTTACACCAATAATAAACAAACAGCACCAATAATAAACAAACAATATTTTAATGTTACAAAATTATTACACCAATAATAAACAAACAGCACCAATAATAAACAAACAATATTTTGATGTTACAATATTATTACACCAATAATAAACAAACAGCACCAATAATAAACAAACAATATTTTAATGTTACAATATTATTACACCAATAATAAACAAACAATATTTTGATGTTACAATATTGTTACACCAATAATAAACAAACAGCACCAATAATAAACAAACAATATTTTAATGTTACAATATTATTACACTAATAATAAACAAACAACACCAATAATAAACAAACAATATTTTAATGTTACAATATTATTACACCAATAATAAACAAACAGCACCAATAAAAACAAACAATATTTTAATGTTACAATATTACTCTGGAGCTAATTCAAATTCGTAGTTCTTTTAATTTATGAACTTTTCCGGAGCGCGAAGCACTGGGTTGCTCGCTTATTGACCCTTTTCCTCCCAACTGCCTATTTGTTATAATTTAGCGTGGTCATGAACTAGCGCAACCACAAAATCCGTTTTTTTTTTTTTTTGTAAAAACTTAAAGTACAAAGCAACTCATTTGTGATGTGACAATATAGAAACTGGCGAAACCGAATCTCACAAACGACGGGGTTGGCTTCACGGCGAAACAGACCTGTTTATAAGGTAACATGAGGTTTTCTGTACTGAGCCCGTTAAAAGGTATACATTTCAACACAATTAATACTGCAAAAGCGTTTCTGTATACTTAAATAATAGATTAAAAACTTAATTAATAGCAAGCGAGCCCAACCATTGATGACATCGCAAACTAACATAATTTTCAACAGCAAAAATATTCCACGAGCGTATTCCAATTTCAAATTTACCGCTGCACCCAAGCATGAGCTCTCGAACGTGTCTAGTTCGTCACAAACTAACACGTCTAAACTGAACAGTACAACGCCTGTTTTTTGTGCAATGCGTTTCCCAAATTTTCGAGACATTTTGTTCAGACTAGGACGCGTAGATCGTGGACCGTGTATCTATGACCCGATGGAGCAACAAAAGCTGGAACATTTATTAACCCACTGTGAACTTGATACGTCAGTCGAATTTTAATTTCTAAATTGAAGAGGCAACTGAAAAGGGGTATTCATCGTCCTGAACACTACCTGATCAAGTCTCATCACTACCCCTGCATGCAGCGTACATTACCGAACACGCTGCTATTTGGTTCGTCAAGCTCACAAAAACTTTTACACGTTTAAATTTCACTTAAATTGCGGAGCTGAAAAAATACGTCCACCCACTGCAACAACCTGTTTAAGAACAGTGAAGATAGCTCTTCAACAACCCATAGAACCAGCTAAAAAACCTGCAGGAGGACAAATGTTTAGATTTTGCACAGAAAGATTTAAACACTTCAGCATTGATCCTTAGAAATAAATGCGCTTGGGGCATTGCAGCGTGTAGGGAGTCCTGGCATAGGGAGGTGAGCAGAATCATGTCCCTGGACCTTATGATTCATTGGATGATTTTATACAACACACTTGAACGTAGTCCATTACTTCCAATCAAATTCCTTAACCTAAAGTTAGGTAGAACAATTGAAATATTAAATAAAACTGTAGTCTTACTAAATAATTACTAAATAAATATTAAATAAACAAATAAGCTTTTATTCTATTTTTCAAGCCGCTTGTTCACGTAAACAAAGCGGCGTCCAAAAAGCTAAGAAGAAGTAAGAAGAAGTAATGCAGAGCTTTGCCTTCTCCCTATATATACGCGCTGCTTTGCTTAGTGCTTGTGGTGTCTTAGGATAACGTGGCATCAGCTCTGCCTATGAGATTAAGCTGCGCTCATCTCGCTTACTGTGAGGACATACCGATGTATATAGCTTATACTTCTGCAGTGGTAATTATATTAAATTGCCAAGAATGTTCGGATGTTTAAAGGAAAACCGGATGATTGTGTAAAGACGAGTTCAGAATACAGAATGCTCTAAAATATTGAAAACTACAATAGCTTATTTTAAATCAAAGCTTAGATTAAATAATAATTACCTCGG